>VZRI01003312.1:30394-49638 GCA_013397515.1 Upupa epops
ATAAAAAGGCACTTTCCACCAGACCCATTTTCCCCAGAAACCAGGATCACAACACTGGAGGTGCACTGCACATGCCAAATACCTCTGTGCCGGGTACCTCCAACATCAAGCTGTTTCTTTTCCATGGCAGAGGGCACTTACTAGGCTCAAAGGTCTTTAGCTTACACAGAGTTTGGAATAACGGGTTTACCTAGATTGGGTATTGGGACCACAAACAAAACCCTTCACAAAGTCAGAAATACTCTGCACACCTGAATTTGCAAAGGTATGTACACCCTCATACTTTAGTGATGCACCTACAGTACTTGCATGTAGAACCTCAGTGTAGGTCTTCAGTTAAGACCCGACAGCTAAATCACTTGAGAAGAGCAAAACTATTCTTAAATTTTAGTGCCTGTCACCACATAGCACAGCCAGACCCCTTGTCAACAGCTTCCTAAGCTGAAGTTTAATACTTGCCTCTGTTTTACAGAGCTTGTTAAGTGACAGTGTATTTTCTGAATGAGTGCTAAAACTCCTATAAACTCTAGATTCAGTTCCATCTCATCAGGATCCTACTCTTTGTGTTTCCGTCATAAATAAAAATCTTGACTTTTGTTGAAACAGAGGTCCAATAACTAGATCAATTTTCTCCATCCTATTCACTCATCATTTTAAAGTATATAAACTCTCTATAAATTGTATGGATAAGTATTTTACAACATTGGGTTTCTACATTGAAATCTGCATCCCCTTCTGATTGTCACATATCTCTTCCATGTTCAGGTACCTTTTTATATCAAATTTGCTCACAACCATAAATTGCACTTCTAAATTTCCTAACATTTGCTTTTCTTCCTCCTAATCCCAAGACTCCAGCCTGCATTATATTGATATTTAACAAGGTGCAGCTGTCCTTTTACTTTTATAACATCTAAATGTCATAATTTATGATGATTATTACGCATGAACTTTCTAAAGTTCTTTGGTTTGATCACAAAAGACAAAGAAGCGAATATGAATAAAATGCACGAGGAATTCAGCAGACAAACCAGCAAACTGCTGGGTACCTGACTCTGCATTAAAATATCATCATCTGTTTTCAGAAGCTTTTCTGTGCACTTAAGTGTTTGCCTTTGCATTATTTAAGAAAGCAAAGCTCCAGCATTGTTACCCATCTTTGAACACAGCGTTCAAAGTTTCTACTTTTTCTCATACATCCTCTATCTTTAGCACGGACTGGCTTCTCACAACAGCTGGGTAGACTTTCGTTAACAAGAAGTCTGATCAGTAGAACACCCCGGAGGAACACATTTGCCATTTAATTGCTCATTTTAAAATAGCAGTGCTACGGAAATCTCCGATTCTCACTTTCAACTCTGTACAAATGATTTTCCTGGCAGGAAACTCACTCTTCATAATACAAAGTTATGGAACAAGGAGATCATTCACAATATCACTTCAATAATACAACTATTTTAACAAAAGAAATAGCCATATGTCACCTCTATGGCATTTGAGGCTTCATGCAGCAACTATACAATGAGAAAAACGGATACAGCTTTATCACTAATCGCATACTGCTTCAACACTGCAGTCAATTTTGCTTGCAATGGTTCTATCAGTCTTGACAACAACTGAACAAGCGTTATTTAATTTTTGACCTTCAATGTCTTACACATCATTTCGCTGCTTTTATGAGTCTAGGAAAACGCAACTAAAGGGTGAAGGAATCTAGGCATGTATTCAATCACTTTTGAAAGAGGATTATTGTATTAACTGGCAGGGGGAACAGATATCAGTCAGCATTTCTTTTCCCCCAACACAAAATAACCCGGTTGCATTATGTGTACCCACTTCATGAAAACACACAAAGAGCACAAGAAAAGACAGCACAGCCTCAGTTAAGCACAGTTTAGAGAATCACAAGTATAAAAATGAAAACAGTTGCCAGCGCACCAAAATGATTCATTTGACTTGAAATTCATCGTTACTGAATTCACAGTAGAGATGCCAGCACAGCGCTTACACTTCTCAAAACACACAGTACCAAAAATGTGTCACCAAATATGCTCCAGTTCAAAACTGGCAGCTGTTCAAAAAAACCAATTCTAATCTTTATTTTAGTGATACAAAAAAAATCAGGTAAGTAAATCTCTCTGGCGTTACAACAGCTGTAGGCCCAGCACCACACTGGTGTTTTCAATGGGTTTCTTTGAGATTTTTCAACCCAGACACAGCAAGCATTTTGACACTACATCAAATGCTTCTTCCGGTGTCAGCTGAAGAGTTGGATACGTTTATGTAAGTGGAAATAAAGAAGAGAGATGATACTGGGTTTTAAAATCATGTTATAGCAATTGATGCACAGATAATATTAAGTGCATGAATTCAACCAGCAGTGGAAGCTAAGTTATGGTAAGCAAGAAAGAACAACTGAAGTTATAGTATTCCTTGTTAATTGACCTTAACTCTTGTTCTGCTACCTGGGAAGCAGATAAGCTTTATAAAACATTAACACATTTAGAAGTATGGTCATAAAGGAAAAGGTACAATATCGCCATGCTGAGCAAGGAGAGCCTCAGTAGCTGCGCTCTAAGCATAAGAAGCATTTTTACTTGTCAGACACCTCATAAAAACAACTGAGAGACTTCCCTGGAAGTTGTTTTTACTACCAGGAAATTGTTAGCCTGCAGAAAAAATTGTTGTGCTGCTTTACACTTCTTATTTTGAAACCTTTCATCCACAGTAGAGATTTTATAAACATAGAATAGCCAGAACCATCCTCACTTCACAATTTCACTCCAATTGCATTACAGAGAGGGAGGCAGTTCATCAAAGGGCATATTACAACTAAACTAGGAGATATGAGAGGGGAAGATAGATGTGTGAAGCGTTAATCTTTCTAACCCCTGAAATATCAAGTTAAAAAATCTTGCAAAAACCATTCCATGTAGCACTGCACTCTGCTAATATCCCTCTCTTTCACTCAGGGACTTCTAACAACAGCAGGTCAGCCATCTGCTCCTGTACATCTCTCGCTGAGACATCTATTTTATCTCAAACATTAGCAAAGAGCACAGTTCTCTCCTCTTTTGTTGTCTAGGAGTCTACTCGGAACAAAGCTCATACTAGCAATTGACGTTTAACAACAGCCCACAATCTCCCAAACACCAAACAAAAGACAAAGCTTTTCATGTTTGGTCCTAAAAGATGCACTGAAATTTGAAAGAAAACCAATTTCCATGTCATTGTTAGGAGTGGTTTTTATCTAAAATTTGTTCAACTTAATTTAAGAAACTTAAAGAATTCCTTTGTTCTGTGGCATCCCAGAAGTAATGACGGCAGAAGTCGTAAGGCCATTGCAACAGATGATGTAAACTTTGATTAACTACTCTAGAAGAGTTTTTGCACACTCAAACCGTTTTGTACTAGGGCATGAAGCTGTCTAACCCAGTAAAATTCCACAATTAAAATCTAGTAAACAGCATCTAAACCAGTCAAAGTTAACAGGTTTTCTGAGTTAAAGTGAGACGTAAGAAAAATACATCTAAACCCCAAAACTTGCAGTCTTCTAGAAATAATACAAACAAAATGCTGTATTGTAAGGGTAAACAAACAGTTCCCAGTTTCTTCCCTTTGACGCGAATTCCAGTACACATGCAAAGTAGATCAAAACCCACTTTCACACATTCATTCCAGCCAACAATCCAACCACACTTTAAGGCAAGCAGTACAGCAAGTATGGTCTCCTCACTTACTGATACCCTTTAGCTTCTCTATGGACTGACCCCATTGCATTATAAATTCCAAGTTAAAAACAGCTGAGCCTTACCTCTGTCACTGAAGTCATCCACAAGAATGATTTCCGCTATCAGGCTGTCTGGAGTGCGGTTGATAATGCTGTGTATTGTTCGTAGGAGTGAAGTCCAGCCTTCATTATGAAACGGAATAATTATGCTGGTATTTGGTAGCTTTTCCAAGTACACCTTGTGCTTACAGCTGGAGAGACAAGAAAGCAATTGTGTAAGTACACTAAGAGGTCTCAGTTGGCTTACACTGCCAGCTACTTGTGCCACCCAAACGTCATGATTTCTGGTATAAAATCTAATAGCACAATCACACAGAATCACTGAGGCCGGAAAGACCTCTGACATAATCAAGTCCAGCCTATGACCTAACATCATAACAATCAGTTTGACCAGGGCACTAAGTGCCACATCCAACCTGTCCTTTAACACCTCCAGGGATAAGGACCTCCACCACCTCCCTGGGCAGTCCATTCCAGTGTCTAACCACCTCTCCTGTGAAGAAGGGCTTCCTAACATCTAACCTGACCCTCCTCTGGCAGCTTCAGGCCCTGCACTCTCATCCTGGTTGACTGGGAGAAGAGCCTGACTCTCTACTGTCTACTACTCCCTTCGGGAAGTTATAGAGAGGGATAAGGTCCTGAGTCTTCGCCAGGCTAAACAATCCCAGATCCCTCAGCCTCTTCTCATAAGACTTTCCCTCTAGTCCCTTCCACAGCCTTGTAGCTCTCTTCTGGACCTGCTTCCCTACCTCAATCCATTTTTCTTGATGCAAGGAGCCCAGAATTGCCCCCAGTAATTGAGTACAGGAGCAGTACAGGGGGAGAACTAGTCCTGCTTGTCACACTATTGCTAATACAAGCCAGGATGCCACTGGCCTTTCGTGCCACCTGGGCCCACTGCTGGTTCACAGTTACTCTGTGATCAACAACTGGCTACGTTCATATCAATACCTATTATTTAGCTACTTAATAATATTTTCATATAATGACTATTTCACATATATTGCATGATTGAATCTAAACAATGACAACTTCCGTTGAATGAAAAACTCAACTGGCTAGACATAAAGATTCTTTTCCTCCATGTGCAACTTCTTCCTGCAAAATTAGAGGACACATCTATGCCTTTGTTTTGAGAAAATAAATCCTCTTATCAGAAAAAGATTCTAAAACATAAAACTCTAAGAGGAGGAATATTTTTCTGAGTAGCAGAAAAAGTTTGTACAAATAACCTGTTATATCAAGAGACACACTAGAAACTGATTCAGTGCTATCCTGGATGACACGTGCAGAACAACCCCCTCACTGCCCCAATTCAACCTGACATCTAGATAGCCAAAAATACACAGATAAAACACTTGAAAACGCAGACCAATACAAGCAAGGAGGTGGAAACAATCTTTCATTTTTGAAAGGAAACATCGCTTCTTTGGAATATTAATTGAAATCATCTACTTAATACCAGTGCTTAGCTTTAACGTTTTCAATGCTGAGTGGCGCATGTATTTAAAATAAAATAAAAGCCTTTTTAAAAAGGCACCGCAATGTAGTTTTTCCTAATAGCTGAGGATATTTCATGACTAGTGGTTTGGCTATGGAAGCTGAATCTCTAGGGACAAAGTAAATGGATTTATAGAATGGTTCAGGGTGGAAGGGACCTTCAAGATCATCTAGTACCAACCCCCCTGCCATGAGCAGAGACACCCCCCACTAGACCAGGGTGCTCAAGGACCCAGCCAATCTGGCCTTGAACACTTCCTTGGAGGGGCCAGCTATAACCTCCCTGGGCAGCCTGTTCCAGTGTATCAGCAGCTTCAATTAATTCTCATTCTCCAGGAGAAAGCTGCACCCTGATAAAGGTATCCTGCACATGTAAAAACCACATCAGCTTTGTGATAAATAAAAGTAACTAAAACAAAAAAGAAAAACAGTTTAGATCGGCATCTTCTAGGTTTAAAAAAAGCACAGATCTGCTTGCTGCTTTTCAGAAAGAATAATTAGGTATATCAAACACTGCTGTGGGTTATAGTGTTGACTTGCATATACTGTAGCTTAGTTTGCATTTCCACTTTATAAATGTCACTTAAAAAAAAATAAATCAATACTCACCTAACTATAGTATAGGTACCGCACTGAGTAAATGTTCCAAAGAAATAATAAAAGCTTGTAGCTATTGCAGTTGTATTTGCAAAATATAAACCATTAGGTACTTGGGAATAAATAATCAACTTTTTGGATTATTTCCTAAACAACAAGGTTTAAGTTTGTAATTCACTTTTCTTCCTAAAAGGTGGTGACAATGGATACAATGCCCAGTCATTAGCAAAAACACCACCTTTGGAAAGTTTTCATGAGCAATTTGCTGGTAGATTGTACACACACACAAGAAAAGAGACACACGCTTCGCAATACTGTAAAGTTCTGGAGGAAAAGGTGCTCATTAGCCAGTGACAGAAAATTCTACCTGTACAATGCTAACCATTTTGGAGGAGGAAAAATAAATCTACTGCAGCAACAGAAATGTATATTATTTTTTCTTACCTAAAGGAAGAAGCACAACAATGGAACCTCATTATTTTTAGGCAGTTGTTTCAGCTAGCAAACCAAGAGAACCACCTACCAGAAACACCACCTACTGTTGCCAGCTGTTTGCCACAGTTATGTTTGATGGACTAGAACAAGGCAACTGCTGTATGTACACATCATCCTTATGATATTCTTAAAAGCAAGGGTTCTTCTCCTTCAGCATTTCTAATTCCCATTAAATATGAGTCCAAAACTCCATCTCCATAAAACCACCGATTTCCTCAAACACACAGAACATCAGCAAAAGAACATCCCACATCAGACTACAACCTCTGAAGCTCAAGAAAAAAAAAACACGCTAAATGTCCAAAGACTTTGTTTTCAAAAAGGGCACTCCCTCTAGAACAACAAACCTTTGGGAAGAGCTTGCACCAAAATCTGTGTGTTTGCATGGTCACTACTACTAACTGGATTTAGACTCTCTCCACAATGATTTCAGAGTAACTGCATACTCTAAGCAATGAGAAAGAGAAACAGTATCAATGATTTGTAACTATTGTTGAAATGTAATATTTTATTCTTCCAATAGATGTAATCATGGAATCATTAAGGTTGGAAGAGGCCTGCATGATCATCAAGTCAAACCATCAACCCAAGATTGCTCTCTTAACTCTAAGAGAGCCATATGGAGAAGACAGAGGACGAACACACCTTATGTTGTCTTAACATGTCTCTGTCATTCCACTTGGACTTTTAATCCCGATTTATATTTACTTTATTTACTACAAAGTTACCTGATTACATGAGAATTCCTTTCTATCAAGAACCACAACCCACTTCAATTCTTTTTTACTACTTTTCTCAGAAAATCTGGTCAGATTGTTAGATTTGTACAATGAAATCTTAAGTTTCCCCATCTTCTATTGTTAGAACAAGGTGGTGGCCTCTTGCTTTGCTTCAGGAAGCTAAATGCACTCATTTTAGCTCCTTGCTCTCTGACACGTGACTAAGTGATTTAGAAGGCATAACAGAGAAATACTTTTTATTTGAAACTCTCGTTAGCACTATCTACAACAAAGTATAGCTGACTCTGTGTTGTGATGGGCTGTGTGACAGATGTTATGTATTGTAATTTTCAAGAAAGGCCCATGAATTGCAGTAAAGAGGCAGTTAGGCACCCATTACTGTGACATTGGATTTATCACAAGAATAATCATCTATGTGTGCAGCCTTTGTTCAGAGGCCCTAAGTGCCATCCTTTATATCCTGCATTTTAGAAATGGACATCAAATACCTTGCCTGCAAGAAGACTGCTTAGAAGGACAAATATTCCTTCTTGTAAGTCACTAGTAGTATTGGGTGCAGTTTTGGGCACCACAGTATAGGAAGTACATCAATGTGCTGGAGAAGTTGAAAAGGTGTGGAGAGCAGGTGTGATGAGGTGAGCTGAGGGAGCTGGGGCTGTTCAGTCCAGAGAAGAGGCAGATGAGGGGAGACCTCACTGCTCAATACAGCTACTTGAACAGAGGTTGGAGTGAGGTGAGTGTTGGCCTCTTCTCCCTAGTGACTAGCAATAAGGCAAGAGGAAATGTGGTTGAGTTGATTCAGGGGCAGTACAGGTTTGATATTAAGGAAAACCTCTTCCCAGAAAGAGTGGTAACGCTTTGGAACAGGCTGCCTAGGGAGGGGGTAGAGATACCACCCCTGGAAGTGTCCAAAAAACAGGTAGGCACTGTTTCAGGAGATGGTTTAGTGTTTGGGGGTTGTATGGCAGATGGTTGGAGATGATGATCTTGAAGGTCTCTTCCAACACTGATGATTCTATGAAATAACCATCCAAGGTCTTTGTGCCTGGAACAGAGAGCTAGTTATCACATCACTAACTCAGAGTGAAGTCCATAGCCATAAATCATTACTTTATTGACATTTTCTAACAGTGCCTACAAAGTAGAATAAACTACTGAGGTATGGAGATGCATGATTCATATATTAAGCAACAGGATTTCTATGTAGAAGTGGCTGACATAAAGCCACAAATCTTGACATACATAGATTTACCTTATCTAAATCTTAAACTCACCCGTGTTTTAGTAATGACAACTATTTTTAAAACCAAGAAGCGTCAGAAAGTTATGGCTACTGGAAAGACACCTTTTCCACTAAAGGGGTTTTCAGAAGTGTTCTTTCAACACTACAGATTTTTTTTAAATAATGAACTGGAGTGCATTTAAAGAGGTGCTGACAAACTCTGATGACAGCTTAAACTAACCTTGCTTTATTATTTATGCTTTTCCCAAGGTCCTAACATCTCTCTTTGCTTTGTTTTTCAGCAACCCTAAAGTCAATCATTCAAGGCTACATGCTTTTTGCTCTCACTAAAATAATCCTACCATAATGGCATTTTAAGTATAGTCAAGCAAAATACAGTCCTTGACTTCTGTATCTACTCTCTAAAATTAACCTTTTAATAGCTTAACTACCTCATCCTATGAACGTTTTAGAAGTGACATTCCTGATTCTCCGAACAAATGAGGAGCCTTACCAGGAGTTATTAAAAAATAAAACAAGGTTTATGGAAGAAAGAGAAACTGCTGTGCATACATGACTGCCTTTATCACTCAATTTCAGCAGTGTTTAAATAAACACTGCCATTCAGCACAAACCTTCTGAACTATGTTATATGCTAAATGAAAGTGAGCTGACTTCCTAGATAAATATTAAAATACTGCTGAGTGAAACATCTGTGCTTTTCTAAAGCCTCGCAATTTAAGTAGAAAATTTTGTCAAACTTAGAAAATGGTAGTACTTGACCACAAAAACTCTACTGCTCACCTGCTACCCAAAGACACTGCAACTTACTTGCACCCTTTAAATGCAAACACCCATGTGGGCAGTTCCATGCAGTTTGGGTAGTTAAAATAGCAGAAGAAAGCATTCAAGAACCTCGTAACTTTCAGTAAAGCCTGGAATAGTGGGAAACCCACAAATGCCTGGAATAAGCCTGAACATTAATATTCAAAAAAGTTTAGACGATCCAAGAGAGCCAAGACAGGCAGGTTACTCAGTATCTGTCAAGTCTCTTCCAACCTCAAACATTCTGTGTCTCTGTGATTCGAAGGGTCTCCTCCATAATCTACCTTGACACAGAGAAGACTAACACAGCTCATGATGCTCAACGTTCCTTTAGGCTGTCCTTTTGATTATGAAAAGATGATCGATGCAGCTGCAGTTTCACATAATTTTCTGGTTAATCACCACACATACCCTTCACCCCAAACTCCTGAATCAATAGAGAACTGAAAAGGTGCACTCCTTCAGAGTAACTTTTAATACTAAGGTATTATTTGTCATTTTAGTCATTTTAGGATTGTTTCCATCAGGACCAGATTTTGCCCTTGTGCTATTTTCATTTTATTTCATTTAAAAATAACTCTGAGGAAGTTTTGCACTAACAGGATTGACTGGAATGGTGAATGAAATCTGGTCATTTGGCTCAGATAACTTGGTATGTTTGTTTGAAGGAAAAGTATGTCAGTATAAACTCACACAAACAAGAAAACCCCCCATAAAATTTGATCATTTTGTTTATGGTATTAAGGGCAGAAAAACGAGTCAGTCTACCTGTAATTTGTACACTTAAACCAATTTTTTGCATCAGCTTTGATCCTATTTTCCACTGTTCTCAGTGATCAGTCCTGGATATGTATGTGTACTCAGCATTGTGCCCATACTGATGGGAAGAAAAATATTTCAGAATACTGAGAACACAAGATTTGACCAGTCTTCTATTATATTCATTTTATTTCTCTTCACTTTCATCCTCACCTCCGTACTTGTGTTCCCAAATAGCTCAGAAGAATTTCACATGTTTAATGTTTGAGGTAGCATTCACCCACTTTCTTCAGAAGCACCTAAAGTTGCACTTTGGTCACTATAAACTGAATTGCTGGAGCTATGAAACCTTACACTACTTCTTCCTGTGCTTCTCTTATTCAGTTACATGACTAATACAGCCTCCTTATCAATGGATGGTGAATGACCGCAACTCCTACAGTTTGATATCTGGCTGGGCATTTGGCTCCAGAAGCTCCAGAGCTTACTCATAAAATGATATCATGTCACACCCTTTCAACTCATCTTAAAACACTGAAAACAAAAGTGGTTGTTCCTTTGAGATACAGATGCTTCTGCTGGATTGAAATCATAATCAAACACTTAACACAATAATGCAGTATTTTTAGTGTCTTGGGGAAAGTTTTAAAGGCGCAAGGAGACTTTTCAAAGTTTAAAATGAGAGTAAAAAGTTTGTCTGTTCCTGAAACACTTAACTGCCTGAGGTAAATGTATTGCAGACTCCCCTTTGCTGCATTTAAGCAGCAAGGTAGCAGTCTACCACAGCAGTTAGCGAATCACCAAAGTAGCCCACCTCCAGTTTTCTCCTCTTAAGGGAAAAGCCAGAGAAACTTTGAGCAAAGGAGAACCTGTTTAATTTCTTCCCCCCACTAGTTTTGTCAGCACATGCTGTCTCAGCTGAGCTGCTTTTTCAGATCTGACCTTTCCTTTCCCTTTATTAAAGGAACTACAGCACCCACTGGACTCCCTGCCACTGTCAAGCCCTCTCTGAGTGATCAGGACAAAACATTTCCTAGTGAAGATTTACATAGTAATTGTCTTAGCATGTCAAAGTATTCAATTTACAGCAACAAGCCTCAGTCACACCACGTTTCTGTTCCAATCTAGCCTTGTCAACTGAGCCGGATAAAGCAATGATAAACAGTAATTTCTTCTGCCGTTTGACAAGGCCTGATAAAATTAGCTTGGGTGTGAGCTGATGGAGAGGAAAGCAATCTTTCTTTTTATCCACAGCAGCTCACAGCTAAAAAACAAGCAGGCATTACTGGGCATGGGCCTCAACAAATGTCAAACACAACAAATAAGCTTTCTCCAAAATATGATTTCTATTTTCATTTAAAAAATAAACACCACAAAGCCTGTAGAAATCATTTGCAATATTGGTATTAAATACACTAACAAACAGCACATCAGGAACAAAGCACCCCACAACATTCAACTACTCTCTACCTTCTGAAGTCCTAATTATAGTTTTACTGGCCTTAACCTTCCAGAGATACCCCACAGGCTCCCAAGAATCCTTTGGCATATCAGCTACTCCTCCCAGTTTTGATCTAGTTCTCAGGTAGCTCTCCCAATCACCATGATCACCCAAACACAGTTGAGACCATTACTCCTTTTCCTATCATTACATGCCTTTGGGCATGGGAAAACAGGATGAGGGGTTATGGTTGTAAGCTGGAAAAGGGTAGATTTAGGTCAGACATCTTGAAAAGTTATTTAATCTGGGGTGGTGGATCCCTAGAACAGGCTGCCTAGAGAAGTGGTAAAAGCCCCATCCCTTGGAGACATTCAAGGTCAGGATGGGTGGAGCTCTGGGCAATCTGGCTAGTGAGGGATGTCCCTGCTTGTTGTAGGGGGATTGGACAGAATAACCTTCAGAAATCCCTTCCAACTCTATAATTCTTGGAGAGTGTTCTCAAAATTACATTAGTTCCTTCAATATTGATGGATATATTCCATCAGGACCCAGACTATGACCAGTTTACTTTAGGATTTTTATTTAGTCCTTCTGTAATCTATCTGCACCTCTTCTCCACTCCCTTTCATGGCAATATGTGATCAGGTTCACATCTCTCTCAACATCATCTGCTTACAATGCAGAAGACAAAATAATAGGCAAGTTATTTCTAGGTCTGACCAGTGTCTCCAACTCCAAAATCACACCCAGTAGCTATGAGACCAAATGTTCTGAGAGTTCATGGATCACACATACCTACAAGCTCTCATGCCTGCTACAATATGTTTTGCCAAGTGCAGCCTGCAGAAAATTAGACCTCAGTAAAATGATTCTTAATCAAATCAAGCAAAATACAGAGAAAAGTTGCTTTTTCATTCCAGTCTTTCTGCACATTTTCTGTGCAGAAAGTCCCTCTACTCCACCCTGGAGAGACCCCACCTGAAGTACTGCATCCAGTTCTGGAGCCCTTATTACAAGGAGGTTGTGGACATGCTGGAGTGAGTCCAGAGGAGAGCCATGAGGATGATCAGAGGGCTGGAGCACCTCTCCTATGAGGCCAGACTGAGAGAGTTGGGGCTGTTCAGACTGGAGAGGAGGCTCTGAGGTGACCTTGTTGTGGCCTTCTAGTATCTCAGGTAGCAACAGGACTAGGGGGAATGGGGCAAAGCTGGAGATGGGGAGATTCAGACTTGATGTGAGGAGGAAGTTCTTCACTGTGAGAGTGGCGAGAGCCTGGAATAGGTTGCCCAGGGAGGTGGTCGGGGCCCCATCCCTGGAGGTGTTTAAGACCGGGCTGGATGAGGCTCTGGCCAGCCTGCTCTAGGGTGGGATGTCCCTGACCATGGCAGGGGGGTTGGAACTGGATGATCCTGTGGTCCCTTCCAACCCTGACTAATTCTTTCACCTATGAGCTGCAAAGATTCATGTTGCCTAGAACTTCCCAGGTTTCTCACAGATCTTAGTGAAATTTCACATGCTTTCCAATGTTATTATTTTATCTGGGTCAGAAAAGTTCTGGCTGATATTCTTAGCTATCCCTGATGTATGGAACTGACTGGGGACTACAAATCTCTCCATATTCCAGTTCCTATTAAGTGTAGTTTTCACAGTTATGTCCACCGCAGCTTGCTATGTTCTCAGCAACATGGCAGCCCATACTGGATACTAAGTACCATGCAATGCACCTAAACACACAAAAACTGCTCTCCTCCACTTGTACAAATAGCTTATTTCTTTTACCATGTTCGTTGCAGTAAACAGAAAGAGATCCATCAGGTTTGGATTGTCTTCACGAGCCTGTTAAACACTGCAGCCTGTTTCTCATCAAAAGGATGGATCAATCTCCATCCACAACAGCTATAGGACACAAAGCATCCAGGGAAAGCACTATCAGTAAGTATTGTTCACAGGAACTGACAGGATGTGTGACAAAGATAGAAGACCACAAGTTTTCTTGAGTGTAACATACTCCTGATCCTGTTTTAAGGAGCTGAACTTTGAATGGGATGACCAGAAACAAATGCAGAGAAAAATCTGCTGAGGCTTGGACTGGGGACACTGCCTAGAATATTTTGGGCTGCATGACATTCTAGCATTGTTAATCATACAGCAGCTACAAGAAACACCTTGGAAAGCAGTCAGAGTAAGAACCTCCAGCCTTCTTGCTACCCCATTAAAAGCACAATTGGAGTTGAACCTGTTCCTCTGTGGCCAGGTGAGGTAATGCTGGTAAACACGAGCAGTGAGGATCCTATCTGCGTATGAAGATATTTCTGATTTCCCAAAGTGGTTAAGATCTAGAAAGAAATATTACATTCTCTCAATTAACTGAGAGACTAACAACTAATTACCTAGAAATACACAGAAGATAGACCCAAACAACTAATTACTTCCCTGAACATTATGAAATACTGTAAAGTTCAGCGTCACAGAGTAAATAATTATTCTTTATATTATCTTGAAGCAGGATGACCTAAGCCTGTCTTTAAGATCACAGAGGAAACTCACTGGAATGTTTCTTGGGATACTGGACTAAAGATGGGGTTTTTTTAGATCTTTAAATACAATAAAAATTGTCTCTAATTTTTATATATACAGCTATAAAAAGGGACAGCATACATGGCTTACACTGTGACAAATGTGTGGCGTTTCTTTACAAACCTAATTCAATACATTGGATGCAGTAACTGAAAACTTACAGATGATTCAGATACAAACTACTGCACGACTGTGGATCTTGAATATTTATCTAAACACATTCTTTTCTGTGCAAGTCTATGATTTCTAGTCTTTCTGCCAAGTTCATTAACATATAATGAAGGATTAATGGTAACTATATTTTTTTGTGTCTTGAATAGTTGTACAGCCAAAGAAAAAACAAACCAACACCACTAAGAAATCCCATCACATATTTTATAAAAGTGAGGGAAACCAAGCTGCATTCAAGTATTTTGAGAAAGAACCTCTCAGCTTCTGCTGCTGATGAGAGACAGAGATGGAGAGTGTCAGTTAGGCAGAACAGGTAGACTGGAATTTGCTTTTTCTATTATTCAAAAGAAGGAAAATCTCATTACTGTTCAGGACAGAGATCTCACAGCCTTTAGCAAAACACCTGCATTTCTTTGAATATAAAAGTGCTTTTTTTTCCTGAGGCTTGTGAAAAATTTTATACTTAATAAAAAAGAGCAGAGCTCAGATTTTGGAGAAGAATACTGTTGGGAGGACCAAAGCATCTCACAGAGACAGTGAGACCAGGAGTCAATGCTTGGGAACACAGGCTTCAACCCATAGACTTTAAAACAGACATCACCAACATCAGGTTGGACATCCTCAATATGAACATTAAGAATTCCAGTGCAAAATTCAGCTCTCTATGCCCAGAACTCTTACAGGAGAATCACAGAATCATTAGGGATCGAAAGATCATCTAGTCCAACCCCCTGCCACAGCAGGATCACCTAGACCAGGTCGCACAGGAACACATCCTGGTGGGTCTGGAATGTCTCCAGAGAAAGAGGCTCCACAACCTCCCTGGGCAGCCTGTTCCAATGCTCCATTATCCTCACTGGGAAGAAGTTCCTTCTGATATTTCTATGGAACCTCCTCTCTTCCAGCTTGCACCCATTGCTCCTTCACCAGATGATCTTAAGAGCCTGGCTCCATCCTCCTGACACCCATCCCTCACATCTTTAGAGACATGAATGAGGTCACCCCTCAGCCTCATCTTCTCCAGGCTCAAGAGGCACAGCTCCCTCAGCCTTTCCTTATACGGGAGCTGTTCTACTTCCTTCATTATCTTCGTTGCTCTATGCTGGACACTCTGCAGCAGCTCTGTGTCCTTCTGGAACTGAGGGCCACAGAACTGGACACAGTATTCTAGAAGTGGTCTTACTAGCGCAGAGTATAGGGGGAGAAGAACCTCCCTTGATCTGCTAGCCATCCCCCTTCTGATGCACCCTAGGATGCCATTGGCCCTCTTGGTCACAAGAGCATATGGCTGGCTCATAGTCATCCCAGTGCCCACCAGGACATCACTGGGATGTACCATCAAGGATTTGTGCATCTGATCTGTGATTACACAAGTGATTAACAACTAATCTACAAATCACAGATAAAAGACCTGTTGTTGAAATCAAGTTGTACGAACATGCCAAACCCAATGTATTTTAAGGATAATGCTCACAACTCCATCAGTATCACGGGTCCTGCATATGGGCAAGAAGAACCCCCGGGACCCGTATAGGTTGGGGACTGACCTGCTGGAGAGCAGCATAGAGGAGAGAGACCTGATGGTCTTGGTGACTAGCCAGATGACCAGAAGCAATGGGCCTTTGTGGCCAAGAAGGCCAAGGGCATCCTGGGGTGGATTAGAATGGAGGTGGTGGGGAGTGCGAACGAGGTTCTCCTTCCCTTCTACTGTGCCCTGGTGAGACCACATCTGGAATAGTGTATCCAGTTCTGGGCTACTCAGTTCCAGAAAGACACAGAATTGCTTGAGAAAGTCTAGCGCAGAGCCACAAGGATGATGAAGGCAGTGGAGCATTTCCATGATGAGGAAAGGCTGAGGAAGTTGGGTCTTTTTAGCTTGGAAAAAAGACTACTGAGGGGTGACCTCATTAATNAAAAAGACTACTGAGGGGTGACCTCATTAATGTTAATATGGAAAGGGCAAGTATCAAGAGAAAGATCGGACTCTGCTCAGTGTCATCCAGTGACAGGACAAGGGGAAATGGGTGTCAGCTGAAACAGGAGGTTCCAAATAAATACAAGCAGAAACCTCTTCCTGGTGAGGGTGCCAGAGCACTGGAACAGGCTGCCCACAGAGGTTGTGGAGTCTCCTTCTCTGGAGATGTTTGAAATCCACCTGGCCTATTCCTGTGCGACTGGATCTAGGTGATCCTGCTCTGGCAGAGGGATTGGATTGGATGATCTTTTGAGGTCCCTTCCAACCCCTAACATCCTGTCATTCATCACCTGAGCATGTTTATTTCTTCCCATGCCTCTCCCAAATGTATTTTGCAAATCCTGAGCCTAATGAAGAGAACGTTCAATTCAGATTAAATTATTGACATTATCTGCTATTTTTGAACCCTTCTAAGAAAACCAAACTTTTAGAAACACAAAGTGAAATTTCTTTGATATCAAACTTTAAAATAAAATCTTTTCAATGAAGTAATTTCAGAGAAACTTAAGAACTATATCAGCTGCTCTCTCAAATTAATTTTGGATGCAAATTACAGGATTCACATCTTTGCTTTTGCTGTAGCTGAAGGGTTGTTTTGTGAAATGTTTTCTACAAATGGCAACTCTACTTGATTCTTTAAAACCAATACTAGATAGAAATTTAGACTTCAGCTCAGAAAAGCCTCTGTGAAAATGGCGTAAGAGACAAATGATCAAGACCTCAAAGACTATAGGAATAGGCTTAGCCCCACTAAGATATGGAAAAGAACATAGTTAAAAGCTGAAGGGCAGTTAGAAGCTCCAGAAAGTAAAACCCCTTTATAATACTCGTAAGTTCACCAAAATAGGTCTTGCCTGCTCTACTTTATCTGAACTACCTAGTCTAATTTTATTTCAATGAGAATACCCTTCACTCACATGGAAACTATATGAATTTCCAGTGAGCTGCTCTGAAAGCAACCTTATGAAGCCTGAGATACTTCATATTTCATGCTTTTGAAGAGAAGACATGTTTCCTAAAGTAAAATTTTAAGACTGACCTGCATCATAGAATCAGTGAGGCTGGAAAAGACTTCTAAGATCATTAAGTCCAGCCTATGACCTAAGAGCACCACAAACTAGACCATGGCACTAAAGTACCGCAGCCAGTCTTTTCTTAAAGACTTCCAGGGATGGGGACTCCACCACCTCCCTGGGCAGTCCATTCCAGTGTCTTGATTACCCTTTCCATGAGGGAATGCTTCCTGATCTCCAGACTAACCCTCCCCTGACACAACTTCAGGCCCTGCCCTCTTGTCCTGTCCCTAGTTGCCTGGGAGAAGAGCCCAACCCCCACCTGTCTACGACTTCCCTTCAGGTAGTTACAGGGAATTGTCTTTCACAGACAGCAGCCAAGAGAGAGGTTTTTTTATAGCAGGCTGAAGTATTGTCTTATGTCTACATTCCTTGAAAGTCTAAGATAAAGACCTGTTTCAAGATCTACATAAAGCCCAGCATTGCCACCCAATCAGTGTACTGCTCAGCATGCACATTTAGCTCAAGGACATTTTTAAGCTTTACATTTAGATGGTGATACAGTCGATTAACTAATGGGCTACTTGTTTTACAAGTATTTAACATAATGAAGGTTAGAAGGACATGACAAATCAGTTCACTCAAGACTCTACCAAAGCATCCACTGTGCAAGACTTCACTAATCACCACAGGGACCTACCTGTGCTGGAACATGAAATTCACACATAGAGCTAAAGATTCACAAATGAGACACTTAAGTCAAAGTCACTAAAGGATTTGTACATGAGGAAAGGGGGCAGAGAAAGGCTGATGTATCACAGACTTGTTCCTAATATGTCACTTGTGACAACACATCACTCATACTGCTTCTGGGGACAGGCATGGAAATGTCATCAACTGTGTGGACAGCAGCAGGTGAGAAACAAGTTGCTACAGAAGACCAACTTACAAAGGAAGAATAAACATGTCAGGGAATTGGATCCAAAGAAAAAAGATGACCTAGTCATAGAGACATAGATGCACAGAATCATAGATACATAGAAAGGTCCAGGTTGGAAAGGACCTTACAGGTCATCTGGTTCCAATCCCCCTGCCATAAGCAAGGACACCCCACAGTAGACCAGGTTGCTCAAGACCCCATACAATCTGGCCTTGAACACTTCCAGGGAGGTAGCAGCCACAACCTTCCTGGGCAACCTGGTCAGTGTCTCAGCAGCCTCATTGTGAAATACCTCCTCCTGACTTCCAGTCTAAACCTCCCCTCTTCTACCTGGAAACTACTCCCACAGCCTGCTACAAGCCCTTAGAAATAGCCCCTCCCCAGCTTTCCTGTAGCCCCCTTCAGGTACTAGAAGGCTGCAAGAGGTTCTCGTCTTCTCCAGGCTGAACAGCCCCAACTGTCTCAGCCTGTCCCCACAGGAGAGGTGCTCCAGCTCTCCAATCATCCTCATGGCCCTCCTCTGGACATGGCCTAAAAGCTCAATATCCTTCCTGTGTCGGGGGCCCTAGGTGCAGTACTTAGATGGGGTCTCAGCAGAGCAGAATAGAGGGGGAGGACCTCCCTCGACCTAATGGTCATGCTTCTTTTGATGAGACTCGGCATGCAGTTGGCTTTCTGGGCTGCAAACAAACATTTGTCACACCCCTGTACCTTTCCCCCATGACACGAATTGTTTAATACTCAATTGAAAGAGGGGAAAACACTACATAAAGAGACAAACAAAATTATCTCTCCATTTAGAATGATACTCTAGGACTAAAGACTGAAGCCTAGAAAGGTGTATCATGCCCTTTGCTGTTACAGATACAAAGCCCTACCTTTTGAATAAGACAGACATAACATGACAAACAAGGTATTCGTAGAGAACTACTTGATCATTTGAAGCTCAGTGGTTATTTTCCAGAATAAACATTTTTGAGATGCTGGTCAAGACATTTACATAACCAAACTTTCCTACATTGCTCCAGCCCAACAATCCGCAGCTGTGAGCAAACGAGTACCCAAGAAACTATCCAGAATGACATTCAACATTCCCTAAAAATCACGATCCAGAAAAGCCACGGACACTATTCTGTAATTAAAAGAGGCTTTCTCCCATCTTAATGTGCTGTTATTAACAGGCTGTCCCTGTGTGTCGC
>VZRI01003313.1:14604-31839 GCA_013397515.1 Upupa epops
TGTGGGGGTAGGGGTGCTCGTAGGGTGGAGAGGTTCCTGGGGTGCAGGGTGGAGGTGGCGGGGAGCGGAGAGGTGGGGTGGAGCGAGGGGGGGGTTGCTTTGCTGCTTTGCTTTGAGATGAGGGGAAGGAGCTCCCTGCGAAGGAAGAGAGGAGGAGGAAATGAAAACTAATTAACTAATAAATACGCAGGGTTGGCTCGGGGGCAGCGGGAGAGCGATCCCCAAGGCTGACTCACTCTGACTCAGTCTGGAGAGAGTGGGCTGGAATCTGGCACGGGCTCATCTCCGGCTCCAGCCACACGACTGGGCTGCTGGGGCTCGAGATTCCCCATGGGTATAGAATCCTGGAATCCTTAGGGATGGGAAGGGACCTGGAAAGATCCTCCAGTCCAATCCCCCTGCCACAGCAGGGTCACCCAGACCCAGTGGCACAGGAACACAGCCAGGCGGGGCTGGAACGGCTGCAGAGAAGGAGCTGTCACGGAGCTGCTTTCTTTGCCCAAGAGAATTTGCTTTAATTTAGGGAGACGACGCCAGATTCCGGTCTGGGATGCAGCCTCTTGGATGCAGCTCCCCATTGGGTGGGAAATTCCCTTCCAAGCAGCCAAAGCCACTGCAACCATGGAAGAATCACAGAGCCCTTCACGCTCATCCAGTCCAACCCTGACCCCAGCTGTCCCATCCCATCCCTGAGCTCCACATCTCCACGACTGGCAAACCCAGCCGGGGGTGGCGATTGAACCCCCTCCCTGGGCAGCCTGTGCCAAGGATGAGGACCCTTTCCAGGGAGAAGGTTGTCCTGTCTCATGGGGTTCAGCTGCCCACTGGGGTTCAAAGCAACCCCAAGCCCTCGTGCCATCAAACCAACACTTCTCCAGAGGACAGTGGCCTTCCACCCGGCACAGGCATCCTGAGCACTGACCCCAGAGCCAGCCGACACAGCCAGAGCCAGTGGGGATGGCCAAAGGGCTGCTTGGGAAGGGATGGCTTGAACCCTGCTCACCTCACTGAGCCGGGGTGCTGGTGCTGGCGAGGCCGACGTGTTGGCGCACGCCAACGGGGAGGTGCTGCCTTCCTCTCCGCTCCCGGGTGCTTGGCTTCGCCTCGTTCCTGCCTGATGACAGGGTGCGATTGCTTCACCCCAGGGGCTCCGGTGATGAGGCGAAGGGCCCTCTCACCACCCGGTCCCTACTCTTAGCAGAGGGAGTGAGGAGAGGGGCTTGGGTTTGGGCAACAGCATCACTCAAGTGCTTTGCACCCCCATTTTTAGGGGCTCTGCTGGAGGGCTGGGGGGGAGATGAGGCTGTTTGATGAGGACACAGCTCCTATATCACTTATCCAGCCCATCCCCATCAGGATCCAACCCATCTAGACCAGACCGTGCACTGTTTGAGACCTCTGAGTTCGGAGGGAGACGACTCTCACCCTCCATACAGACGCGAAGAGGAAGAGAGAGGAGAAAACTTGTGCAGTCGAGTTGTTTTGTTTCCCAGCCCTGGAGGCTTTGGCACCGACTTCCTATTTTATTCATTTTTTTGGAAAGGATTCTTTATTTTATTTGTTCTTGTTCTTTCTCTCTCTCTTTCCTTTTTTTTTTCCTCTTTAAATATTTTCAACCACCGCGATACCAAATCCTTTCACCTCCTGACAAACACCCCCCCCCTCAAGCTCCTCGCCAGCGGGTAGTTAAGATCATTCATCCATTATTCAATGAAATCAAAGCTAATAAGACCAAAATAAAGGAGATGGGACCGTTTGCATCCAACAGAGGCTGTTTACAGCCAGGCTAGGAATTTCCTTGACTGCAAAAGGATCTCCCTGAGGAAAACCCACCCCCCTCCTTGAATTCCTACCAACATCTCCACTCCAAAACCTTGGGGATCCTACAGCATCTTCAAGCTCCACCTTGCTGATAGAAGCCCTAACTCAGATGGGTTCTGGATGGATTCATCCCCTCCTTGACAGCAGGTACCCTGAGGAGAGTCTACAACCCCTGTCCGGAGACAGCCTGACTGGATGAGCCGGTCCTCTCCAAACCGGAGTGAGAGGAAAATCTGATGGGGAGGGAGGGGTAGAGCAATTAGAGCCTTTTTTGCTTTAATAACCCTCGCTGCTTCCCCGAGTCCCTATTTACATCGGTCTCGGCACACAAGTAGTAATTAAAGTCTCTCTGCTCAGGTTGAAACAACAGCAGACCCTCCTGTTATTAAAAGTTGACATAAACCTCGTTTTTTTATGGCTGAGGAGCTGCAGACCCTTCTCTATCGGCTCAGCTAATCGATGGGGGACAGTAGGATTGATACCCTGTTGGGACATCAACACCTTGCATTCACCTCCGCGGGATGCGGGAAAAGGAGAACCTGGAAAACCTGGAAAACCACTTGGAAAACAAGTTTGTACCGCCAGCCCCTTCTCCCCTCATCCTTGGGTCCCCATAAGGGTACCCGAATGGGTCTTAGGGTCTGGGGGTGGCAGCTAACGGGTAGAACCACGGCGCCGGGAGCCGCTCGGCGGCAGCTGGTGCCTTAGCGGGGTGGCTCAGGCCATCGTCTCGCTTTAAAAAAGCTATCAACAAACTGGGAGAAAATTAATTATTCACGAAGAGTGCTAATTAAGCTGATTTCCTCGGCGAGGGCATGGAAGGAAATGAGCTGCAGAAGTTCTTAATTGTTTAAAAAGAGCCGTCCTACAGGCGGTTCCTACACATGAGTTCCTGGCCCCGCGTGTCGGCGGGTCCAGAGGAGTTTGCCGGCGTCAGTACTGAGCTTGCAGATGGTTTCAAAGAAGGAAAGGTCTCCTAAAGCCCCATCCCCAAATGACGTGACCCAAGGAGCCCAGCATCACCCTCTGCCTCCTCTCCAGCGCTCTTGCGGGAGGGTCCATGGGGATGGCAGGTGAGCACAGTCTGGAAGAAACAGCAACTCCATCATGGATTCGTGGAATAGTATGGTTGGAAGGCACCTCCAGGGATTTCTAGGTGTCCCAAGAGCTCAAGAAAGAGCTCATCTTGCCAAGGATCCAGGCACAAGCAGAGCTGCACCATGGGGATCCCTCCTTGCCACCACTGGATCACCGTGGGGTGACCCATTCATTGCCCCGGTCCTGGCATCATAAGCAGGGACACCCCAGGGAAGCTGAGATCTTCCCCCATCACCACCAGGCTTTCCAGGAGGGGTTGAGATCACAACGGCAAGGTCAGCAAGACACGAGCCTGCTGATACCCATGGCCAGAAGGAAGACCAAGGGTCAGCTCTCCGTGCCACAACAGTCCATAAGAGATTCCTGCTCAAACCACCCAACACACAGCTGCCACATGGGTTGACAGCTGGACTTTATGACCTTGGAGGTCTCTCCCAACCTCTATGATTCTATGACTCTAGAGAAAAAAGGCTACAAGCAGCTTAATAGTCCAGCAGCCTCCCCCTCCAGCTCATTTCTCCAGTTAACCTCCAGCACAAGCAGCAACCGCCCGTCATTCCCACCTAGACCCCCAAGGCAGAGCACTGCACCCAAATCACCCCTGGGTGGGTGGAAGGAGTGAGCCCTGGGTGCCCTGGACCAGCTGCCTCCAGCTATTGGGATGCCACAGGTAGGAGCTGAGGTGCCCAGGGCTGACGATCCTCTGGTATCCCCCATGTCCTCCACCCAGCCTCCCAAGAAGCAGCCTCACTGCCCATGCTGAGCCTTGTTCTCCCACCACACTGTTTCATTTCAATCTCCCTCTGCTGGGATCTTCCCCTCTCATCCTGTAGGGATTGGTGGAGAAAACAGCTCTGGGATCTCCTATGGTGATGGATCCAAAGGGATCCATCCCTGAGGGACCTTGTCCCAACAGGGAGAGGTTGCATCGGTCTCACTTCTCCCTTGGAAACCAGTCCTGGCATAGTCATGGTGGGCTTGAGGCTGAGGACAGCATCACCTCCAGCCCAGACCCTCCCAGTTCAGCATCTGTCAGGATGGGAGAAGTCTGGGGCTTGGTGCAGTCAGCTGCTGGAAATCCCGAACACAAAACCAAGGCAAAACCCAACAGATCCCGCTGAACCGGGAGCTCAGGGTTTTCCCAAGACAGCACCGACCCCAACAAGCATCCCTGGGGATCTGCGACCCCGCAAGGGCCACGGCTGCCAGTGCTTGGTCAACCATGCCTTCACACACACAGATTGGAACCACCGTGAGATGCTCTGTTGAGTTTTCCAGCAGCTGGGAAGTATGTACAGCCATCCACAGGGAAAGACACACGGACAGGAAGCCTTCAGTCAACGCCACAACCCCACGTCTCGGCTAGGAGCCAGCTAAGACGGCCCCTCCAGCACCCTGTCACCACCTGCACCAGCTTCGCTTCCCCTCCTCAGTCTCACGCCATTGAAAACAGGCACTCGTGTTCCTACCTGGTGCTGGGAACATCTATGAGTCAGGCTCCTCCAGCAGCTCCATGGTGAGCTCGGAGTTCTCTCAGCAGAGCTGGAAGAGAAAGCCACCAGGAGACCAGCTCAGTGTCCTGCAGAGGTGGGACGCTTCAAGTCGGGTGGACAGGAGCCCATCCCGTGGGAGCCGGTGGGACCGCAGGGCTCTCTCTCCACGTCCTCCCGAGCTGCCGAGGCACTAGGATCCCTGGGAATTGCACTCTGCTCCGAGGGACCTACCCTTTTTTGACTGGTGTCCAACCCCAAAACGCGTGTTCCTACCTGCTCGGTGGAAGACGGCGTAAGGCTGGAGCACCCTCCTGAGAAGCTCATGGGTCTGAGAGGAGTGTGGGTCTCACCCAGCTCCTCCTGCTCTTCCCCTCAACGACGTTTAGGATTAAAAAGAGTTGGCTGAGGATCTGCAGCAAGCCGGGAAGGGAAGGGGTCAGCGATGCCAAGGCTTCCAGCAGCCGGTGTCTTCGCGGCTCTGCCGGTCGGTTCAGAGAGGAGCTCTGATCAACAGGTATATGGATGTCAAGCTGGGACTTGCCTCCTCAGCGAGGCGAGGGAACAGCAGCGATTACTAAGCGATGCAGGAATGTGGTTTGTTTCATGTGAGCCATCAGCAGAGCCCAGTAAAATAATGACAGATGTGTAATCGCAGCTCCTGAGCCAAGAACCATGGGATGGAGACGTTAAACACCACTCTCCCCGAGATCAAGAAGAGGAGCCGTTTGGCTAAGAACTCATTTGGTTCCTAATTTCCTCGGCATTAAATCAGCTCTTTCACTCAGTCTCTTGACATCCTTTGCCCAAGCGCTGAGAGGATGGGGCTCGCTTTGATCTGAGGGCAAGCGGAGGGAGAAGATGCTTTGGAGATGTGGATATGCCGGCCGGTTTGGGCTGGTAGCCCGGATCAGAGGTTCCTGAGTGCTGCTTAATTGGTTTCTTTTAATGCAAGATAAGGAGCTACAGCTTCATTTATGGGGTGAACAGCGAGCGGGAGGAGACTGACACCATGATCTGGGTTAAACAGGATGCCCAGGGAGGGGGTAGAGGAACCGTCCCTAGAGGGGGTCAACAAACAGGCAGATAGGGGGTTCCAGGAGATGGGGTAGGGGTTGGCTGGGGGTTGTAGGGTAGAGGGTTGGACTTGGTGGTCTTGAAGATCTTTCCCACCCTGAATGATCTGAATGCTTTGAGGGGAGGCTGGGAGGACCGTGGAGATCTTTCTCCAGGAGATACCTGGCACTCATGGCATTGGTTAGGGTGGTCTGCAGAAGACACCCAGCCAAGGGGCACCAGACCCAAAGTCCACTGAGACTGGGGGGCAAAAAACTTCTCCTCAGCATCAGACTTTGCCTGTGGCTGTGACCATTCCCTGGAGGTCAGGAGTGCAGGACCTGGAGCAGTCAGGTGCCCTCACTGCTCTGCAGATGGGCTGGGAGGGACCGGTGTCATTAGTTTACTGGGTGGTTTTATTTGTCTCTTCAGATCAAAAGTAGAGAAGTCACCAAGCAAGCGGGGAAGGTGACACTGAGTGCAGGAACCAGCGTCGAGGAATTCCTGTGCCTCTGCCACCAGCCGCGTTACCAGCTCTTCCTCTCCTTCCTCCCCCGCTTTGCAGCGGCTGTGGTACCACAACACTTCCCTCCTCGCACCCAGGGAACTGCTCAGATGGCCTCAGACAGCAGTGCTGGAGTGGAAGGTCTCCTAGCATCGCAGAATCACAGCATCCCAGAGTGATTGAGGCTGGCAGAGCCCTCTGAGCCTCTCCAGCACAGCCAGGCACCTAACGGCACCCCAGTGGCCACCCGAGGGGCATTCAAGGCCATGGCCAGGCTGTCCTTCAACACCTCCAGACACAGGGACTCCCCCACTGCCCTGGGCAGTCCAGTCCAGGCTCTGAGCACCCTTTCCAGGAGGAAGGGCTTCCTAACAGCCAACCTAACCCTCCCCTGGCAGCTCCAGGCCCTGCCCTCTCGTCCTGGCACTGGGTGCCTGGGAGAAGAGCCTGACCCCCACCTGACTGCACCCTCCCTTCAGGGAGCTGGAGAGAGGGAGAAGGTCCCCCCGAGTCTCCTCTCCTCCAGGCTCAACACCCTGATCCCAGCCAGGATGCCCTTGGCCTTTGGTGCCACCCGGGCACCCTGCTGGCTCCTGTCCAGCCGGCTGTCACCCAGTGCTGCCAGGTCCCTCTGTGCCAGGCTGCTCTCCAGCCCCTCCTCCCCTATCCTCCTACCCCAACCCAGCAGCAGAGAGCAGGAAAGCAAAGCCCTGCAGACCCTGCAGCAGGCTCTGCTCAGAAACAGGAATCTCCAAAGCCTCCCTTGAAAGGGTGCTGCAACAGCCCGAGGTGCTGGGGAGGACACCACCACCATCAGAGCTGGCTGAGGGATGTCCAGGAACAAGCCCGAGGCTACGGATGCATGGAGAGACCAAGGATCCTCCACCTCTTGCCCTTGGACCCTCCAAATTGACCTTCCCCTCTCGGATAGTCAGCTCTTCCTGAGCAGAGGTGCCCTAGGGTACAGGGATCTCCCTTCCAGGTAACGGGGGGGTAACTGACACAGAGAAACCCCATAACCCAGCCGGGAGCTGGGCCAGGAGAGGGTTTAGTGATTCATTCAGTCTTTGCTGTCCCGCTGGACACCCCCACGGCCCAGCCAACCACCTGATGAACCTGAGATGCCATCAGCTCGCAGCTCCCCAGTGTGGACCAGGGAGATGGTCCTTGCTTTCCAGTTCACTAAACCCCCTCCTCTGTGACCACGTCCACTCGTTCCCCCTCCCCCTGTGACTTCATCTGCCTCCTCCTGCCATGGGAAAGGCAGATCCTTCCCCTAAATGTGCTCTAATTACTCTGCCTGCCTGCCAACAGCTCTTCTGGTGACACCCATGCTCCAATTAACTCTTGGTTTCACCCCAAATCGTGCAGAACCCCGGCACAGCTTGTCCCTGGCTGCTGGAGCAGAGGAACCAGCCCCAGGTGATGCTGGCACAGCTCAAAGGTCACGCTCAAGCAGAGCAACTGAGGGACGAAGCCCCGTTGGCCACCAACGCAAAACGGGTGGCCAGAAACACTTGGTAGCCGCTCCGTTCACGGAGCAGCCATCGGAGCCAGAGCAACCTGCTAGCCCTGCCTGCACGGAGCAGCTTGCCCCGTGCCTGCGGCACAGTCGAGTTGCTGGGTGTGGCTGGTAGCCCCGTGGCTCCCGTTCAGGGCTGCAATTTCGTTGCCACTCACTTTATTCAGAGTCACCTTGGGTGGGATGCAGACGGCGGCATGGAGCTGGGCTGAATCACACCCTCCCAGCTGCTCCTCACCGCACGGGGAGTCTAGACAGCTGGCTGAGTGGAGACATCTCCTCGGTGAGATATCTGCGGGAAGGCCCCACATCAAAGGGCTTCTGAGCTGCTTAAGTGAGGTTGTAATTAAACCACCCTGAAGCAAAAAGGAGACAGCTTCTCCCAGAGCTGGCTGCTCTCCTTCCGTGCCTCCATTCCATCCCTGATCCCTTCCTCCATCCGGTTCTGGTGGCCTAGGGTTGACCGTTGGTGGGCTTGGAGGTCTCTTCCAGGCTTAATGCTTCGGTGGTCCTTAGCAGAGGGTCCTGTCCCACAGCTCCCCGTGCATCACGCTGACCCTGGGACAACCACAGACCCCCCAGGAAGGGCAGATAGAGGCTGAAGCCAGGTTGAAGAGGCCCCTACTCACTGCATCTTCAAGATGAGCCTTGTAGGAACCTTCCAACCCAAAGCAGTCCATGGCCGCGTGAAACCCCTGCCAACCCCCTCGCAGCCTGCCAGCGGGTCGCTCTGTAGGTGACCGAGCGCTGCTGCACAGCAGGTTGCCATTTTCACCTCAGAAGGAAGCCAGGAAAGCAGCTGCTTCAGTAACCAGAGGAACCTGCTTCGTGCTGCTCCTGGCCTCTAAGTATGATGGAACCTCGTCTTTAGCTCCACTCAGAGGAGTGGAGAACCTCTTTAGCTCAGCAACTCACCGCCCTCCTGGGTAGGATGCACAGCCTTGTGAGACGGGAGATGCTGGATGGTGGTTTCTCCTTTTAGCGGGGTTTCAGACAGCTGGGTCACCTCACAGAGACAGCTGGGGACCACGAGAACAGAGAAAATCAGTTCGAAGCTCTGGTGGGCAGGGGGAAAGCATCAACCACACGATCCCAGGCTGGGTTGGGGGTAGAAGGGAGCTCACAGCTCACCCAGTGTCAACCCCCTGCCATAGGCAGTGACACCTCTCACCAGAGCAGGGTGCCCAGAGCCCCATCCAGCCTGGCCTGGGACCCTGCCAGGGATGGAGCAGCCACAGCCTCCCTGGGCAACCTGTGCCAGGGCCTCAGCACCCTCCCAGGGAGGGATTTCTGCCTGATAACCCATCTCAATCTCCCCTCTTGTAGCCTGAACCCCCTGTCCTAGCACCAGAGTTCCTTGTATGAAGTCCCTCTCCATCTTCCCTGGAGCCCCTTCAGGGACTGGAAGCTGCTCTAAGGTTCCCCTGGGGCTGCTCCATCCAGCCAGCTGCTCAGGTGAAGAACCCCCACAGAGAGGGGTGTTTGGTGGAGGATGCTCCCCCCATGCACAACATCAACAACCTGAGCCTCCAGGGATGTCCCCACAGCTGGAATCCAGATCCCAGTGCTCCCAGTATATCCCAGCACAGCCCATTCCCAAACACAGACCATCCCACGACAGCACGGTGGTCCTGGCAGGCTGTGCAGAGCCAGTGAAGCCACATCCTGCCCTCCCTGAGCAACCCTGATGGTTTCATGGTCCATCTTCTCTTCCCACCACACCATTCACCCTCTGGATCACCCTGGATTGGACTCCAAGGCTGTGCTGAACGCAACCCGGGCGCCAGCTCATCGCTCCGGAGGCCTTGTTTCCCAACAGAGGCCACTGGGACAGGTGGATTTTTGGGAAGAGACCTGGGATAAAAAAAAGAACAGCCCTTTGAAAGGTGGAAACCTCGCTTGGAGCTGGGTTTAAGGTTAAACCCAGCAGGGAGAGGTTAAACCCAGCAGGGAGAGAGCCAATGCAAAACGCCTCTCATGATTCACTCTGTCTGCAGCCTGGTCCAGAAGTCATGGCAGACCTTGACTCAGCTGAGCAGCGACTCTGAGGAGAGAGGGAGGGATGAAGACAACACAAAGGGCAGCAGTCTGATTTGGTGGGTTGATTGATGTTAACCCCTGCCCAGGCAGACTTCACCCCTGGTTTTGCTCTGTTCATCCCACAGGGTGCAGTCACAGAGCCAGGCAGCCACAGAGCCAGGCAGCCACAGGATGGTTTGGGTTGAAGGGACTTCAAAGCTCCTCCACTCCAACCCTCTGCCCTGAGCAGGGCGATCCCCATCCAGAGCAGGTTACTCAGAGCCCCAAGGTCCAACCAGACCTGGGATGGTTCCAGCGATGGGGCTTCTCCCACCTCTCTGGACAACACATTCCTGTTCCAGTGATGCTGAATGCGATGACTTGGGGCAGAGCACAACCTCTGGTCATCATCCTACATCCAGGAGCATGAGTGGCTGAGGGGCAGCAAGCAGCATGGAGTGACCAGGACAACCTCTGGTAGGACAGAGCTCACCGAGCCGTTGCCCTTGCTCCCACGGCTTCGGCAGCTCCATGAGCAGTTCCGGGGCAGTGGGTAGGAGCAGGAACCTGTCAGCACCGTAGCTGCTTTGCAGATTATTTATTTGCTTCTTAGATTCCCATTTGGCTAATAAACCTTCCCTGGAGACCCACTGGCATCTTACTTGATGGCCGGCTTGATGGCTTCCCTAATTAAACCGGTTTTGCCTTCCTAATGGAGCCCTAGAAGTCAGTCAGCAAAGAGGGAGGTGTTCATCTCATCCTTTGATGACAGCAGTGGAGGTGAGGAGGAGGAAGCTGCCCTGCTTGCCCTGCCACGTGTCTCCTCACTCCAACCCACTGAGACCTCCCACGGTGCCTGGGCTTGGGTGGGTGAAAAGCAAGAAGATGCTTCCATGGGATGGGGCTACTGGAGGGGGCTCTTAGGGCATGTGGAGGATGACTCTGGGCTCTGCTTCCCTCTGAGCAACAGAAGAGCTGCTCAGGAAAGCCCTCCCTTCCCACCTCTGATGCATCGGGCACTCTCTTCCCACCCCAGCTTGTCCTCATGGAATCATTAAGGTTGGAAAGGCCCTCAAAGGTCATCAATCCAACCTTCAACCCTGCACTTCCAGGACCACTAGACTATGTCCCACAGTGTCACTTCCACTTGCCTTTTGAACCCCTCCAGGGATGGGGACTCCTCCACCTCCCTGGGCAGCCTGCTCCAAGGTTTGACTGCTCTCTCACTCTGAATTTCCAAGCTGAACTTCCCTTGGAGCAACCTGCCCATTCCCTCTGCTCCTGGCAGCAGTTCTCAGGGAGCCCACCTCTGGTTCTTCTCCAGGGCATCAAACCCTGCTCTGTCCATCCCACCATGACCTGACCTTCCTCTCCTCTTGCCCTGTTGAGGCTCTCACCCCTGTGGCTTGAGGAACTAAGCAAGCACTGCAGAAATGCACCCCATCCAGCTGGGGCTGAGCACCCACCCTGCAGCCTCAGCTCCAGCAGTCCCAGCCCTTCCTCCCCTGCCTCTTCCAACCTCCTCTCCCCCTGCCTGCAGAACAAGAAGCCTTTGTCTACTCCCCCCCCTCCTTGCTGGGAGCAACACGGACGGCTTGAACTTTCCCTGAGTGAATTTTTCCCCGCCAGCAGGACCGAGCTGTCCCGGTGCCAGCTCTTAACTAAGAGGATGACTCAACGGACCAGTTCAGACCGAGCAAGAACAATCCTCCGCTTCTCTTCCAAGGCTGCTGCTCAGCCCAGCACAGGCTGTTCCGGAGCATCAGAAGAACTTTAGTTCACTTGAAATATGACTTTCCAAACAGTTTCAAGGAGATCATTCCGATGGGGTTTGTCCCTCGTTCTCTGTCCTGGTTTCAAGGTTTCCCGGTGGGATCCAGGAGGAAGAGTTTGGAGAAGGGACACATGCCGTGGGATGGAGATGGAGGGCATCAGGAGGGATGAGCTCTTTGGTTTGTGTCTCAGCTGAGCTCCCCGCCATCCTGAGAGCCCCCAGCAACCTCTCTCAGGCAGCATCCTGCTCCAGATGGAGTGGAAAAGCATCCCTGGATTTGAGAGCGTCAAGGGAGGACAAGGATTCGTGCACTGCAGGGCTGTCCTGCCCGTGGATCACTGGCATCTGGAGAGAAGGAAGCTGGGAGATCTTTGGTGGCCACACAACATCCACTGCCAGCTCCAGCAGGAGGAGTCCTGTAGCCAACTGGGGCTGTCCCAGCAGAGAGAGGAGCAAGACCAGGTCAGGGGGATGGAGCCAGGGCAGGCAGTGACCTGCAGATGCCACCCGACGAGATGAGCTCCCTGTTTATCCCCAGTGGGTCCTCACCAAGGGAGTGCGTGGAGAGGGGATCTGCAAACCCTATCCCGTGGGCAAGTAGGAGCCTGTGGCCATGAGCACACTGTGTGTTGGGGTGTCCCAGCCCTGCAGAGCCCAGGTAGAGCCGTCTCCAGAATCATGGGTAGACCTGAGCTCCTCAGCACCCGTCTCATCTCCATCCAGTGAATAGGATGAGCTGGGAGTTGTTTGAAAGTCAAGGAAAAGCAAGGAAAAGCATGGAAATGCAAGGAAAATCCAGGGAAAGCAAGGGAAATGAAAGGAAAGCAAGGGAAAACGAGGAAGAATCAAGGAAAAGCAAGAGAAGTGGGGAAAAGTAAGGAAACACAAGGAAAATCAAGGAAACTCAACAGCTAGGAAATTAAGGAAAATTAAGGAAAAGAAAAGAAAGGCAAAGAAAATCATGGAAAAGCAAGGAAAATCTTGGAAAAGCAAAGAAGATGAAGGAAACTCAAGGAAAAGTAAGGAAAGTCAAGGAAAAGGGAGAGAAATCAAGAAAAAGCAAGGAAAACCAAGGCAAAGTCAAGGGAAAGCAAGGAAAAATAAGGAAGAATCAAGGAAAGGGAAAGGAAAGATGAGGAAGAATCAAGGAAAAGCAAGAGAAGTGGGGAAAAGTAAGGAAACACAAGGAAAATCAAGGAAACTCAACAGGTAGGAAATTAAGGAAAAGTAAAGAAAAGCAAAGAAAGGTGAAGAAAATCATGGAAAAGCAAGGAAAATCTTGGAAAAGCAAAGAAGATGAAGGAAACTCAAGGAAAAGTAAGGAAAGTCAAGGAAAAGGGAGAGAAATCAAGAAAAAGCAAGGAAAACCAAGGCAAAGTCAAGGGAAAGCAAGGAAAAATAAGGAAGAATCAGGGAAAAGCGAAGGAAATGCAAGGGAAATCAAGGAAAAGCTAGGAAAAGCAAGGAAAATTAAAGAAATTCAAGGAAAATCAAGGAAAATCAAGGAAAAGCAAGGAAAATCAAGGAAAAGCAAGGAAAAGCAAGGAAAAGCAAGGAAAAGCAAGGAAAAGCAAGGAAAAATCAAGATATCCTATTGACTTCCCCAAACCCCCACCCCATGTGAAGAGCTCCCGGAGAGGGAGGAGCAGTAGGAAGGCTCCTCACACCCCAGGCAGAGCAGGGGATGGCGTGAGCAGAGGGTTTGAAGTGGAAGAGGGGCTGAGGAGCCACGGAGCTGCTGATAGCCCAGCGATGCCAGGCTGGGAGCGGGGAAGGTTTCCCGGCATCAAAACGTTTACAGCAGAGCCGCTCTCCTTCCAAACAACCACTGCTTTCTGTGGGCCGGTCGACCATCAGGGAACCCTTAGGCTGGACCTTTAGGATCCTCCAGCCTGCCTTTGGTTGTTTGATTCCCACTGAGCAGATGTTAAGCAGTGCGCTGGTGTCGGTGACTAATGTCTTATTTGCCTTTATTATCGCTGTTACTGACTCAGACAATCCTTTAGGTTGGAGAAAGGCCTTCAGGATCGTTGAGTCCTTCTGTAAGTGGATCAGGATTGAGAATTGAGGAGAGGCTGAGGGAGCTGGGGGTGTTTATCCTGCAGGAGACTCTGGGAGGGTCCTTCTCCCTCTCTCGCTGGTGACTCGAGAGAAGATACAGACCCTACCTCTCTCCACCCTCCTTTCAGGTAGTAGTGAAGAGCAATAGGGTCTCTCTCCTCAGTCTCCTTCTCTCCAGACTAACTTTCACGGGGTTCTTCCAGAGTTCATCTGGACTGGACCAGACTGCCCAGGGCAGTGGAGGAGTCCCTGTGTGTGGAGGTGTTGAAGGACAGCCTGGCTGTGGCCCTGAGTGCCCTGGGGTGGCCACTGGGGTGCTGTTAGGTGCTGGACTGGCTGAGCCTAGAGGGCTGCTGCTATGTTAGGCTGGACTTGGACCTTTCATTCCATCTGTGATTTAAAAACAATCAGTAAATCCAGGATAACCCACCTTGTCCTGGCGAGAGGAGCATTTGTCTCCAAAGGGAAAGCCCGACCGTGCCGTCGCGAGGAGCATCAGCCACGTTCCTGCAAATCTCCCCAGTCTTGACGAAACCCGTGTTCTCTGCCAGGAAAATGACTGTAGAACAAAACCCCAGCCCATGGGAGACGGGATGGAGCACAAACCCTTCCATCCTAGCCTTGCCAAGGAGGCCTGGAAGCAGCGAGCCGGTACCAGGACCTCAGCGTTCCGAAGGCGGGTTGGCAGGTTCTCCCGATTCCCCAGCGTTTACTTTGGCTCTGGAAGATCCTTCCAGACAATTCCAGAGCTGACATTTCAGATGTTGGGAGGTGCTGGCTGGCTACAGAGCTTCTTCTCTAATGACTTTCCAGTGCTCTGCTTGCCATGACCCCTCGTTCCAGTTTGCTCCGGCTGGTTTGTTCGCGAAGACTTGAGCTTTGGATCTCTTCCTCCTCCACCTCCTCCTTGCTGGAGAGTTATCCCAGGAAGAGATTCCAACAAGAGGGACTTTTTCCAGCTTCCAGGACTCACAGTGATTTCCCTGAGGTTTAATAGAAATTCAATTCAGCTCGAAACAAAGCCTTAAGGCAGGAGTTGGGATCGCAGGCGATGAGGAGGAGCAGTGCCCTGGGTAAAAGAAGATGCCAGAAGACCTGACAATAGCACTTCAGGCCCAGGAGCATCAGAGAAAACCCAGAAGGAACCAAAAAAACCCCAAAACAACAACAACCCCCCCCAAATTATAGAGCAACACCCCCGAAATATAGAGCAACCCACCCCCCAAATATAGAACAACCCCTCCCCAGTGCCCAGTGGCTCCCAGCACTGCGAGGCTGTTGCTCTCCCTCACATTGGAGACCACTCCGAGTGCCGCCCAGGAGCTACTGGGAGCTGGGCAACACTAAGCTCAGCCCCAAAAGAACTGGCTTTGCTGGTCCTTCCTCATGATGAAGCTCCTGAACGACAGTAGAGCAGGAGCTAGGGCTGCCCTTCTCTCCCCAGCCCTCTCTGTGCCATCGCTCTCCCAACAGCTCGTTTTAATTAGGTGATTACAGCCCGCACAGAGCTTTCCGTGAGCTTCTCTGGGTAATTAAAGCAGAAGAGGAGATTCATGGCACCAGGGCCTTGTTCTTTTAATTAATATGCTAACGGTTCAGGGACTGGCCCGTGGAAATGGCTCGTTCCTCAGCTCTGTGGGGCTGCAAGCCCTCCGGTGGGAGATACACACCATGGAGGAACCCTTAGGGGTGGGAAGGGACCTGGAAAGATCACCCAGTCCAGCCCCCCTGCCACAGCAGGATCCCCCAGACCCAGTGGCACAGGAACACAGCCAGGCGGGGCTGGAACGTCTGCAGAGAAGGAGACTCCACAGCCCCCCTGGGCAGCCCCTGCCAGGGCTCCGGGACCTGGGTTGGGGCTCTGGGCACCCTGGGCTGGGGAGTGCTGGCCCTGCTTGGTGCCCTTTGCAACCCAATCCATTCCCAATTCTGTGTTCCTGGAGGAGCCACCACCCCATCCCTAGAAGCATCAGGAGTTGGGATGGATGTGGGGCAGGGTGGGAGCAGGTGGGACCCCAGAGGTGGAGTTGCACTAGGAAGAGAAGCTCAGGGACAGAGGCAGGGGAGCAGATGCAGGGAAGAAGAGGAGAGGAGAGCAGGGCAATTCTGAAGGAGCCCTCTGCTTGGTCCAGATGCCTTGAAGCTGCAGGGTAAGGGAAGAGAAGGCTGTGCAACCTTGGTAGCCTCAGAAAAGAGAGGCTGTGTCAGGTCTCTGCCCAACACAGGTCCAGCCAGGCATCAGGTGATGCTGTTCACAGCACCCGGAAGAAGGTGGGCCCCCAAAAAGCACCCCTTTCATCATAGAATCATTAAGGATGGGAAGGGACCTCGAAACTTGCTGAGCTCCCCACCACAGGATGCCAGGGGTGACTGGAAGATACTGGAGAAGCTGGAGGGCTGGAAATCCACCAGGATGCTGGATGCACAGAAGCCCCGTGAGTCGGCCCGTGAGCTGGCTACAGCAGTGCCCAGCACTGAATGACCCTCAGGAACCTCTGTCTCTCACCCCTCAGGCAGCACGTGAAGCCCTTGCTGCACAGTCATAGCCAGAGGACAAGGGTAGAAGCACAGAGAGACCTCCAAAGGGCAGCCAGTCCAAGCCCCCTGCACCAAGCAGGGCCAGCACTCCCCAGCCCAGGTTGCCCAGAGCCCCAGCCAGCCTGACTCCTGGGATGAGGCCATGGCTGGTCCAGCCAGGCTGAAATAACCATTCCCTGGTCAAGGGAGATAAAAATGAGTGAGGGGGGTTGTTTGGTCTCCATCATCAGAGCCAGACGGAGGGATGCAGAGGTACAAGGTGCTGCGTGCGAGGAAGGACGATGAGCCCTGTTCAAGGAGGGCACACGAGGCCGGAGGGGCTGGAGACGGAGGAGACGGCAGCGCTGAGGCTGCTGGCGCGGTCCTCTCTCTGCACACATCTGCAGCCCAGCTGCTGGGCTACGGCTGGGCTCAGCTTTTCCAGCCCTGGCTGGAGCGTGACGTCGAAAAAATGTTAATGGCAGGGAGAAGGGACAACCTCAGCGGGGGGAAAAGAGCAGCTCAGCAGCCACAGCCCCGCACCGAGAGCAGCGCTGGAGGCGTCTGGAGCTTGGGAGAATGGGCTTGGAGGAAACCACCCCAGCCTTTCCCTGCCAGACCACAGGGATTTGCTCACCCGGGGCCAAACCCGCTGTCCCCAGCTGGGGTCAGGCAGTATCCACCTCGTGCTGATAAACCTAGCATCCCCCTGTGGCCCCTCCAGTCAAGGGAGGACCCCCTCCCCAAGCCCTTCCATTGCCTCGGGAGCTGGTTGCTACAACAGGACCTACAACCCCCCCGTGGAAACCGCTCGTGTCAGCCAACCCCAACCCCAACCCCAACCCCAACCCTTCCTTCCCTGGGCGACCAGCGAGCTGCTCTCAACTTGCATTTCTTGGCTCAGCCCTCCCGGCCACATCCTGAGCCCTGAACTGGATTGAATTTCCCAGCTCGAAATCAATTCCATCTGCGTGGGGGACGGCCCTCCCCTCCCCGAACAAAGGACCGAGGGAGGGGGGTTGCCTTGCCTTTTGGCTTGGGTTAGTGTGATGATTTCCCTTTGCCCCTTTGTTTTCCTGCTCATCCCGTCCGGGTGGAGGATGAGGATGTGCTGGATGTGATGCTTGGGTATCACCCACCCTCCCCGCAGCTCCAGGAGCCGGAGCAGAGCAGTCGGTGCCGTCATCCCCAAGGGCCTGGATGCGACTGCCTCCAGCATCCTCCTCGCAGATGTCATCTGAGGTGGCAGTGCCACCTCTCTTAGCCCCAAGACCTTCTCCACTTGCCCCAGGATGCTCTTGCCTAGCCCCAGGACCCCCTCCATTTGCCCCAGGACCCCACCCCTTAGCCCCAGGACAATCTCCTCTTGCGC
>VZRI01003313.1:32981-49202 GCA_013397515.1 Upupa epops
CCTCAATCCATCCTCAAGGAGAGGGTCCCCCCAGAACACAACCTTAGGGAATCCCCAGCTCAGAGCCCCCCACCCAGCCCTACAGACCTGCTGTGGGGAAGGGTTTCTGGAAGGACCCATCATCTGCTCAGAGCAGCCCCAGCGCGTGGTAATTTACCCAGTGTGTTGTGCACTGCAGGCTCCTGCTCCCCTGGGGGGGCTGGGCTGCAGACAGGAGGCAGAGCTAAAGCTCATGGTCTGCTCCAGCCTGGACAACAGCTCCTCAGCTGGCTGGGTGAGCGGGCACAGAGAGTGGTGATGAATGGTGCCACCTCCAGTTGGTGCCCAGTGAGCAGTGGTGGCCCCCAGGGATCAGTGCTGGGCTCAGTTCTGTTCAGCATCTTCAGTGATGACCTGAGGGAGGGGATCCAGGCTGCCCTCAGTGAATTCACGGGTGACACCAAGCTGGAGGGAAGGGAGATGCTGCAGAGAGAGCTGGACAGGCTGGGGCACTGGGCAGAGGGCAACGGGATGAGGGGGAACAGGGTCCTGCACTGTGGCCACAAGAACCCCCTGCAGGGAGCTACAGAGACACCTCCTGCCAGCCCCACAGGGAGGGAGAAGCAGGGCAGGATCCATGCTGACCCTCATCACACCCATCTGAGGAGCAAAGAGCATGGCAAAGGATCCCTTCAAAGGGACTGGCGAGGGCAGGGCTCTGCAGTGCTGATGAGCTGAGCTGGCAGGGGACCCATCCCCTGCACCAGTGAATCCTATGAATAACGAGAGAGAAACCAACGTTCTCTAGCAGGGGGTGTCCCTGCCCATGGAACTCGGTGACCTTTAAGGTCCCTTCCAACCCAAACCACTCTACAGCTCCACAACAGGAGGCCTTGTCCTGCCAAGAGAGGCTCCGCAAGGACCGAGAGCAGAACTCGATGCTGTAGGAGCAGTGAAGTCAGGAAAAGTGTGAGGAAATAGAGGGATGAAGCAAAAGCTCAAAGGAGGTCTGAGCTCTTCCTCCTCTGGGGCTCTGGGAGTTCCCAACGTGCCCGTCCTTGCATCTCCTCTTCCCCCAGCCCGAGTGAATCTGCTTCTGCAGAGCATCTCAGCATCCAGGAGAGGCTGCTGACCTGGGGCAGCTCTGCTGTCCTCCACGAGTCTCTCACCCTGATAGGGATCCCAGGGTGTTCTCTACTCTGCTGTGAGGCTTGCTGGGTCTGGTTTGCAGCCTGGCTTGGCTCTGCTTCCCTCCTGGGCTATACAGGTACAGCAGATGGCTATCAGGAAGGAGTTCCAACGACCCCCAGCCCTTCCTGCAGATAAGCCAGGGTCTGGCGTCCAACCCTGCACCTCCCGGGCAAGAGACTGCAATGAGATGCTCCTGGAGAAGGGGTGAGCTGGATGAGGGCTCTGCCGTCACACACCAGAAGAGCTGTGAGTCCCCAGGCAAGGTCTGTGCCCTCTAAAGGCCACCAGCCTCCCTGTGAGACCACGGCTGGGTCCTGATCCGGCACCAGCAGAGATGCTCCTCACTCACCCTGTTGGCTGCAGCCCGTTTCATGGCTGAATGAAGCCCTCCAGGGCTCTGCACTGGGATCTCCCCTCCCTGTGCTCTTGGCCCATACCATCAGCTCCTCTTCCTTGGAACTGGGTTGGAAGGGAGCTCAGAGCTCCCCCAGTGCCAACCCCCTGCCATGGGCAGCGACACCTCTCACCAGACCAGGCTGCCCACAGCCCCATCCAGCCTGGCCCTCAACAGGGCAGGGATGGAGCAGCCACAGCCTCCCTGGGCACCCTGTGCCAGGGCCTCAGCACCCTCCCAGGGAGGGATCTCCATTCTTTCTCCAAGCAAAGGATGCCCAGACCCACAGGACCTCCCCATCCCACTGGTCTGGGAGCAGGAGGAGGCCAAGAGAATGGGATGAAAGCCAAGTAACAGCCGATACTGAAGAGCAGGCAGCCCTCTTCTACCTCTTTTGATCTCCATCCCACCTGGTTCCTCCAGAGCAAAGCTCTGCCAGCAAAGCCACCTCTGCTCCCCCTGCAACAACACCTGCCCCTCCATCACAGGAGGCACCGTGCAGCCCCAGGAGCCCTCCGTCTCCTCCCCAGAGCAGCAGCCCACCACAGCTGACAGAGCAGCCGGTCTCCGTTCAGCTCTTTACTCAACCTCTGATCTCTGAACTTGTAAATCCTGGTGAGCAGCCACCGTGGTGTCACCTCAGGCTGCTCTGACTCACCAGCAACGGACCAGAGCAGCAGGGCCCGGCCAAGAGCCACTGGGCAGCAGTGATTTACAGCCCAGCTTACCGCCAGCCCCAAGGTGATCCTGCCCATGGAAGGAGTGAATTTAGAGGGTCAAAGCTCTTTCTTCCCACACCTCCACCCTCCTGGAGGTGACCCGGAGCCACGAGCTGGAGAACACCCCAGAAGAACATCCCCCCACGCACACCCAGTACTCAAACTGGGAATAAGAGGGGTACTGTGTCCTGGGGCTGTGGAGGAAGGGTGGCTCCTCCTCCTCCTCTTCCTCCTCGTTTATCCATCGTGCCCAGGGCTGGCAGCACCCCCTTCCAGCTAAACAACTGCCCCAAAAGCCTGACAGAGTCAAGCTGGGGGGTGAGGAGGCTGCAGGGGGTGGCCTGGCTGCAGCAGACAGGACACTATCCCATCAGGTCTCTGATTATAGAGTCAGAGGGTGGAAGGAAGAGACCTCCAAAGGTCACACAGTCCAACCCCCCCACTACTGACTGCATCCAGCTCTGGAGGAGATGCTGATGCATCACCCACAGCTCAGATCATGGCTGAACCCGGGGTGGTACGCTCCCAGACATCTCCCCCTGCCACCAGGCTCCTCCTGGGCTGTGTCTGAGCTCCTCGGCCCCAGGACCGTGAGTTACACGGTGACAGGATCAGGGACTTGGAAGGGGATTTGCAATGTAGAGCAGCCCCGGGGCTGAACAAGACGTCTCAGAGGGAACAGAGCTGAGACGTGGCCAGTCAGCAGCATCAGCGATGAGAACACCCCTGGGGACTCAACCCCTCGGATGCAAAGCAGAGAGACTCCATCAGAGCTCCCAGCCAAGCACAGGGCTCCCCACGGGGTACCCCAGGCATCCCCATGTTGCATACAGGCACCCCATGGAAGGCTGCAGAGCTGGGGGGGATGAACCAGGACAGGAAACCTTCTCTGAGCGATCCCATAGGATGCTGAAGCATCGGGATGGATTTCTGGGGGGTGGGAGACAGCAGAGCTTACAAGCCAGGAGTCTTCCTGACACAGCAGGGCTCCAGAAGCTCCATCTGATGGGTGATTCCTCAGGTTTAGTGATGAAGGTCTGCAGGTGCCCAGAGGGGGAAGGATCCCTGGCAGGTGCTTCCTCCTCAGCCTTGAAGAGCATCATGAGAGAGCAGCGAACACGGGACAAGCTAAGCTGGGAGATAAGTACAAGGGCTGAGCTCTAAGGAGGTCAGAAGGAGGTTAGGAGTGTTGACTACCTCAGGTGTGATGGCAACAACAGGCAGACCCACCTGAGGCAGGTTCTGATCCCAACACTGGCAGCAGATGCCACAGCTTCTGCTCCCCAGAGCCGCTTGAGCGTCAGCTGTCTGCTCTCTACTCGACACCATGCAGCAGCCCTGCGATGCAGAGCAGTGCTGGTGTCACCCTCTGCTTGGGGAGCCACGGGGCTCAGCAGAGCACCCTCTCTCTAGTGACAGAGATGACCTGAAAAGGCAGCTGAGCACTGGTCCTGGGGAGCTTTGGAGGAGGCAACAGGCGGTGACCCCTCCTGTGAGATCAGTACTGCAGCAGAGCCTTGGCCTTCCCTTGCAGATGCATCTCCCCAGCTTGGGAGAAGGGAATGGCTGAGGCACGGAGATAAGAAGGCAGGAGAAGCTGGAAAGACCAGGACGTGCACACGACAGAGAGCAGAGAGGACGCCAGCAGCACGGAGAGGGTGATTTGGGGTTCCTCACAAAGCAAGAGCTAAGAGGGGGATGAAAGAGCTACCGGGCCCCTGGTTTAAAAGGGGCTGAGGGACAGATCCACCTCTCACACATGGAATTTTCTTGGTAGGATCATGTGGGGACCAAAAATGTCCCCAAAGTTAAGAAGACGGTAGCTCCACCAGGACTCTTCAAGTGTGAGGATCCCAGTGCAGCTCCTCCAGCCATGGAGATCTGATCAGGTCCAGGACTGAGGTTGGGATGTGCTGCTGTGCAGCCCTTCCAAGAAGAATCCTGGAATCATTTAGGTTGGGAAAGGCCTTTCAGATGACCGAGTTCAACCTTTGAAGACAAGAAGACCCACAGGGGTCTCCACGCAGCAGCTGGCAGGACACAGGCTCTTGGCTTTGAGCAGCATCACCCGAAGGAAAAGGCTGGGATGATCTTGTTTCAGCAGTAGAGTTGACTTTGTTTACCAACAGCTCCTCCTGGGCAGAGGAAAACACTCTGGGTACCTGGCTCAGAGGAGCTGGGGAAGAGTCTGGGCGGGCTGGTCCTCCTGAGGACCAGCAGCATCCATCCAGCTCTGCACTGAAGATGCTCATCTGTGCACAAACCCCGCCAAAGAAAAGCAAGAGGTGCCAGCAGTTGGTGCCAGATGCTTAGAGAAAGCCCCAGGAATCAGGACCCAGCGATGTTCTGGCTGGCACCACCAACCAGCCAGGGCAGGACCAACAGCACCGGAGCCAAACGTTGACACGGGAGGAGGGCTGGAAGCTGCCCGGCTGCCCGTCCCGCTGCCAAGGCTTTCGGGTCAGGCAGGAGGAGGGAATTTCTCTCTGCTGGAGCCAAGTGGTGGTGATCTTGCACTGAGAAAGGGGTTTGATCCAGTGCCCAGTGCAGGGATAACGGCTGGCAAAGGCGGATCCACCAGCTCCACGGTGCTCGTTCCCACACAGAGCATCAATGACGGGGGGCAGGGGGGAATGAAGGGCCTGCACTGAGCATCATAGCTCTGAGATGCTTCTGAGCTCTGGTAAAGCTACGAGAGGGTCTCCTGTTGGAGGAGGTGATGAAATGAAGACGGTTGGACTCAATGATCTGAAAGAGCTTCCTTAGACAGGAGGACAAAGGTCTGGAATCTGAGGGTGGGGGGTCCCTGGACCAGGCTGCCCACAGAGGGGCATCCCTGCAGCCATTCAAGCTCAGGCTGGATGGAGCTCTGAGCAACCTGGGCTGGGGAGTGCTGGCCCTGCTTGGTGCAGGGGGGTTGGACTGGATGCCCTTTGCCAGGTCCTTCCAACCTCATGGTTCTATGATTCTAAGGTGAGAGGCTGAGAATGAGCAGCTCTGTTGCTGCAATAGTTCCTCCCCAGCTCCAGGAAGTCTCCAAGTGTGAAGTCACCGAGGCTGAATGAATAAAAGGGAGAGGGAAATCATCATCTCAGGGTGATGATGAAGCCCTTCCTCACGGAGCTTGGACTGGACTGCCCAGGGCACTGAGGGAGTCCCCGTGTCTGGAGGTGTTGAAGGACAGCCTGGCTGTGGCCCTGAGTGCCCTGGGGTGGCCGCTGGGGTGCTGTTAGGGGCTGGGCTGGGCTGGAGGAGCTCAGAGGGCTCTGCCAGCCTCAGTCGCTCTGGGGTTCTATGAACCCTCTCAAACACACACTGAGGGGTGTGATAACTGACACTGTAATGTCAAAGCTCCTCTGCAGATCAGGGCTGTGAGGGGGAGAAGAGGAGGATGGAAGAAGAGTGAAGAAGAGGAAGAGAGAAAAAGCAGAGGAGGAGAGGAGGGNAAGAGGAAGGAGAGAAGAGGAAGGAGAGAAGAGGAAGGAGAGAAGAGGAAGGAGAGAAGAGGAAGGAGAGAAGAGGAAGGAGAGAAGAGGAAGGAGAGAAGAGGAAGGAGAGAAGAGGAAGGAGAGAAGAGGAAGGAGAGAAGAGGAAGGAGAGAAGAGGAAGGAGAGAAGAGGAGGAGAAGAATAAGGGGAGAAGAGAAATAGAGAAGAAGAGGAGAGGAAGAGGAGAAGAGAAGAAGAGTGGAAGAAGTGGAGAAGAGGAGAAGAGGAGGGGGAGAGGAGGAGGAGGAGAAGGGTAGAAGAGAAATAGAGAAGAAGAGCAGAGGAAGAGGAGAAGAGTGGAAGAAGTGGAGTAGAAGAGGAGAAGAAGATGGGGAGAAGAGGAAGAGAGAAGAAGAGGGGGAGAAGAGGAGGAGAGAAGAAAAGGGGAGAAGAAGAAGGGGAGAAGAGAAATAGAGAAGTGGAGAAGAGGAGAAAAGAAGATGGGGAGAAGAGGAGGAGAGAAGAAGAGGGGGAGGAGAGAAGAAGATATTTCAGATGGAAGGGACCTACCAGGATCATCGATCCCAGCTGCCCGACCGCTTCAGGGCTGAGCAGAGTTCAGAGCCAAGTATGAAAAACATCAAACACTGCCAGCTCAGGGCATCGACCGTCTCTCTAGGAGTCTGTTCTCCTGCACAGACCCCGTTGTCATCATTCCTGCCTGGTAAAAAGTCCCTTCCTAGTGCACTGCAGCCCCGTGTGGTGGGCTTTGGGGGGTTATTGTTCTTAAAAAGACCCCAAACCAACCCCAAACCCCAACCAAGCGGGTTTGGAATGCCATGGGAAATAAACCCGAGCAGCTGGGTCTGACTGTAATTGAGTGAGAGCACAGAGCTCAGCTCCATGGATTCCCAGAAATCTGCCTCCCCACAGAGAACTGCCCAAGCCACAAACCCCAAATGACTGTCCCTGCGACTGGGAAACTGTCCCTGTGACTGGGAAACTGTCCCTGCACTGGGAAACTCCCCCCAGCATCTCTTCCAGCCCCACAGGGACCATGTCCCAGGCAAAGGCTTGAGAGAGCACTGGTTTGACCACAGAGCTTGGGGGGACCCTCCCAGCTCCCAGTGTTGAAGGTCTGCAGCAGGGATCATAGAACCCTAGACAGTACTGGCTTGGGAAGGGACTTCCAAAGGTTCCCAGCAACCAGGGATGCTGGAGGCAAGGACATTCAGGCCTCATAAAGCCCAGACTGCTTGCCCGCTGCTCCTCGGGTCGTCCCTGTCGCCAGGACACAGCACGAGAAGGGACAACACTGGGTGCCCTGGTTTGGGGTGGGAGCATGAACCAGCAGGGAGAAGGAACACAGAGGCAGCAGCCTGAGGCTGGGGAGAACTCGACCCAGCTAAAGGCAACGGGAGGGTCAGTAACTGCTCCAGAGAGCCTGTCCTTAGCTCTTCCACAGCAGGGAGTGCAGCTCTCACAGCACCTCCTGGTTCTCCTGTTAGATGAGAACTTGTTGTCCAACCATCACCTTCTCAAAGGTGGTAACGAGCTCCGGGGATGATCGAGGCTGCAGGCACCACAGCTGGATCACAGTTATGATGAAACACCCAGCAAACGCTGCTTGGTGGCCCAGCTAGCCCTCTACCTAGACAAGGAGACCCCAGCCATCCCTCAGCTCCTGCCAAGCCAGCACTGAGAGCAGCTCAGCAGCCCTAACAGCCTCCCACGTGGCAGCAGACAGTGCCAGAGACACCAACCAAGGCCAACCCCAAACCCACTGCACTGGAGGCCGTTGGGCTGACACCGTTCAATCCGGCTACCAAGGGCAGCAGCGCGATGCAGAGAGCAATTAGCCAGCTCCTCAGAGCCCAACGCTGGCACGGAGAGCAGAACCCAGCAGGCAGAGGAGTGCACGGGGCTGTTTGATTGCCCTGGGCCAGCAGCCAAGCAGAAAACACTGCCTGCAGAAGTGAGAAGTGTATGTTGGTTAGGACTCCCAGCACGAAGCCTGGGAGATCCCAGTTGTCTTTCCAGCTCTGTCACAGGTGCTCTGCAAAACCTCGTGCTTACAGACTGGGTTGGGTTGGAAGGGACCTTAAAGCCCCTCCAGTGCCACCCCCTGCCCTCAGCAGGGACAGCCCCAAGCAGAGCAGGGTGCTCAGAGCCCTAAGGTCCAACCTGACCTGGGATGGGGCTTCTCCCACCTCTCTGGGCAACCTGGGCCAGGCTCTCCCCACCCTCAGCAGCCCCTTCTCTCCCCCCTGACTCTGCCTCTTCCAGTTTAACCATCACCCCTCGTCCTGGCACAGCAGCTCCTGCTGAAACCCCTGTCCCCATCTGTCTCACCAGGCCCTTAAAGCCCTGGAAGTCTGGAGCCCCTGATGTTTCAGAGCCAGGACATCTCATCTCTCCAGCTTTTCTGATGAGAATCCCAGTGTCCAAGACAAGAACAACCTCCCTGCGTGCTCTGAGGGCTCCCTTCCCTATCCAGCCTGAATCTCCCTCTTTCAGTGCAAACCCATCACCCCTTGTCCTGTCACTACAGCAGATAGCCCTTCCCTTCCCTGAGGTGAGGGCTCCTCTGATGCTCCTCAGCTTTCCAGCTCACCCCACCTTTGCAACAGGGGGAGAAGAGCAGAGCAGCTGAGCTGGAGGCAGAGCAGAGCCTCCGTGACTCTCCCTGCCCTCCAGCTGAGGAGATGAAAGCCATGGGAAGCCCTCAGAGGTCCAAGCAAACGCAGTGAGTAGGCTGTGGGGAGAAGCAGAGGTCCCTATGGAGATGGGGAAGTGAGTGCAGCCTCCCTGTGTTTCCTCCTCCTATACTGAACCCAAAACCAGAACCCTGCAGTTAGGGGTAAAAAAAAACCCCCTCCTTCCTCCCCTCTGCTACAAACCCAACCTGTGAAGAGCAGATGGTGACCAGTAAAGCTAGACTGGTTCTCCAAAGCCCACCAGGCACACGTGTGTTTTGACAGATGGTCCCTCCACCACCAGGATCTGCCCAGCCTTGCCCTCTCCATGTGTTTCCTGCAGATGGTTCCACACATCCACAAGCCCCTTGGCAGTCCCGGGTCTATTTGAGGCTCAACAGCTCCAATCACGGAGCCTCAAGGCGCTTGTCTCATCCTTCACAGGGTGACTGAGAGGTCCTCGTCTCCCCAGGGAACTGCTTTGTGAGGAAACCTCAGCAAAACCAGCAGATGCAGCTGAATTAGTGAGCTGTGAGCAAGACCCTCACCTGCTAGCCAGCCCTCCTGCCTCACTGGCCAGCCAGCAACATCCCCCCTGCAGCTCAGCTCTGCTCCAGCTGCCCATGCACCTCATGTCTGTGTCTCCTATGTCTTTTAAGGTCAGTAAAATGGACCATCCATCCATGCATCTATCCATCCATCCATTCTCCATCCCTTCTCCATCAATCATCCATCCATCCATCCAACCAACCATCCATTCTCCATCCATCCATCCTCCATCCCTCCATCCATTCTCCATCCCTCCATCCATCCATCCATGCATCTATCCATCCATCCATCCTCCATCCATCTCTCCATCCATCCCTCCACCCATCCATCCTCCATCCTGGAAGAGCTGAGTTTATTCTCCACCAACCCAGCAGCAGAGCACCAGGGGCTTGGGATGACCGCCGGTTGCCCCTGGAAGCCAAACACCAGGCAAACCTTGTGCCATCAGACCCGGGGTTGTCCAGGGAATCCCAGTTCACCCATTTCTACTTCCAATCAAAGCATCAGTTAGGTTGGACAAGACCTTCAGATCATCGAGTCCACCCTCTCCTCTCGCTTTGCCCTGCCGGGTGAGGGGAAACCTGTTTCATCTCCAGACTCTGAGTGCAGGATTTCTCCTGGAAGCAGAAAGAAGAGGATCTGCAGCTCTTGGCTCAGTAATGAAGTCCCCAAGGTCTGGGAGTCCAACAGTCCCTATGGAATTCCCAGAGCCTCTTCCTCTGCTCCTCACTGAAGGAAAACCTCCCTCCGCTGCTGTTCCCCCTACCAGGAGGTGATTCCTCTATACCAGGAGGACTGCCTGCCCGTACGGCAGCGAAGATTCACTCCCCACTCTCCACAGGAGAGATTATCTCCCAGTTGCTATGATTCCCTCATCAATAATTCACTGTGCAGCCGCCCCGCGGACCGCGCCGGCGCTGCCTGAAAGAGCAGCCGTGAGTAATCGCCTCTGCTCTGCTCTCGCTGGCGCTCTGGGCGAGGAACTCTGTGCCAAGTGAGTCACGTCCCCCCTGGAAGCTCCTCGTTCCAGGAGCCCATGGAGGGGAGCAGCCCAGCAGAAGGCACCTGGCAGAGGATCTGCTGTGAGAAGCGTTGAGGGGAGGTAATGAGGGGTCGTGTATCAGCCCCTCAGTGGGGGGATGGAGAAGAGAGGGGCTCCTTGCACAATGAAACGATTAGAACAGCAGAGCAGACATCAAACCTGAGGAGAAGAGGCAGGAGGAGCCGCTGGGAATACAGACCTCAATGCTGAAGGATCCATCGAGGCTCCCTCTCTCCATCCTCAGCCCCGTTAGTACCAGCTTGTTGCTGCTCTCTCACTGAGTAACAAGGGGGATGCCCAAAGCTGGGGGTGAAAGCAGCGTCGTTCTGGATCAGGAGCCCGTTTATCCTGCACACACACACATGATTCACAACCTCAAACACCTTGCTTCACATGGAAGAGGTGATCACGGGTGCCCTCAGCACACAAACCCGACTAAACCCAACCCCACCGGAGGGATTGGTGGCTCTGGAGATGCTCCCCATCCTTCACGACTAAATCAGGCACTAGGTGAGAGGTGGAAGGTGATCGGCCCCTTCCTAGAATCAGAGACTCCTTAGGGATGGGAAGGGACCTGGAAAGATCACCCAGTCCAGTCCCCCTGCCACAGCAGGATCCCCCAGACCCAGTGGCACAGGAACACAGCCAGGCGGGGCTGGAACGTCTGCAGAGAAGGAGACTCCACAGCCCCTTGGGCAGCCCCTTCCAGGGCTCCGGGACCCTCCCTGGGAAGAAGGTCCTGCTGAGATGGAGAGGGAATCTCCTCTGCTCCAGCTGGCACCCAGTGCCCCTTGTCCTGTCCCCAGATGCCCTTGAGCAGAGCCTGGCTCCATCCTCCTGACACCGGGAAGCTCCACGAGCAAAGCTTGGATGAAGCCAGCTTGCCTGGCCAAGACATCATCTGGGCACTGGGAAACTGAGCCCTTTGATCACCAGGATGGCTTTGCTGTGAGTGCCCAGCTGGAGAAGGAAGCCAAGAAGCCACAGAGTGCTCCTCGAGCCAGCCAGGTGGATCAGTCTCCCATGGATTCACTGAGATGCCTCCTGGAGAGGGCTGTGCCTCCTGCTTCATCACAAACCCTGTCCCTGAGCTCCAGACCTCCACAACTCATGGCCAGGGGTGGCGACTGAACCCCCTCCCTGGGCAGCCTGTGCCAAGGATGAGGACCCTGTCCAGGGAGAGGGTTCTCCTCAGGGCCAACCTCACCTTCCCCTGGGGCAGCTTGAGGCCGTTTCCTCTTGCCCCTTGGGAGAAGAGACCACCCCCCAGCTCTCTGCACCCTCCTGTCAGGCAGTTGCAGACAGCAGTGAGCTCTCCCCTCACCTCCTTCTCTCCAGACCACTCAGCCCCAGCTCCCTCAGCCTCTCCTCACATTCTCCAGCCCCTTCCCCAACCTCCTCTGTGCAAGGGAGAGGGTGAAAGATGGGACTGTGGCAGCTTGGAGAAGACTTCTTGAGAGCAGCTCCTCATTGCATGACTGGTGCCAACAGCACAGAGAGGTCGAGCTGACAAAACAACCCCCAAACTGTGGGCTTTCCAACTCTTCAGGCTACTTATCTGCCCCCGAGCACCTCTGCAACCCCGTCTGCTGCAGGATGCGCAGCGCTGAGGCAAGATCTCCCCCGGGCATCATCACAGACAAGTTGCTGCTGGAGCCATCCATCAGACCTCTGGAGCCAGGCTTCTTGCGTTGAGAGGAGAGCTATGTGGGACAGAGCCCCGTGGGGGGCTCTTAGGCAACCGTAGAGCAGAGCCTGGGTGCCCCCAGGGCTGCAGATCATCCGGCTCATGCAAAGCTGTGACTCAGCCGGCGCTGAGCCTGTTGGTCCAAGCCTGGACCCCTTCCTATTCCTTCTGGCTGGGTGAAATTAAATGGGAGAGAAATTCAATTAAGAAGGTCTTGTCCAACACCGAGGGATCCTCCGGAGTCACTCGCTGGAGCTGTTAACAGCTCTGATGAGATTAACAGCCCCCGGCTCCCTCCCTCCCTCTCGGGCACTGCAAGCTGGCCCAGCTCCAGCAGGGATTTGCTGTGGGTGCAGCCCAGTTTCCAAACTGGGACTTGCTGCCCAGCCACCGAAACACCGGGCTGGGCGATGGGGTGGACTCGCTTGAGGGAAGGGAGAGCATCCAGAGGGACTCGAGCAGGGAGCTCATGCAGCCCAGGAGACCAACCATGACCTAGGATGCAAGAGAGGGGATTCTCCCTCTTTACTCTGCTCCTGCAAGGCCCCCAGATCGAATCCTGAGTCCAGATCTGTGTCCTTCTTACGTGGGGGACACAAGAGCTGTTGGAGAGAGTCCAGAGGAGGCCACGGAGATGGCTCCAAGGGCTGGAGCACCTTTGCCATGAGGACAGGGTGAGGGAGCTGGGGTGGTTCACCCTAGGAAAGAGAAGACACAGCTGCCCTCCAACCCCTGAAGGGAACCTCCAGGAAGGCTGCAGAGAGACCCTTCCCAAGGGGATCCAGCAACAGGACAAGGGGAAAGGGTTTGAAACTGAAGGACAGGAGGTTCAGACTGGATCTGAGGAAGGAGGTCTTCAGTGCCAGGGTGCAGAGACTCTGGAATTGACTCCCCAGAGAGGCTGTGGCTGCTCCATCCCTGGCAGTGTCCCAGTCCAGGCTGGATGGGGCTCTGGGCAGCCTGCTCTGGTGAGAGGGGTCGCTGCCCGTGGCAGGGGGCTGGAGTAGATGAGCTCTAAGGTCCCTCCCAACCTAAAGCAGCCCATGGCTCTGTGAAAGCCCAGTCTTTCACAGCACAGAGCTGCCTTCCCTGGGAAGCGAGTAGCCAGCAGGCTATGGGCCTCACACAGAGCAACCCACACTGTGCTGGGGGCTGCAGGGGCTCTGACACTGCAGGAGGCAGAGGTTCGGGTGAGGCTGCTCCTCTTGGGCAGCGCTGTCCCAGGCTCTCACAGAGCAAAGCCTGAAGGAGGACTTCATGGATGGGCTGGGGTCCCCATCCCTGGAGGTGTTGAAGGACAGCCTGGCTGTGGCCCTGAGTGCCCTGGGGTGGCCACTGGGGTGCTGGGCTGGGCTGGCTGAGCTCAGGGGGCTGTGCCAGCATCAGTCATTCTGGGATTCTGGGAACTCTGTGCTCAATGCAGCCTGCAGCAGGGGAAATCAAGGTGCCTGTCAGTCAGCTGGAAGCAGAAGCTCGAGTTCCCAGTTTTCCAGCAGCTCGGACACGGTCAGACGGGCTCATGGAGGATGCTCTGCAGTACCTCCTGCGCTGCAGAAGATGACAGCAGCTGCAGAGTAATGGACAATCCTACCCACAGTGTGCCCAACGCGATGAATCAGAGCTGTGCAGCTGCAGGGGAACAGAGCAAAAGCAAACCCAGTCAGAGCTCACAGCTCTCAGACCCAAAGCAACAGCAGAAATCTTCTCGAGAAGGCTGAGCCCTGCTGGAGCAGACGGGACCTCTGCGTCCCCCGTGCCCAGTGCAAAGTCCTCAGCGATTTGCATCATCCTCGTGCTGATGCCAACGGGCAGAGCAGGTTCCTTCGTGGGATCAGCAAGTGGATGCCTTGCTCACCACCCCAGCTGAGCCCTGCAAGCAGAAGGGATCAGAGAATCACAGACCAACGGGGTTGGGAGGTCGCCTCGGCCAGCCTCCCCCTGCCATAGCAGGGTTACCCAGGATGGCATCCAGGTGGGTTTGGGATCCCTCTAGAGCAGGAGACTCCACAGCCTCTCTGGGCTGGGACAGGGATCCATCATGGTCAAAGTAGCTTCTCCTCACGTTCAGGTGGGAGCTCCTGTGTTCCAGTTTGAGCCAGTTGCTGGGCTCCATCCTCTTGACTCCTGCCCTTTAGCTAGTGATCAGATCCCTCTCAGCTTCTCTTCTCCAGCTGGACAGCCCCAGGTCCCTCAGCTGCTCCTCAGCACAGAGATGCTCCATCCTCCTCTACAGCCCCAGGTCCCTCAGCTGCTCCTCAGATGCTCCATCCTCCTCTGTTACAGCCCCAGGTCCCTCAGTTGCTCCTCAGATGCTCCTTCCTCCTCTACAGCCCCAGGTCCCTCAGCTGCTCCTCAGATGCTCCTTCCTCCTCTACAGCCCCAGGTCCCTCCTCAGCACAGGGATGCTCCATCCTCTGTTACAGCCCCAGGTCCCTCCTCAGCACAGGGATGCTCCATCCTCCTCTGCTGGACCCCCTCCAACAGTCCAGAGCAATGTTTGCCAACCCTTGGGCTAGAGAAAGCACAAGCCAGCACCCAGCATCAAACACTGGAGCACCCACAACGCGTTGGCTCCCTCCTTTGCCAAGAGCCTGCAGTGAACACCCGGCAGAGCCCCTCTGGCAGAGCCCCAGCGGCTGCCCCCGCTCCGTTTTTCTCTCAGCTGCCTGCCTACACAGCAGATAAATCCCCTCTGCCATCCTCCAGCCCTGAGTCCCTCCTCACAGAGTAGCTGAGCTCTCCCCACACCGGGGGTTGGCGTTGGAGCATGAGGATGTGAAACTGGAATCCCTATGGATGGCCCTAGAGCTGCGATGGGGAGGAAGAGGGGTACCAAGAGCATCAGAAGCCTGAGCGCTGTGCCTTCTCCTGGTTGAGATGCTGGCTCTGGTTCCAGTCCCACCACACAGAGCCTGGGCTGCCCCACAGAACTCGGGTGCTTTGGGGATCCTGCTCAGCCAGGCTGGAGATCCCACAGGATGAGGGGGAAGCTCAGCACTGCTCATGGCTGATAACCAACCAACCAACCCACCAGGAGCCCAGCCCAGCAAAGGCAACACAGGGCTCTTCAGGTAGGTGGGACACCACCTACCACGATGCCCAGAGGCTCCACCAAGCCCACACCAGTGCAGGATGCCATGGGTGCAAGCAGGGTGCTGCAGATCAGGCTCCTGAGCACAGGGGTGGTGAGGATGTCACCCCTCAACCCCACCCAGGAACCCAGGGGCTGCAACTCAGGCAGCAGAAACATCAGGAGAGCTGCTAGCACTGCAAGAGTCCTCAAGGATGGAGAGGACTTCCAGGATCAGCCCAGCCCTCACCCCAACAGCTCCCCAGCCCCCAGACCATGGCCTCAAGGGCTCTGGCTACTCGGTTTGTAAACCCCTCCAGGGATGGGGACTCCACCGCCTCCCTGGGCAGCCTGGTCCAGTGCCCAACACTCTCTCAGGAGAGAGCTTCTTCCTCAGATCCAATCTAACCCTCCCCTGATGCTGCTTGAGACCACTGCCCCTCATCCTAGCATTAGGAACTGGGGAGAAGAGAGCAGCAGCAGTCTCACTACAACCTCCTGTCAGGTAGCTGTAGAGAGCACTGAGGTCTCCTCTCAGCCTCCTCTTCTCCAGACTGAACAACCCCAGTTCCCTCAGCCCTCTCCCCAGCCTCCCTGCCCTCCTCTGGTCCCTCTGCAGCCCCTCAATGCCCTTCTGCTCCTGTGGTGCCCAGCACTGCACCCAGTACTCCAGGTGCAGTCTCCCGAGTGCAGAGTCCAGGGGCCCCATCCCCCTCCTCCTCCTGCTGGTGACCCCATTCCTGATCCAGACCAGGATGCTGTTGGGCAGAAGGAGCCCAAAGCCTCTCCAGGACACTCAGGTGCTTCCTCTTAACCTTTAAAACCAGAAACCCCCAGAGCTGGCACCGTTTCAAAGCAGCACCCACCTCTGCTGAGCAGAGCTGTCATCGCAGCGAGGGAGAGGTGCCAGGAAGGAACTGGAAATCGCAGGCGCTGCTGCGCGGAAGGAGTTCATCTGCCCTGCTGAGAGCAGCCCCATAAATCCCTAAAGCTGGAGAGGTAGCTCGTTAAGGGGGATTGTTTAGAGGAATCAAATCCTTTCCCCTGCTTCTTCTGCTAACGGGGAGAAGCCGGCTGATTTGCAGGAGGGCAGCGCTCAGAGACATCCACTTCATCCGCTTCACCCGCCTGGCTGTGCTCCTGTGCCACTGGGTCTGGGGGATCCTGCTGTGGCAGGGGGACTGGACTGGGTGATCTTTCCAGGTCCCTTCCCATCCCTAAGGATTCTAGGATTCCCCTATCTGTCCTCGTCCTCCTGCAGAGGAGGTGGCGTTTGGAGCTGTCAGGGACTGCATTGGGAGCCTCTCTCCAGCCTGGAGACAACCCCAGGCAGACAGCACTAAAAGGGTTAAGGAGAGAGAGAGAATCGTTCAGGCTGGGAGAGAGATCGTAGAATCATCAGGGATGGGAAGGGACCTCCAAAAATCATCCAGTCCAATCCCCCTGCCACAGCAGCACACTGGTAG
>VZRI01003313.1:58688-68712 GCA_013397515.1 Upupa epops
AGGAGAGGCCTCCCCATTGCCCAGTGCAGGGGGAAAATGATCTCCCTCGTCCTGCTGGCCACACTAGTGCTGATCCAAGCCAGGATGTCATTTGCCTTCCCGGTCATCAGGGCACCCTGCTGGCTCCTGTGGTTGTGCACACCTGAGGAAAGAGTCCTGACTGCCACCTGTCACCTTCACACACAGTTCTCACAAGCACAGAGTTGCTGTGCAAGGAGGAGGCAAAGAACAGGCTTGTCCCAGCCTGCCTGACAACCAACAGGCATAAAAACCACACCACAACTTACAGGAAGGAGGAAGGCCCAAACCAGGATGAAACTGGTTCTATAGATTTCCATTCCTGGTCGCTGATGAAGTTTATGAAATCAGATTTGGTTCTTGCACCCTGGTACCTCCTGAACTCTCCATCTTTACAGCTGTAAAACAGACAAAAAGAACTCCTGGATCTCAGACAGTTCCAGCACACAGCATCTGAACCCCAGAATCCTCAGGGCTGCAAAGGACCTCCAGGATCACCCAGCCCGGCCCTCACCCCAACAGCTTCCCAACCCCTAGACCACGGTCTCAAGCACTCTAGCTACTCGGTTTTAAAACCACTGGGAAATCCACCACCTCCCTGGGCAGCCTGGTCCAGTGCCCAACCACTCTCTCAGCAAAGAGCTTCTTCCTCAGATTCAATCTAACCCTCCCCTGATCCAGCTTGAGGCCACTGCCCTCGGTCCTAGCATTTTAGAGAAGACAGAACCCTAGAATCATGTCAGCTGGTTCTACTCAGCACCCTCCCACCACCACCCCCCTGTCTCTCTAATGATTAATTTCTTCTTACTGTTACCAGATGATGGTGGCTCTAAAACAGCTCCCAAACCCTGCCTCCATGTGTATGTCAGCTACCTTTATCCCACGAGACAGATAACCATCTTCCCAAGGCACTGCCCACACAACTACATTCAGATCAACCTACAGTTGCATCACAGACACCGTTGGGAAGACAATAAATAAAGCCTGAAGGGAAAGCTAAGAATACATCAATCACCAGTACTGTAAGGTCACAGCGGGTAAAAGAGTGACTGTGACACCATAAAGTATCCCAGAGTCTTGAAGAAAATGATGAATTTCATGTGTTTGTCACAAAAAGAAGGGAAAGAAAAGTCTCTCTCTCTCCTCAAAACAGCCCTGCTGCACCACATACTTACTGATAGATGGTGGGAAGAGCTGTTATGATGAATCGCCCGCTTAATCCTGTAGGGAAACAGTGATTTCCATCAAGGACGTGGAATGTTTACAGCACAGTAATCCCAGATGCTCACCCAGGCAACAGCAGTTAAACGCAAACCTGTCTGAGGCCAAGTGCTACCGGAAAGTCCCTGGACAAAGAGCAATAAAGTTTCTCCACAGGGAAAAGGAGAGGTCTGGGAAGGAAGTGAAGATGTTGCAGCCCTATGAGCATCTCAGCGGCTCTGTGCTGTGCTTGTACAAGTTGCCTCCTGTAGATTAGGGGGAGCTCAGAATTGGACCCAGTACTCTAGATGCAGCCTAACCAGGGCAGAGGAGAGAGGCAGGAAAACCTCTCTCACCTACTTGTCATACTCTTCTTCATGTTTCCAGAGTGCCAGAATGACTGAGGCTGGCAAAGCCCTCTGAGCTCAGCCAGTCCAGCCCAGCGCCTTACAGCACCCCAGTGGTTACACCAGGGCACTAAGGGCCACAGGCAGGCTGTCCTTCAACACCTCCAGATGTGGGGATTCCACTACTGGGCAGTCCAGTCCAGGCTCTGAGCACCCTTTCCAGGAGGAAGGGCTTTCCAACAGCCAACCTAACCCTCCCCTGGCAGCTTCAAGCCCTGTCTTCTCATCCTGGCACTGGGTGCCTGGGAGAAGAACCTGATCTCCACCTGAATACACTCTCGCTTCAGGGGGCTGGAGAGAGGGAGAAGGTCCCCCCTGAGTCTCCTCCAGGCTCAACCCCCCCAGCTCCCTCAGCCGCTCCCCAGCAGCCTCTCCCTCCAGTCCCTTCCCCAGCCTCGTTGCTCCTCTGCACCTGCTCCAGCCCCTCCAGCTCTTTCTTGCAGGGAGGGGCCCAGCACTACCCCCCCAGGACTCGAGAGGAGGTCTCCCCAGTGCCCATTGCAGGGGGAGAATGCCGTCCCTAGTGCTGCTGGCCACACTACTGCGAATATCTACAGCAACCTAGCTTTAGCAGAGCTCAATAAAAGACAGTACTTCCTAGAAATCAAGTTAAATTTCTAAAACCGTTTACACCGAACATTACCCCAAGTTATCGGGGGCCTTAAGCCCCGGACAGGCCCCGACTCTCACCGGGCTGCTCTGTTACATCCACTTTGGCGATGTTCACCTCCAAGTCCTCACCCCACTCAGCGAACTTCTCCCATTCGGGCTGCAGGTTCTGGCAGGCGGGGCACCACGGTGCGTAGCTGTAGTGGAGGCGGGGAAAGGAGAGAAAGCACAGGCCGGTCACAAACCAGCACCGAGAGGTCCTCGCCCTCCCATCCCACCTGGCCGCGGAGGCCTTAGCGCGCCGCTATGGCGACTCACAACTCCACCATCCACTCGCCCTCCAGCAGCTCCCGCCACATGCCGTCCGACAGCACCTTCACCGCGCTCGGCCTGCCCAGCGCCGGGCCCGGGCCCGGGCCCAACAGGACCAACAGAACCCAGACCCAGGGCCGCCCGGCTGCCGCCACCGCCGCCATCTTGCAGCGCCGCGCGCGCTTCCTCCTCCCTGCGCACGGAACGCAGGGCGACGCCTGACGTCATCGCGTATGCGCAGGGAGGGTTAATAACCCCGCCCCGTCGTTGGGGGCGGGGTCAGAAGAGAGCGGCAGCCAATAGAGCGTCGAGTTGTGGAGGCTCGCGGGCGCCGCGCTCGGCCAATGGGAGGCGCCAGTTCTGCGCGCGCTGTCTCACAGGGCGCTGCTCAGCCGCCATTTTGTTTGTGGGGACTGGGTTGGGGGGGGTCCTAGAGGGGTTCTTCTCCCCCTGTATCCTGCCCTGGTGAGGCCTCATCTGGGCTCCTGTGGCCAGTTCATAGATTCATAGGCTGGTTCAGGTTGGAAGAGACCTTAAAGATAGATGATCTTGTTGCAACCTCCCTGCCATGAGCAGGGATGCCCCCTCCCTAGTACACCAGGTTCCTCAAGGCCCCAGTCATGGGCTCCCCAGCTTAGGAGAAACAGGGAGCTGCTGGAGAGTGACCAGGAGAGGGGAATGAAGGTGATTTGGGGCCTGCAGCATCTCCCTTAGGAACACAAGTGCTCTGAGCAGTGGCTGAGGGAACTTTCTAGAGAAATCCTTGTGTTCATTTCCACTGAATCACAGAATTTTTAGGTTGGAGGAGACCTTTAAGGTCATCAAGTCCAACCCTTCCCGAAGCACTGCCAGGGCCCCACTGACCTCTGTCCCTCACTCCACAGCTTTGCAACCCCTCCAGGGATGGGGCCTCCTCCACTGTCCTGGGCATCTGGAGAACCCCTGTGGGGCAGATATTATTCCTCAAGGCCAATCCAACCTTCCCCTTGGGCAACAAAGTTTTCTCTGAGAGGTTTGTAAAACACTGGAAGGGCTTCTCAGGGAAGGGGTTGAGTCACCATCCCTTGATGAGTTTGAAAGTCATACAGATGAGGTGAGATGAGGTGCTTGGCTGACATGGGCAGTGGAATTGAAGGCCCCCTCAGTCAGTTTGCTGATGACATTGAACTGTGTGCTGAAGGCAACACACTGGAGGGCAGGAAGGCCATCCTGAGGGACTCTGCCAGGCTCCAGGAGTGGGCTCATGCAAACTGCACGGAGTTCAACAAGGGCCAGTGCAAGGGTCTGCACCTGGGTCGAGGCAACTCCATGCACAAATACAGACTGGGAGGAAAAAGAATTGAGGACGGCCCTGAGGAGAAGGACTTGTGGGTGGAGCAGGAGTTGACCAGCAGCCATCAGTGAGCACTGTCACCACAGAGAGCTAACTGTGTCCTGGGCTGCAGCAAAAGCAGTGACAGTTGGTCAAGGGAGGGGATTCTCCTCCTCTACTCTGCACTGGTGAGAGCCCACCTGCAGGACTGGGTCCAGTTCTGGAGTCCCCAGCATCACAAGGACACAGAGCTCCTGGAAGGGGTGCAGAGGAGAGCAACTCCAATGCTCAGAGGGCTGGAGCACCTCCCCTGTGAGGACAGGCTGAGAGAGTTGGGGTTGTTCAGCCTGGAGAAGAGGAGGCTCCAGGGGACCTCAGAGCAGCTCTCCAAGCACTGAAGGGGGCTACAAGAGAGCTGGGGAGGGCTGTTGACACGGGTGGTGGTGAGAGGACAAGGGGAAAGGGTTCCAGCCTTGAAAAGGGAAGACTGGGGTTAGACAGGAGGAGCCAGTTCTTTGCTGTGAGGGTGCTGAGATGCTGGCACAGGGTGCCCAAGGCTGCCCCATCCCTGGCAGTGTTGAGGGCCAGGCTGGCTGGGGCCCTGAGTACCCTGCTCTAGTGAGGGTGTCGCTGCCTGTGCAGGGGATTTGGGACTGGATGATCTTTGAGGTCCCTCTCAGCCCTGGCCATGCCATGATTCTATGTTTTAGGGATCTAAACAGATGATTGTGTGAAGGATAAACTAGATCTAATCCACATGCAGAAAAACCCCACGACGGCATGCTGGCAGCGACACGGCAGGAAGGCAGCTCTTGTTTGGCTGAGTCCCACACATGAGGCAGGCGAGATGATTTAATGCTCCCAGGCTCAAGGAGGAAGGAGGCGATAAATAAATTCACTGTAAAGAAAGAGCAGCTTCAAAGGAGCACCAAGGTCCCCATGGAATCAGCATGAAAGAGTCTGAAGGTATGACTTCATACCTCTCTCACTCCATTCCAGCGATGATTTTAAGGGTAATGACTGCACTGAAGGGCTTTTAATCTCCAGCAGTGCTACAGGGATGAGGCATTGTGGCTAGAGAGCTGCCTGGCAGAAAAGGACCTGGGTGCGTTGGTTGACAACTGAACGGGGGCCAGCAGGGTGCCCAGGTGGCCAAGAAGGATAACAGCATCCTGGCCTGGATCAGGAACAGGGTAACCAGCAGGAGAAGGGAGGGGATGGTGCTTGTGGACTCTGCAAGTAGACCTGGAGTACTGGGTCCACTGTTGGGCACCACAGGATCAGAAGGACCAGAAGGGCTGGAGAGGGGCCAGAGAAGGGCAACGAGGCTGGGGAGAGGGCTGGAGAACAGGGCCTGTGTGGAGGAGCTGAGGGAACTGGGGTTGTTTAGTCTAGAGAAAAGGAGGTGAAGGGAGACCTTCTTGCTCTCTACAGCTACCTGAGAGGAGGTTGTAGCAAGGCTGCTGCTGGGTTCTTCTCTCCAGTTCCTAATGCCAGGACGAGGGGCAGAGACCTCAAGCAGCATGAGGGGCGGTTTAGATTGGATCTGCGGAAGAAGCTCTTTGATCACAGAGTGGTTGGGCACTGCTGGACCAGGCTGCCCAGGGAGGTGGTAGAGTCCCCGTCCCTGGAGGGGTTTAAAAAAGGAGTAGCTGGGGCCCTTGAGGCCATGGTTTAGGGTTTGGGGAGCTGCTGGGATGAGTGCTGGGCTGGGTGATCCTGGAGATCCTTTGCAGCCATGAGGACTCTATGATGACATTGGAATGTTCTCGTTTTGTTGTTGTTTTGAGGCATCGAGAAAACCTTGACTGCATTTTTAATGCCTTCTTTCTGCAGCCTGTTCCCCTCACCCTTCCCACCTCTCACTCACCTGTCACGGTTCACAGCAGAATCGCTGAACAGATGTGGGATGGCTCTGAGTGACCCAAAGAAATGAACAGATCTCCTAATGCTGCCCCAAAAACCTGCTTCACAATTAACTTCTGGAAATGTGCAGACTAGGGGGAGACCAGCACTGGTCCCCCTCTCCTTCCCCACCTGCTTCCACAGATGCTTCTCCATGGGAGCATCATCAGTTTCTTTTACGGTCACAAGGCCACGGAGCCCCATTTCTCTCATCGCTATCAGCTCAGGGTGTTTCCAGACGGCTGCAGAACTCCATTATTCTCATCTTTATCAGCTTGGAGTGTCTCTAAGGGGCTGCAGGACCCTCTTATTCTCACCTTGACCAATTCAAGCTGTCTGCAGGAGGCTGCAGATCCCCATTACTCTCATCTAGATCAACTTCAGGTGTCCCCAGGAGCTTGCAGAATCTTGTTACTCTCATCTTTATCAACTCGGGATGTGGCCAGAAGGCTGCACAGCCCCATTAATTTCATCTTGACCAACTCCATCTGTCTCCAGAAGGCTGCGGAGCAGCATTACTCTCATCTGTAACAACTCCAGATGTCAACAGGAGCCTGCTGAGCCCTGCTATCCTAATCTTTATCAACTTGAGGTGTCCTCAGAGTGCTGTAGAACCCCATCACTCTCATCTTTATCAACCCAGGGTGTCTTCAGAAGGCTGCAGAGCTCCATTACTCTCATCTCAACCAACTCAGGGTGTTTCCAGGAGGCTGCAGAGCCCCATTACTCTCATCTTCATCAACTTTGGGTGTCTGAGGAGGTTGCATAGCATCGTGAGAAAGCCTCAAGAGGTTCTGCAATGCCCCATCTCTAGTGGGACGAAGTTCTGATGATGGAGGTCAGATGGTGACGATGGGGAGGGGAGATCTCATACGAGTTGATTCTCATACTGGTTGGAGTACTTTTCAGTCAATGTTGTTCAGCGCTGCCACACGGCGGCAGAGTCGAGGTGGCTTCTAAACAGAGAAGAGCCCGAAGGATCGGAATGAAATCCTCTTGGGTGAGAAATATCCAGTCGCTGGTGCTGGGGACACCCTGTCACCTTTCAGAGTGTTAACATGGAGGGGTTTTTTTACCCTTGACCCCCGATTCTCAAGGGTTTAGGTTGTTTTTCTGAGGTAAAAGGGATCTCGTGGTCAATAATGGCCACAATGCTGCTCAACACAGCTTGTGGCTACAACATCACAGAATCACACAGAATCCCAGAAGGATTGAGGCTGGCAAAGACCCCTGAGCTCAGCCAGCCCAGCCCAGCACCTAACAGCACCCCAAAGACCACCCCAGGGCACTCAGGGCCACAGCCAGGCTGTCCTTCAACACCTCCACACACGGGGACTGCCCCACTGCCCTGGGCAGTCCAGTCCAGGCTCTGAGCACCCTTTCCAGGAGGAAGGGCTTCCTGACAGCCAACCTAACCCTCCCCTGGCAGCTTCAGGCCCTGCCCTCTTGTCCTGGCACTGGGTGCCTGGGAGAAGAGCCTGACCCCCACCTGACTGCACCCTCCCTTCAGGGAGCTGGAGAAAGAGAAGGTCCTCCCTGAGTCTCCCCTTCTCCAGGCTCAACCCCCCCAGCTCCCTCAGCCTCTCCCCAGCAGCCTCTCCCTCCAGTCCCTTCCCCAGCCTCGTTGCTCCTCTGCACCCGCTCCAGCCCCTCCAGCTCTTTCTTGCAGGGAGAGGCCCAGCACTGCCCCCAGAACTGGAGGGGAGGCCTCCCCAGTGCCCAGTGCAGGGGGAGAATGACATCCTTAGTCCTGCTGGCCACACCAGTGCTGATCCCAGCCAGGATGCCAATGGCCTTGTCCCTCTAAGTTTCATGGCAAAAGTGTCCAGTCAAACCGAGTGAGTCCTCCAGAGGCTGCAGCACAATCCCAGCTCATGGTTTGTCAGGCGGGGAAGGAACAGGGAGTGAAGCATGAACATTTGTCAGTTGAGGGGACGTTCAGCCAGCCACCAGGCAGCAAACAAGGGCGACACGTCCTCCTGCCCACAGAGCTCTTTGGGTTTGATATGGGATGAAAGATGATGAAGCAAAACCTAAAATGTCTGTGTAATCAAGAAAAGATCCTCTTCCCTGTGACATCTGCACCTCAGAAAATCACATCCCGCAGGCAGTGGTGGGAGTAGCCAGCCTCTCCTTCCTTTGGCTGTTCTTTTGAGCTGAAAACGCCTCAGAAAGAAAAGACTAAAAAGCTTGACTGGCTCCACGTTCTCCCCGAAGAGATAAAAAGGGGTCAAAAGTGGGATTTTTAATCCCACACAAACTCCCCCACTCGGGTTTGGTTTCTCCTGCAGGACGTTAATTCCTCTGTCTCTCTAAATCACGAACGGATCGAATCAGCTGAGGTTTATTCTCTCTCTTTTGCTTCCTTTTTCAGTGCCCCTACGTGTCCCGACGGCGAGCTGAACACAAAACTACACCAACGAGCAGCAGCAGCCCGCAAAGCACCTGCCGGGGGGGCTGAGCTGATGAGGGACCGACTGAAGGTAACCGAGTGCCGGCCAGGTGATTCTTTCCCGACACGGACCAAGCGCCGCAGTGCCTGGATGAGGTTCAACGCCATAGCCCTGACCTCATTTACAGAGCCTGAATTTCTGAGACTCCATCAGATTATGCAGAGAGCTTCCCTGCCTGTAATCATATGAGGCAGGACATATGAAGTCATTGTCCCCAAGCCCAAGGTGAAACCAGCCTAACCCTGAGCGTCCCAGTGCTGCCTTTTGTGCTGCCATGGGAAGAAAAACAGATCCTGAAGTCATCAAATGAATTTACCGGGCTGTTTTTCAGGTTGCTTTGGCCTTTAGAACTCCACTCTAAACATTTCTCTGGGCTCCAGTGTCAGAATTAAAGTCGAGAGTTCATTTGTCCTGGAGGTTTGTGTTTCATCCCAGGAAAACAATCTGCCTGTCAGTCCTTCCCTCCTACAGAAAAACCCGTTATGTCAGGGGAGAGAACTCAACCCTACCTGCCCACACTGGAGCCCATGCGAGGTGCTACTGATTTCCCACAGCCAGACTGGATTTGGTGCCTCTGAAGGTGGCTTTCAGCGCTGGGGAGGATTAGAACTCCCCCTCTGCAGGGCTCTGCAGTCAGAGAAGCCCCTTTGGAAAGCAGCTCCCACCTCACAGCCCAGTCCTTCTGCTCCCCAGTGCCTGAGCAAAGCTCAGCAGGGCTGGAAGACTCTGTGTTGGGCGTTCAGGTTCTTGAGAGCTTCAGCTCAAGCAGAGTTTCGCAGCCTCAGCTCCCGTGCCGTTACACAATCTCTGCCTGACTGCAGCCTGCGTCAGCGCTGCCCAGCGAGCTCTGCTGCTCCCTCACCTTCCAAGCCCCCCAAATCCCAAGCCCTGTGCCCTAAGAATCTCCTCTAACCGCTAACTGCTCCGTAATTTCTCTCGAGGGTCATCACTACAAACCTGGCCGCTCCCAGTCGCTGTTTGCTCGTTAGGGAGCAGCGTTCCCGGTGCAAAAATGAATCCGAGTCCCTGCCTTCGACTGGATTACAAAATCGCTTTAAACTCCGCGGAGATGGGTTAGGAAAAGTGGGGGGTTTTGCGCACGAGTTTCCATGGGAACCGAAGTGGAGAGATCTTTACAAACCTGCAGTCGGACCGATTGTGTTGCGGACAATTAATATCATGTCACGTGTTTACTCGTTCACTTTACCTCCTCCCCGGGGTGAGGGGACACAGGTTTTAATCTCTTGTGCGATGTCAAGGTGACAGGTCAAGGAGATTCTGCTCCTGTGAGGATTCATACCTCTCTCTTCCCTTGCAGCTTAGTGTCTTCTTCACCCTCTTCTTTGACTCTCAGCTCTGGGGACATTTTTGGGAGTACCCAGGTGGGACTGGGTTTGGGATGGTGTCAGAACTCCTGCCAGCAGAGCTCAGGCAGCTCCAGGAGTCCAGCGCTCACTGCTGCTCCTGCACAAACTCCTCTACTGTCTTTCCTAACACCCCAGACTCCTCAGCCCTTCATTTCCTCTGCTCCATGTTTGATCCTTCAGAGAAAAGCAGCTGTCCTGGTCGTGTCTCTTCCCAGTTCCTTGTGGCCCTCCACTCTCCTCGCTGGAAAAAGCCTTGATTTGCTCTGTCTCTGCAGCATCACCTGGGGGGAGTCTACAGGGTGCCCAGGTTGCCAAGAAGGCTAACAGCATCCTGGCCTGGATCAGGAACAGGGTAACCAACAAGAGGAGGGAGGTGATGGTGCCCCTGGACTCTGCATTCATGTGACTGCACCTTGAGTACTGGGTCCAGTGCTGGGCACC
>VZRI01003313.1:68767-93147 GCA_013397515.1 Upupa epops
GAGAGTGTTGGGCACTGGACCAGGCTGCCCAGGGAGGTGGTGGAGTCCCCATCCCTGGAGGGGTTTACAAACCAAGTAGCCAGAGCCCTTGAGGCCATGGTCTGGGGGTTGGGGAGCTGTTGGGATGAGGGCTGGGCTGGGTGATCCTGGAGGTCCTATTCAGCGATAAGAATCGTATGCTCCTATGATTTCACTGCCTCTGCGCTCCCATTCCTTGTGTTTATGGGTTTTACTATTCCCTTGGTTTCATCCTTCATTATTTGCTCCTTATTTTCCTCCAGACCTCTGCCTGACCTCATGGACAGGAGGGATTCTCCTACCAAAGGAATTCAACCTTCACGTCTTTACAAACCAATCCCCGCCGCTGCGTCCCGCTGACCTCCTTCTCCTGCTCTAGATATGGGATTACTCATTTCCTCGGGGGCTGCTGATGATCTGTCAGGCTGTCGATTCTCTTCTTTCCAAACAAATAGTCTCAGCCCCCAGCAGAGGAAGCTGCACTCCCCAGATTCTGATCAAAATCAGGGAGATACTCTCACAGAAACAGAGAGAGGATTCATAAACTCACAGATGGTTCAGGCTGGAAAAGACCTTTAAGGTCATCGAGTCCAACCCTGACCCCCGCTGCTCCATCCCACCACTAAACCCTGGCCCTGAGCTCCTCATCTCCCTGACTGGGATGAGCCAGGGGTGCCAATTCAACCCCCTCCCTGGGCAGCCTGTGCCAAGGCCTGGGACCCTTCCCAGGTAGAAGGTTCTCCTCCGGGCCAATCTCACCTTCCCCTGGGGCAGCCTGAAGCACCTGGGGTTGTGCTGCATCATTCCCAGCTCCCAGTTCAACCCCTCCAGCTGCCTGTCTGTGTTGGGGCTCTGTGAGTACCAGCAACCAGTACGCTGTTTCCTAGTCCATCCCACACCCGGATAATAATAAACCCCAACTCGGGTAGTGCTCAAGAAAGTGTTTAAGTGTGATAATCACCACCTCTCTGCCGGCTTTCTGATTCAGCCTGTGACATTTCGATTGATTCAGCCCGTTCTGGCTGAACAAGGTGTTTGTGGTGATCGCAGTGGAGCTGCCTCGTGCTCCCCTAGATCCCCTACCCCCTTGATTTAGCTGACTGAGCCCGAGCACAAGAACAGGCTCTGCTTTAGGTGCCTTTTTCCTGGCCTGGCGTTCCCTTGGCAGGAAGGTGCTGGAGCAGACTCGGCGTAGAGAAGCTTCTCCTCTAAGCACAGTGCCTTTCTTGCTTTCTCAATGACATTTTAAGGCAGAGGCAGGCGGGGATCTGTGGGTGAAGGAACATTTCGCATCAGCCCACACAGCCGTTTCAGCAGCCGGGGTGAGCGGCGCGTGGGCAAGACGTGCAGGGCTGTTCCGAGCTGAGCTGCAGAGAGATGTGCCCAGGAGAGCTCCCGCCGAGGAACGAGGGGCACGGCTCTCATTACACAACCATTGACTCCAGCATTCCCTGAAAGCATTCCCTGGTTTTTATGGCAAAGGGAGGAATAAATCCGTATTTTCTTAGCTCGGGTTTGCAGAGGGTGTGAAAGAAAGAGCAGGCGGCTCCTGCTCTGCAGGTAGCTCAGTGTAACCCCACAGCTACAACAGAGAGCAGCGGGGGAAGGTACAAGGTGACACAAAAGACACCCGCCCAGTGGTCCAGCACCCCCTGCCTCACCACAGCCTGTCTGTCACAGCTTAGAGTGACAGCAGAGAGTCACAGAATGCGTTGGGTTGGACGGGATCTACAAAGGGCATCCAGTCCAACCAAACAGGGCCACCAGATCAGGCTGCCCAGAGCCCCAGCCAGCCTGATCTTGAATGGCTCCAGGGATAGGGCCTCCACCCCCTCTCTGTCCAGGGATCCCCCAGCCTCAGATTCCAGGCCCTTGTTCCTCCTGTCCAGGCTCCCTCTGCCCTTTTCCAGCTCCAAACTGTGACCCCTCATCCTACTGTTCCCTGCCCTTGGGAACAGCCTTCCCCAGCCTTCTGACAGCCTCCTCAAGGCATTGGAAGGTTGCTAGAAGGTCCCCCTGGAGTCTCTTCCTCTGCAGGCTGAACAACCCCAACTCTCTCAGCCTGAACCATAGCTCCTGCCCTCTGTCGCTTCCTCTGGTCTTGCTTCAACAGCTTCTCGTCTTGTTCTCACAGGCTCACATGGTATTGGAGTCCTGCTCCTGAGACTGCACATCCCTACACGAAAGAAGTTGATTATAAAAATAGCAGGAGAAGATTTTAGCAGAAGAAGAAGAGAGAAGGAATAGGCCTCACGTGGTGAGCAGTCAAGAAACTGGTGGGGTTGGAAGAAGCTTTCAAAGCTCATCTAGTCCAATCCCCCTGCAACCACACTAAGTTCTCCCTGGAGCTTCTCTTCTCCAGCTGAACATCCCCATCTCTACCAGCCTGGCCTCACAGCAGCAGATTCTACCCTCAGAGCAGCTTTACTGTGGCATCTTCTGGCCTCACTCCAACAGCAGCTCCAGGTCTCTGCTGGGCTGAAGACCCCAGAACTGGACCCAGCCTTGCAGGTGGGTCTCACCAGAGGTGAGCAGAGGGGCTCCTGTCATTGTAATCCCAACCCAGGAGAGCGAACACCCACCAGCACCACTCAGCGACGGGGCTACTCACAGAAGGACTTTGTGGGGAGAGGAGTGGAGAGGTGTTAAATGCTAGATCATGCTGTGCTGCTCATGCTCTCAGGGGCCTGAGAGCCCACCTGTGTCAAGTGAAGGTGGATACAGATGGTTCCTTGTGGAAGGCCAGGATTTGTTACCGCTGTGCCTCCTTTGTTACCGGCAAAGTCTCAAGGAGAAACGTTCCTCTGTGCTCAAAGCAGAGGATGGTGGGAGGGCTGTCTCCCCTGTCAGCCTCACCAGGGTCAGAAGCCATGTTCTCTGCCTCGTTAGATGCTCTGGCTGCTATTCCTGTGCTGCTCGGCTGGCTCCTTTGATGCTGAACATTCTGAGATGGCTTGTTTCAAGAGAAAATACCGACCGGATCGAAAACTCTTCTTCCAATTAAGCAGCCGTGGGCTCTCTGCCAGCACCCAGCCAGCCCAGCTCCCCCTGAACACAGCAGCCCGTCCTGCTTTTGAGGTGCTGCATCGCTAGCTGCGGCACTGCCTGGCACAGAGAGGCCCGATCTCGACAGCCAGGACACCAGGAGAAAGACCCACACGGGGCAGGCTGAAACAAATGAGAAAGGGATGCAAGGAAAATGAGTGGATCCCTCCCCTCTCCATGAAGAATACGTGGGGATATGTCCTTCTGGCCCTTCTGACCTCAATATCCAGGAAAATAATCATGTCTAATCTGGTCTAATAATCCATCGTAATCTTCTGGAGTGCTGTGAGCTGCAGCTCGCCGGCAGTGAAGTGCTGGACCTGTTACAGACGAGGATGTCCTGAACCAGCCCTGTGCATCTGCCAGAGGAAATGGCCTCAGGCTGCCCCAGAGGGAGGTGAGGTTAGCCCTGAGGAGAAACCTCTCCCTGGAAAGGGTCCTCATCCTTGGCACAGGCTGCCCAGGGAGGGGGTTCAGTCGCCACCCCTGGCCGTGTTTCCCAGTTGTGGAGATCTGGAGCTCATTCTAGCAGTGGGATGGGACAGCTGGGGTCAGAGCTGGACTCAATGAGCCTGAAGGTCTTTTCCAACCTAAGCTGCTAGGCTCAAACCAGAACACCCCCACCAAAACATCCCCCAAGAGAATTCATTTGCAGGGAGAGCAGCAGGCAATCTGTCATTGTCACGATGGGTAACTCCTCTCTTTTGCAGTATTTATCTTCCTTTCCCTCGCAGTGCCTGAGCTGCAGCCCCACGAAGCCACTGCCACCTCCCGGAGTCACCTCCTGTGCAGAACGTGTCTGATACCACCGGCAACCACGCAGCAGCATCTCCTCCTCTCCTCCCTTGTCTGCTGGCTGTGTGGTGGTAACATCAGGCTTGATCATCTGCATCAACTTCAGGGAGTCCCGAGCAGGTGTGAGCAGACTCTCAGCAGATAACACCGTGAAGTGAGGTCCAACAAGGCACTGCACAAGGGTCAGGGCAACACTCAGTAGCACACAGGCTGGGGGATGAGCGGATTGAGAGCAGCCCCGTGGAGAAGGACTGGTCATGTTGGAGTTTGAGCAACCAGCTCTAGTTGGAGACATCCCTGCTTACGGCAGGGAGGTTGGACTAGATGAGCTGTGCAGGTCCCTTCAACCCACACAGTGTCTGATTCTCTAGGGACAACAGTTTAAGGGTGATTTAACAGCGAACCAAACCCCTATGAGTTCTCTGTGCTGACGACAGGCCGGGCTCACTCTAACCAGCTGGATTTACAGCAGCTGGAGCAGAAAGTCCAGGCACTGTTAACAAATCACCCTCCTCTCCAGCAGGACTGCACAGAGGGGTGTTGTGAACACCTAATCCCCACCGCACATGGCTGGGCACACAGAGCCGGTCCCCTCTGCTGGCAGCAGCCGGCCGGCCGGCCGAGTTTTCCGCGTGTGGCAGCCGCAGAGAAAATCCTGCCTAATGAAATCCTTCCCCGCAGTAATTGGATTTGCACTGCAAACGAAGTCATTACGCTGATTGCCCTTGCGCTTTGGAAGACAGACAATGCCGGTGAGTGGCAGCTCTGGCTGATGGAGCCTTTTACATATCTCTGTGGCGGGGAGGGGAGGGGAACCAAGCAGGGTCATTGCCCTGCTCAGGAGAGCTTGGGAGGTCAAGGTGGCCACGTGGCTCCCGGTGCTCATGGCTCTGCTCCAAAAGATGGGCAGGGAAGTGGCTGTAAGTGATTTGCACAGTGGCCAGAGGGCTTTCCAGGAGGGTGTCTCAATTGTGGTGGCACTCCTGGGCACCGTGTGCCCTCCCCGTCCAGGTAGAGGGGTGAGACACTGGCACAGGCTGCCCAGAGCGAAGCTGCGGCTCCTCAGAAGCATTCAAGGCCAGGCTGGAAGGGACTTCAGCAACCTGCTCTGCATGAAGGTGCCCCTGCTCACTGCACATGAGTTGGACTGGTTGAGATTTAAAGTCTCTTCCAACCCAGACCAGCCCGCGGGTCTATGAAGGGATTAGAAAGACAAGCTCCTTCCTGGCTACTGGATGTAAAGGGCCACAAGCCAATGCCAGCCACAGGCCCCTGCTGTTGAAGCACAGCCAGGAAAGGATCAGGTCAGGGTTGCCTCCTCACCTACAGCTGGTCACAGCCCAGACGTTGGCCGGGGTTAGAGAGAAGGCTCTGGGGAGGTTGGTGTCTGCTCTGAGCCCTGCGGCCAACCGTAAGGCCCCAGGCTGAGCTGCTCCCTCTCTCCTCGCAGAGCCCTAATGCCTGAGTCCATCTCCCAGTGTCTATCCCAGCTCCCATCCCAGTTCTGGGATTTCTCCCATCTTCCCAGCCTGCCAGGGAGTCTCCTTGTGTCCCTCTGGCCAGTGACACCAGTGGGCAGAGCAGAAACCCAGCCAGCTGGCATCAGTGGGAACTTCACAGACTCCGTGGTGCCAGAGGAGACAGACTGTTTATGTCCAACCCAGGGAAGGACTGTGCCTGTGTGGAACTGGTGCAGAGCCAGGGCTCTCTCCTGTGAGCACCAGGGAGGGAAGCAGGGCCAGACCCGGAGAAGCTCTGCCTGAGTGTTTGGGACTGTCCAAGCCCTTTTTCAACACTGGGCAGGAGCTACCTGAGGACAGTGGACTGTGACCCATTACTGCTGCTGCAGGAGCCTGCGGACGCTCAGTACCCTGACACTGCACTGGTGAGGCTGCAATTCAAATCCTGGGAGCAGTTCTAGACCTCTCAGTCACAGCCAGAACAACACTGAGGGGCTGAGCTGGGTCCAGAGAAGGGCAGTGGAGCTGGAGAAGGGTTTGGAGCACCAGTGCTCTGAGGAGCAGCTGAGGGAACTGGAGGTTGAACTGGAGAGAAGGAGGCTCAGGGGAGACCTCACTCTCCACAGCTCCCTGAACTTCAGGAGGTTGGAGCCAGGTGGGGGTCGGTCTCTTCCCCCCAGTATAAGAGGAAATGGTCTCAAGTTGCCCCAAGGAGGGTGAGGTTGGCCCTGAGGACCAATTTCTGCCCCACAAGGGTTCCCCAGTCCTGGTCCAGGCTGCCCAGAGCAGTGGGAGAGCCCCTGTGTCTGGGTTGAGTACAGCCAGAACCATAGCCCTGAACAGGCTCTCCTGTGCTGTGGCTGGTCCCTGTGCCTGTCCCCCTGCCCTCACGCCACTGCAGCGTGGATGTGCAGACAGCCTCTCTCCCACTCCCACTAGCAGAGCCACGCTCCTCCCCACCACTGGGTACACGGCACTGGGAACTGGGGCTGCCAAGAGGCAACGCTTCCATGCCAGGAGGAGTCTTTGAAGAAATCTGGGCTGCAAGCCACAGCCGGAGCAGCGTGCCCAGGTCACAGCACGGTGTGAGGAGCTGCTGGCATAAGGAGAGATGGTCTGGGCAAGTCCAGAGTTGGAGAGACAGAGGGGCTTCTTCTTGAGTCACTGCAAACAGCTAAACGACCTGAGGGTGAGGAAACAGGGCTGCTGGGTGAACGAATCCGATCTGTTGCCCCGCTGTGACAGCATCCCACAGCGGGAGACACGAGCTACGTGGCCCACGGCATGAACAGCCCAGCCCTGTCAGCCCCTTTGGTGGGATTGGGCAGCAGAGCTCTTCCAAATGGAGCTCCTGGAAAAGCACTGCTGGAAAAGTCAGAGGTAAAGAGAAAACAGCACACAGAGTGTCAGAAGAAGCAGAGACATCGCAACCCCACTGAGCCGATCCCAGAGCGGAGAGGACTGTGTGGGGCACCTCTTTGGTCTAATGAAAACAGTGCGAGAGGCTGGAGTCTGGAAAACTCAGGCTGGCAGTGAGCTGCAGTGGAAGGCAAGGAGTCACTGTAACAGACTGCCAGGGCACGGGAGAGACTCGCCATCCTGCCGAGCCTCACAGTCGCCCCTGGCTCTTGGAAGGTGACGTGCTTCTGCTGGGCAGAGCCGCTGGCCACTGTCGGCCCATGCTGGGCACATCAAAACTGCTGCGCAGTGTGGTGCCTCTGCCTTGAGATAATCACTTGCCAACAAAAAATGGTCCTGTAGGGGAAGGAGAGAGCTCCAGAGCCACCACTCCTTTCATTCATAGATCCATCAAATGGTTCAGGTTGGAAGGGACCTTCAAGAGCATCCAGTTCCAACTCCCCTGCCAGGAGCAGGGACACCCCCCACCAGAGCAGGGTGCTCAAGGCCCCAGCTTATCTGACTTTGAACACTTCCAGGGATGGGGCAGCCACAGCCCTCCTGGGCAACCTGGTCCAGTGTCTCAACACCCTCCTGGGGAAGAACTTCCTCCTGACTTCCAGTCTCAGCCTCCCCTCTTCCAGCTGGAAACCATTCCCCCTGCTCCTACCACTCCAAGCCCTTGGGAACAGCCCCTCCCCAGCTCTCCTGGAGCCCCCTTCAGGTACTGGAAGGCTGCTCTGAGATCTCCCTGGAGTCTCCTCTCCTCCAGGCTGAACAGCCCCAGCTCTCTCAGCCTGTCCCTGCAGGAGAGGTGCTCCAGCCCTCCCCTCATCCTCGTGGCCCTCCTCTGGACACCTTCCCACAGCTCCATCTCCTTCCCGTGCTGGGGGCTCCACAACTGGACGCAGCCCTGTAGATGGGGTCTAATGACAACAGAACAGAGGGGGAGGATCCCCTCCCTCGCCCTACCGTTCACGCTGCTCTCGCTGCAGCCCAGGATGCCGTCGGCTTTCTGGGCCTGAAGCAAACACTGCCGGCTCAGGTTGAGTTTTTCATTGACCAGCACCCCAAGTCCTTCACCCCGAGGCTGCTTTCACACTCTATGTGGCTCTTTCCTACTGCTGTTCCAGTCTGTGGGTACTTCTCCACTCCGATGTCTGGCCGTTTGTTTACTCCATCGCCAAGAAGAGCAACTCAAAACGCTGTGGCTCAGCCTCCCCAGCAGCCTCCAGTTGATCCTCCTGCAGCGGTAGCTCCCAGTGCATCCTAATAAGCTGTGAACGATGAGTTTCCTGTTGTGTTGCCAGCTGACACGCGCAGAGCACTCGAGGATACAGAGATCCATCATCTCCTGCCAGCATATCCAGAGAGCCGAGAGAAAGCCCCATCACTGGAACCATCCCAGGGCAGGTTGGACCTTGGGGTTCTGAGCAACCTGCTCTGGTTCAGGATGTCCCTGCTCACTGCAGGAGGTTGGACTGGAATGGGGGGTTAGGCTGCTTCATCCCAAACCAGTGTGTGATTCCATGGCTGGAATTTGTCTGAAGGCTGGATTCCAAACCGAAAGGCATCCGAAAAGAGAGAGGATGTTATTGTAGCATCCTACAGCATTGATGTTCACAGAGTGAGTCACACAACGGCTGAGGTTGGGGCCTCACAGATCACCAATCCAACCTCCCTGCCGTGAGCAGGGGTGCCTCTTGACCAGAGCAGGTGGCTCAAAGCCTCATCCAACCTGGCCTTGAGCATCTCCAGGGAGGGGCAGCCACCACCTCTCTGGGTAACCTCTTCCAGAGTCTCAGCATCCTCAGGCTGAAGAAGTTCTCCCTCAGTTTCTATCTAAACCTCCTCTCCTTCAGTTTAAAGCCCTTTCCCCTTGTCCCATCCCTGGACACTCTTGTACAGAGTCCCTCTCCAGCCATCCTGTAGTTTCCCTTCAGATCTTGGGAGGCTGCTGTAAGGTCACCCCAAAACCTTCTCTTCTCCGGGCTGAACAACCCCAGCTTCTCTGCAGCTCTGCAGCAGAGCTAAGGGACTGTAACTAGCCCACAGGGTCGTGGCCACATCTAGTTTGCCCTGAGCCCAGGAGCTTCTGAAAGAAAAGGCTTTCACAAACGGTTTATGAACTGAGCAAAGCCATCTCTCACCACAGAATCAGAGAGTGTTTGGGGTGGTGGAAGGGCATCCAGTCCAACCCCCTGCACCAAGCAGGGCCAGCACTCCCCAGACCAGGTTGCCCAGAGTCCCATCCAGCCTGTCGTTGAATGGCTCCAGGGATGGGGCCTCCAGAGTCTCTCAGGACAGCCTGTTCCATGGATCCCCCACCCTCAGAGTCAACAACTTTTCCCTCCTGTCCAGCCCTGTTCTGAGGAGTCTGTGCACATAGCTCCCTCCGGCTTCTTTTCCACTCCATCCCAGCAGGAAAAGCACCTGCTGGGACACGAGGAGCAGACTGACTGTGAGATGGGGTGACGAGGGCCGCCAGCTACCAACCCACCGGTGCGCTGTGCTAAGAGCCCTGCAGGAGGAAAGGCAGGAGAAGCAGGAGGAGCAGCTGAGGAGAGATGTGCGCTCTCTTCTATTTTAGCAGCTCTTTAGTCACAGCAACATGCGTCCCCGGGATATTTTTATCTGCCTTTGGGTATCGGGCTGCCTTACGCAACGGAGCCTGTCCCTACAGACCCGACACAGTGATGTCCCTGTGGCCTGGCACCACCACAGGGAGGTCCCACATGCCCCCCATACAAGGTTTTGGAGATGAACCAGGAGCTCTCACTGCTCAACACTGTTCTGCTGCCTGAAACCTTTGGATGTTGAGGGGTTTCAGTCTGCAGTCACCATTTGGATCCCTTCCAACCTAAACCTTTCCATGATTCCATGGTTTTGGAGGGGAATGTGACAGGATCCACCCTCTGCATCAACTGGAGAAGGTGTCGCCGTTCCCCCAGGGCCTCCCTTCACTGGTAACAACCCCAGCCGTTCCTCCCAGCCTCTAAGGGCCGCCCTAACTTCTGGCCAGCTCTAGCTTTCCCTGGAGATGGCACCTTCTGCTGAAGACCTTTCCTTGCCTACATCGCCATGAGCTTGTAGAGGGAATTTGGGGAACCCCAGAGTGACTGAGACTGGCACAGCCCCCTGAGCTCAGCCAGCCCAGCCCAGAACCTAACAGCACCCCAGCGGCCACCCCAGGGCACTCAGGGCCACAGCCAGGCTGTCCTTCAACACCTCCACACACGGGGACTCCCCCACTGCCCTGGGCAGTCCAGTCCAGGCTCTGAGCACCCTTTCCAGGAGGAAGGGCTTCCTGACAGCCAACCTCACCCTCCCCTGGCAGCTTCAGGCCCTGCCCTCTCGTCCTGGCACTGGGTGCCTGGGAGAAGAGCCTGACCCCCAGCTGACTGCAGCCTCCCTTCAGGGAGCTGGAGAGAGGGAGAAGGTCCCCCCTGAGTCTCCTCTTTCTCCTCCAGGCTCAACCCCCCCAGCTCCCTCAGCCTCTCCCCATCAGCCTCTCCCTCCAGTCCCTTCCCCAGCCTCGTTGCTCCTCTGCACCCACTCCAGTACCTCAGCCGAGCTGCCCTGGAAGCTGGGGCTGTGGGTGGAGGAAGGAGTGAGATGCAGGAGGCATTCCGAGCAGCTCCAGCGGCGCCTCTGCCGTATTTCTTCACCTGCAGATTAACTCTCCCTCCGGCTGCTTGAAATCTCCCAGTGAAAAGTCATTTCTTCTCTAAACACCCTGAGTCAGTGACGCTTGGCCACTGCTGTGTGCAAGCAGCTGTTTTCTTAGGGCAAGAGCAATTCCCCCCTCTAAATATCTTGTTTCCTCCTTCCTTGGGCGAGGTTTTGCTCTCTTCAACATCCATTATTCCCTCCTCTGTGACTCAGGGCACCTTGCACAGCCGCCGTGAGGCTGTGTCCTGCTCCAGCTGGTTATTTATGTAGAGGGAGTTAATTAGAGCCATGAAGAGAGGGGGATTAATGAACTGTGTGCGGTCCTTTCTTGCAGCACAGAGGGAGCATGGGCAGCAGGACAAAAGGGTCCTCAAGCAGGGCTACTCAAGGCTGAAGAATCACTTTAAAACTCGAATGTTAAGGGCCATTCGATGTGGAGTTTGGCTTCCTGCAGAGCCTCCACAGGCCCTAGGGAAATGGTCTCAATCTATGGACTAAAGGAGAAGCATGACCTGTAGGGTGAGGGAGGGGATCCTCCCCCTCTACTCTGCTCTCGTGAGACCCCGTCTGCAGGACTGCATCCAATTCTGGAGCCCCCAGCACAGGATGGAGCTGTGGGAAGGTGTCCAGAGGAGGGCCACGAGGATGAGGGGATGGCTGGAGCACCTCTGCTACAGGGACAGGCTGAGAGAGCTGGGGCTGTTCAGCCTGGAGGAGACTCCAGGGAGATCTCAGAGCAGCCTTCCAGTCCCTGAAAACTGGGGAGGGGCTGTTCCCAAGGGCTTGGAGTGCTCAGAGCAGGGGGAATGGTTTCCAGCTGGAAGAGGGGAGGCTGAGACTGGAAGTCAGGAGGAAGTTCTTCACAATGAGTGTGCTGAGACCCTGGACCAGGTTGCCCAGGGAGGTTGTGGCTGCCCCCCAGCTCCCTGGCAGTGTTCAAGGCCAGACTGGCTGGGGCCTTGAGCACCCTGCTCTGGTGGGGGGTGCCCCTGCTCCTGGCAGGGGGGTTGGAACTGGATGATCCTGAAGGTCCCTTCCAACCTGATCCAATCTAGGGATCTATGCATCTATGAACTCAAAAATCCTGCCCAGCCCACAGAGGATCCTACAGATCCTCTACAGGAAGCCCCAAGAAGAGAGGACACAGAACATCCTGCACCCTGGCAGCACCTTGTAGGGTGGCACAGATCCCCCCACCAGGCAGCTGACCCTATCATCAGAACCAGGGATGCAGCACCATCAGGTGAGGGTAGCAGGACTGTATCCTGCATCTCACGACCACTCTTGGAGGAGGATGCTTTGAGTTTTGAAGCTTTTAGGAGTCACCTGCAGCAGCTCCTCGCTTTGCCACCGTGGGATGTAGCAAACCCTTCCCTCTTTCACTCTGTTGGAGCTGTTTAACTAAGCAGTGAGGCTGCCCTCAGCTCACAGCACGTTCTCACACAGCCCCGCGGTGTTTGCAGTGCAGGGGCATCTGCCATGAATGATTCATTCCTTCCCCTCCTCTCTCCTCTTACCCATTCTCCCCGTTAATCGCCCTCACGCTCCAGCCCTTGGGATGTTTCATGCCCCGGGAGACGGCCGGCGAAGGCAGGGCTGGGTTTGCCCTCACAGGAAGGTGAGACCCAGAGTGTGGCACGAGGACATCCCGCCCGGAGGTGGCACAGCCAGCGTTTCAACACCCACCTAGCTGGGTATCCCTGGATCCTCCATCAACGCCACCACGTAAATCCCCTTGGAGCAGCTTGGGAAACCACAGCCGAGTCTTCCCATCACCACAGGTCAGGGCTGAAGCTATAAATAGGGAGCTGGGGGAACTGGTTTCCAACTGCAAAGGGCAGAGCTGTGGAATCAGCTCCGCTCCGCTGCTGCTAAACTCTCCTGAGCTCAAAGACAATGAAGACCTCAGACGCTCCCATCCTATTCTCTGCCTGCCTGCACCTCGGTAATTTTGTCTGCCTACCTCCTACTCCTCCTCCAGCAAAACCTCCACCCCCGGGGCACAGATGTAGCTGCTGCATCTGCCAAAGAGGATTACGAGACTGGAAGAACTGGGAAGGCGTTTCTGCCGCCTCATCCCTGCTTGGCCTCAGCCCGCACAGTTGGAAGGTGCTGCTCAGTTGGAAGCCCTCACTCTCCCCCATGTGCTCCTCGCTGAGCCTCCCTGCTCCCTCCCATCCCTTCCCCAGCCCTCAGTACATCCTTCCTGCTCCTCATCCGTGGAATGTCCGAGTCCCTGCAGCAGCAGAGGAGGTTCCACAGGGAAGGGTCACTCTGTGCTGGACCCTCTGCTTTTCCCCCGGGTGTTTGGTGTTGGGTGCTGCTGCTGCACCTCCCAGTCCAGGGCCCAGCACGTGTGGCTGCTCCTACGCTCCTACGCCTTTCCCTGCTGAACATCTTTCCACAGCAGCTGCTCCCCTGCACAGGCTCAGCACACGTAGACACTGCTTGGTGTTGATCACAGACCCTTTGGATCCTCGAGTGCAACCATCAACCCTACTCTGCAAGGTCACCCCAAAACTCTACCCCTTAACACCACAGCTCAGGGACTCTGGAGCACAGCCAGGGATGGGGACTCCACCGCCTCCCTGGGCCGCCTGGTCCAGTGCCGACCACTGTTTCCATGAAGAACTCTCTCCTGATGCCCAGTCTAACCCTCCCCTGCTGCAGCTTGAAGCTCTTCCCTCTGGTTCTGTGGCTACTGACTGTGAGCAGAGACCAGCAGCAACCTCTCTGCACTGTCCTTTCAGGGAGCTGTAGACAGGGATGAGGGCTCCCTCAGCCTCCTCTTCCTCCAACTCAGCAGTCCCAGCTCCTTCAGTCACTCCTCAGCTCTGTTCTCCAGACCCTTCCCCAGCCTCATAGCCCTCCTCTGCACTCACTCCAGCCCCTCGCTGTCTCTCTTGTCCTGAGGTGCCCAAACTGGACCCAGTACTCCAGGTTTTGCCTCACTAGTGCTGAGGGGGACAATCACCTCCCTCCTTCTGCTGGCCACACAGTTTCTACTACAGGCCAGGCTGCCGTTAGCCTTCTTAGCCACCTGGGCACCCTGCTGGCTCCTGTTCAGCCGCTTGGCAATGAGAACCCCTGGGTCCTTGACGCGTCCTTGCGGACGGGGCCGTCTCCAGCTGTCTGAGCGAAGTCAGGTCCTAAGCCTGCAGTTTCTTTTCAGACGGCTTCAAGTTCCTGCCTCGTTCCCCGCTCTCCTCCCGGGTGGGTGATGAATGCAGAGGGGTGCTCTCTACCAAGGCCGCTTGATGAAAATGCAAATAAAGCTCGGGCTGGAGGGCTGTCTGAGCGCTGGAGATCACGTTCTGCAGCTGAGAATGTTAAATCGGGGCCCAAGAGGAGCTGAAAGGCAGAATATTTTTGGAGGGGGGCAGGGAGCCAACAGCAGCCCTCAGCACGGCTAACATCCTGCCAGGGAAAGACCTTCACAGGATCACAGGATCACAGGACAATCCTGGCTGGAAAGGAGCTCCCAGAGTCCAACCATCCCCACCCCAACAGAACCCCTCAGTCCCTGAGAGACTGACAGACACAGCCTGACCCCCTCCCTGCTGCCACTCGAGCAGGGCAGGAAGCACCATGGCTACAGGGTTCTTCAACACCTCCAGGCAGGGGGACTCCACCACCTCCCTGGGAAGGCCCTGCCAGTGCCCAACCACTCTGGCTGCAGAGAATCTCTGCCTCAGAGCCAGTCTGACCCTCCCCTGCCTCAACTGCAGAGCAGTGCCCCTGCTGCTGTCAGCAGGCACCAAGGAGAAGAGGCCAGCAGCCACCCCTCCACACTCTCCCTTCAGGGAGTTGGAGAGGGTAGGGAGGTGTCCCCTTCCGCAGCCTCCTCTTCTCCAAACTCACCCTGCCCAGCTCCCTCAGCCTCTCCTCAGACGATTGGTTCTCTCAACCCCTCCTGAGCTGGGCAGCTCTGCTCTGGACCCATCCAGCATCTCCCTGTCTTTCCTAGAGTGAGGGGCCCACAGCTGAACCCAGGACCCTCAGCTCCCAAGGGCTCAGTCCAAGGGCAGGAGAACTCCCCTTCTCCTGCTGCCCACACTCTTCCTGCTCCAGGCCAGGATGCTGTTGGCCTTCTTGGCCCCCTGGGCACCCTGCTGGCTCCTCTGAAGCCGGCTGTCAGCCAGCACCCCCAGGTCCTGTTGTGCTGGGCAGCTCTCAGCCCCTCATCCCCAGCCTGTGGCGAGTGTTTAACCCAGTGAAGGGTACCTTTCTCTCCACCCTGATTCTCCAGCAGAGCGGAGCGGGAGCCTGTGCCAGAAGCCTTCCCGCAGCCAAGCGTCTAACACCCACATCAGCCTCCCCCCCCTCCCAAAGGTTGAGCTGCAGGGTTACAGGAAGAGCTGGCGGTGGTTGTGGCATCGCCCCATTCCCTGGGCAGCCAGAGCTGCCGTTCCCACCTCCCTCCTCTCTCTCTCTGGAAAAGTTCCGGCGGAGCAGAGCGGTCACTTTGGAGGCAGAAATCAAAGCTCCGTCACTCAGCCAAGGATTCAGCAGCCAGAACCCCCAGTGCAAGGGTAACGCTGTCAGCCTCACACAGCCCCTCTCCGGGCATCCCCTCTACGCTCAGGAGCACGCGAGTCCGGGCTGGCCTTCGCACCTGATCCGAACCCCAACGAGGAGACTCCGGAACGCGCCCAGGGCTTGCAGGAGCGCGCGGGTGAGCTCTGCTCCTCGCGGGGACACAGACGCGTCCCCGGCTCAGCTGGTCTCCAGGGCTGTTTGTCACTTGTTGATTGATGTTTCCGTGGCCGTATGCAGCCGAGGAGGCCGAAGCCGTGACCGGAATCTATCGGGGTTGCCATGGCAGCAGGGAAAGGAAACATTAAATCCAGGGAAAAGGAGAGCAAGGAAGAGGAATGGGAGAAGGGATCTCCAGCACAGTGAAAGGCAGCGGCTGCTCGCTGCCAGGACTGGCCTGCTGGAAGCTCCTGCGTCCCTCGGGTCGGGCTGGAGGAGCGGAGGAGAGAAAGGCGATGGATGGAGGGATGGAGGGAGGGATGGATGGATGGATGGATGGATGGATGGATGGATGGATGAGGGATGGATGGACGGATGGATGGATGGATAGCAGCCAAAGAAGGAGAAGGAGGACGCTGGGAGCAGCATTGCCAGCACATCACTCTCCTTGGAGAGGGAAAAAGCCCCTTAGACCTTTATAGGCCACCAGGGTCAGGTAGAGGTTCCCCTGTATTTGCATACAAACAGGGACTCAGTTGTCTTCCCTGTAGGTTGATCCTCTCCACTCCTGTTCTGCTCCCGACTGCTCTGCACTGAGGAACAAACACAGGTCCCCAGACCTTTCATTCCGCTGCTGGTTCAGCCCCTTCCAGCCATAAACTGACCTTCTCAGCTGCTGCTGAACCTCAGGCTGCCTCCTGTGGGGGGGGTACAGAGCACCGAGGTCCTGCTGTCCAGTCCTCCCTCTTTCCATGGTCCCGCTACCCCCTTCCCTGCAAGTTCCTTCGAGAGGTTCAGGCTGAGGGCTCCCCGTCAGCTCTAGCACAGCAAAGGCAGTCTGAACGCAGACGCTCTGCGTGAATCAGATGGCTTCTACCCTCTTCTTCTTCCAGCCATGAGGCTGGGCTGGGGACAAGGGTGCTAGATACCCTAAATGCCCAGGGAACCTGTGAGTGGTTGGGACTAAAACCCCCTAAGAAAGGTTTCTGACTCCTTTGAAACGAATCTTGGTAGCAGGAGGTAGCGACAGAGTGCAAGAGGAACAGCTCTGGACGCTCACGATGCTCTCTCTGGGTGTCGCCTGAGGTGAGCAGTAGCCCAGGAAGGACACCCTGCTTTCTCGCTGCATCCTGCCGCTGTTTTGAAACCCTAACGGTGCCAGCCAGAGGTGACTCTTCACGAGGAGTGGGTGGTCGGGGCTGGGCAGATGCCTGCTCTGCTTCCCTCACATCTCCTCAGTACTTCCACCACCTCCTTGATTCATCCGAGTGTGTCACCGCACGGCAACAGGCTGGTGGGAACACCCACGTCACGCTAGCTGCGGCAAGACAAGACAGGACAGAGCTTTGCCAAAGAGCTGGGAGCAGCCACTCCTCTCTGGAGAGGGAGCGTGGGATCAGCTCCAGCGATCCCAGCCAGGGCCGGAGCTCAACCACCACCACAGCCATCGCTCCAGCCCAAAGGAGCCGCCGTAGGAGGAGCGAAAGGTCTCCCTGCTGCTGTCCTGCCCACTCCAAGCCCTCGGTTTGGGACTCGCTGGCTCACTGAGCAAGAGCATATGGCATCGGCTAGGACACAAAGGGGCTCACAAGCCCATCCGAGCCTCCCCCAGCGACACCTTGTCCTCCTGAACAAGCTCTTCTGCTCCCTGTTTGGCTGGGAGACAGGTGGGGGCGGTCGCACCAGCTCCCTGTTGTCGTGGGCTTCCTCTGAAGGCCACGCAGAGCAACTGAAGAGCTCTGGACGAGGGTATCAGCCCATCTGCAGAACCAGATCACTCGTGAGGCTGGAGAAGACCCTTAAGCTCACGATTAATCCAGAACTCTCCGCTGAGCCCCGTCCCTCACCCCTCAGCTCCGTGGCTTCGCAGCCGTGAGGCAACTGGAAGCTGTTTCCTCTCATCCCGTCACTTACTCCTCGGGAGAAGCAGCCAAGTAGCCATCCCACCTAGTGTTAGATGCCCTTCATGATGACTTCTCCACCCGATCCACTCTCTCCGCATAGGAGTCCTTGGACAGAGGCACCGGACAGGGGAGGGCTACCCACACGTGCGGGAGTGAGCAGCCAAATCACACCCCGCGTGCCCACGGAGTCTATCCCACAGCCAAGTCACAGGATCACAGTCTCACAGTACTGATGAGGCTGGAAGAGACCTTCCAGACCATCCAGTCCAACCTAAAACCAACCCAGTAACCCTAACGTCTGACATCTAGCTCATGGCACTCAGCACCTCATCCAGCCTGGCCTTGAACCCCTCCAGGGACGGCGACTCGACCACCTCTGTGGGCAGCCCGTTCCAAACCAGATCACTCTGTCAGTGAAGAACCTCTTAAAGTCTAAACCTCCCCCCATGGAGCTGAAGACTGTGACCCCTTGTCCTGTCTCCAGTGCCCAGGGAGAACAGACTGACCCCCGCCTGACTCCAACCCCCTTTCAGGGAGTTAGAGACAGCGATAAGGTCACCCCTGAGCCTCCTCTTCTCCAGGCTGAACAGCCCCAGCTCCATCAGCCTCTCCTCGCAGGGCTGACCTCCCAGCCCCTTGACCATTCCAGTTGCCCTCTCTGGACTCGTTCCAGCCCCTCGCCATCCTTCCCGAACCGAGGGGCCCAGAACTGAACACAGTCCTCCAGCCCACACAGGCAGACCTTCCCAGAGCCCAGAGAGCTCTTCCCAAGCACCCGTGATCTCTTCAACCAGACGGCCACCAGCACCAACCCCAGGAGCGTGGCATCACTTCTCACGCACAAATCCCAGCAGGGCTCAAACAGCTCCCCCAGCATCCCCTCTCCCCGCAAGAAACCTCCTGGGGCAGCAGCTCGACCGCAGGACGTGGAAGCCGGACACAGAGCTCCCGTCTCCGTTAGAGGCCGTTACGTAAGGACTCGAGATGCCGGGTCAGACAGGCCCCACGTCAGGGCGTGTGTGGACATCGCCGGCGATGCTTTTCCTTTCTGGGGAGTTTTGGTTACCATGGCAGCGAGGAGACATCTGCGCTAGGCTCAGCTCTACCTTCACGTTGGGCCTCCTACTTGATGCCTCCCAAAAAAGACTTGACAAGCCAGCACATCCCAAAGTTGTCGGTCCCGTTAACTGCCGACGGGAGGGATGAGGCTGGAAAAGAGCCCACACGTTGCTTCGTAACGGGAAACTGCTCGTGGGGAGCTCTGCTGACAGCAGGGTGAGCGCTGCAGCTTGTTGGGTGATTGAGTTCATAAGATCATGGAATCTCCACGGCTGGAAAGGACTTTGAGGTCATCACGTTCAACCAGCTGCTCCACCGGCACCTAAACGGCTGCTGCAGAGAGAGCTGGGCAGGCTGGGGCACTGGGCAGAGGGCAACGGGGTGAGGGGGAACAGGGCCAAGGGCAGGGGCCTGCACTGTGGCCACCAGAACCCCCTGCAGCTCCAGACTGGGGGAGGAGGGGCTGCAGAGCAGCCTGGAGAGAGGGACCTGGCAGCACTGGGTGACAGCCGGCTGGACAGGAGCCAGCAGGGTGCCCAGGTGGCACCAAAGGCCAAGGGCATCCTGGCTGGGATCAGCACTGGTGTGGCCAGCAGGACGAGGGATGTCATTCTCCCCCTGCACTGGGCACTGGGGAGGCCTCCCCTCCAGTCCTGGGAGCAGTGCTGGAAGAAAGAGCTGGAGGGGCTGGAGCGGGTGCAGAGGAGCAACGAGGCTGGGGAAGGGACTGGAGGGAGAGGCTGCTGGGGAGAGGCTGAAGGAGCTGGGGGGGTTGAGCCTGGAGACTGTCAGAGCTCCTCTAGTCCCATCCCCTGCCCTGAGCAGAGCATCCCCAACAGAGCAGGGTGCTCAGAGCCCCAGGGTCCACCCTGCCCTGGGATGGCTCCAGCGATGGGGCTGCTCCCAGCTCTCTGGGCACCCTGGGCCAGGCTCTCCCCACCCTCAGCAGCCCCTTCTCTCTCCCCTGACTCTGCCTCCTCCAGTTTAACCACCACCCCTCATCCTGGCACAGCAGCCCCTGCTGAAACCCCCATCCCCACCTCTCTCACCGACCCTTAAAGCCCTGGCAAGCTGGAGCTCTTGCCGTCCCCGACCAGGGACAGCCCTCCAGCATTTCCAGGGAGGATCTTGGCACCCACGCGGGGAATGACCTCATGGAGCGCAAAGCCAGGAGGTGCCCCCAGCACCAAGAGACAGGATGTGCTGGAAGCTCTGAGCGACCTGCGGGAGCAGAATGACATCAGGGATGTGGATTTCAAGGTCGCGCACGCAGCGACTAACAAACGAGGGGTGCTGCTGCCAGCCAGGAGCTCATCCTCTCCGAGTGACTGAGGAGAAGGAGGGCTGCCATGCACTCGTGAGGAGTGAGGGAGCTCTTTGTTTCAGCTCCAGCCCAGCTCACAGCCCCATCAATCACCCTCCGAGCTACACGGTACCTCCACACACACCCAGGCACTGCTGGCTTGTCCTCTCTCCAGGCCACCTCTCCCCTCAAAATCCTACCCCAGGCTCGAGCAGCCCGTACTGGGGAGCAGAGGTGGGAGCCAGGCGGTCTAGTGCCTTCCCCAGCTCCTGCTCGGGTTCTTCCTCTGCTGCTGCTGAGGAAATCCAAGCAGGTTCTCTCCCTGCGCTGCTGCCTGGAGATCGATCGGCCTCGCGGGGAGGGTGCTGGAGGATTCGTGAGTGATGGGAGACTTGGGCTCTGTGTGCCGCTGCTCCTCGCCACAGACCTAGACTGCTGTTGGCCTCCCGAGATCCTGCCTCCCCTCTGGGCTGTAACCTCTGCTCTGGTGGAGCAACAGCGTGAGGGGGAGCAGGGCCAAGGGCAGGGGCCTGCACTGTGTCCACCAGAACCCCCTGCAGCTCCAGACTGGGGGAGGAGGGGCTGGAGAGCAGCCTGGAGAGAGGGACCTGGCAGCACTGGGTGACAGCCGGCTGGACAGGAGCCAGCAGGGTGCCCAGGTGGCACCAAAGGCCAAGGGCATCCTGGCTGGGATCAGCACTGGTGTGGCCAGCAGGACTGGGGACATCACTCTCCCCCTGCACTGGGCACTGGGGAGGCCTCCCCTCCAGTCCTGGGGGCAGTGCTGGGCCCCTCCCTGCAAGAAAGAGCTGGAGGGGCTGGAGCGGGTGCAGAGGAGCAACGAGGCTGGGGAAGGGACTGGAGGGAGAGGCTGCTGGGGAGAGGCTGAGGGAGCTGGGGGGGGTTGAGCCTGGAGGAGAAAGAGGAGACTCAGGGGGGACCTTCTCCCTCTCTCCAGCTCCCTGAAGGGAGGATGCAGTCAGCTGGGGGTCAGGCTCTTCTCCCAGGCACCCAGTGCCAGGATGAGAGGGCAGGGCCCGAAGCTGCCAGGGGAGGGTTAGGTTGGCTGTCAGGAAGCCCTTCCTCCTGGAAAGGGTGCTCAGAGCCTGGACTGGACTGCCCAGGGCAGTGGGGGAGTCCCCGTGTGTGGAGGTGTTGAAGGACAGCCTGGCTGTGGCCCTGAGTGCCCTGGGGTGGCCGCTGGGGTGCTGTTGGGTGCTGGGCTGGGCTGGCTGAGCTCAGAGGGCTGTGCCAGCCTCAATCCTTCCTGGATTCTCTAATCTCCGCTGGAAATCTGGTCGACTTGCCCCCAGCGAGTGAAGTTGAGGCCGTTTGCCATCGAGGGGGTCTGAAGGAAGAAATATTTAGTTGTTAAGATGCAGGAAAGTGCCTCTGCCTCCCTTCCCAGCCCGCTGTGCTCACGCTGTCCTGCCCAGGAGCAGCTCCTAGCTTCATCCCACAGGGATGTCAGGAAACACCGAGGTTCAGACAGTCTGTCCCAGCTGGTGACAGAGTTGCTCTTCCCCAGGGTAACTCCAGAGTGTGACCCTTGCTCCTTCCCTCCAGCTCCCCAGTGCTGGGCAAGTCCCAACCCTTCCCTCCAGCCAGCTGGGGAACTGAGGAGGCTCTCACCCTCCCCATCCCTTTCCCTCTCACGTCGCAAGGTTCCTTGCTGCCCTCACAACATCCTCCCGTCACCTCCTTCCCCAAGAAACAACAGCTGACCAGTGCCAGGAGATCAGAGGGGGCCAGAGAGGCGACCGCTGGCAGAACAGAGCCCTCCAGCCCTCCTCTCCCACCCTGCTCACTGCACTCAGCCGAGCAGCTTCACGGAATCCCTGAGGGGCTGTGATATTTGGAGGGGAGGGGGTAACAGCCCACCCACTTACAACTCAAACAGCATCACCCACCGCCCCCTCTTGCTCCTGTCGGCGTCTGCAGGCTTCCTCCTGGTTTCCAATCTGCATTCTCAGCAGACAGAGCAAACACACGTGCGGGTGCTGTGGCGCAGAGGCACTCCGTGTTCCTAACGCTCCCTCTTGTTATTACAAATCACCGAGGGGATGCGACAGCATCTGCAGGGTCCTAGAGCCTTGCATTTCTCTCTCAGCCCAGCTCTGTCTTCCTTCCCCTGCGCTCTGCCGAGCTCTCCTCATCTTCTCCCTACCAGCGTCTGCTCTGAGTCAGGCTCTAACTCTCCTTCCTCTAGCTGCTCCTGAAGTAAACCCACCCCTCCTGGACCCCTGTCCCTCACCCCGCAGCTCCACGGCTTCTTGAAACCCCTCTGCAGACGGAGACACCGGGGCTGCTTCTAAAACAGAGGGGGAAGCAAGAGGCAGCCTCGAACAAGGTGACTTCTTGAGCCTGCAACTCGTAATCGTGATCAGAGCGATGCTGAAGGGATGGGTGTTGTAGCTGGGTCGAGTAATTCTTGCAGGGTGATAGCTCTGTGGTTCTCGGGGCAGGAACCGGCGTGATGATGAGAAATAAAAGGCAGGCAGAGCTCAGGTGGAAGCGAAGCTGCTGCACCAGGAAGAACACAGATGGATGTTTAGTGTTTCTGGATTCACTGGTTGCTCTGCTGGAGTGGGAAGCAGGGCTGGGGAAGGGGCTGCAGCACCAGTGCTCTGAGCAGCGGCTGAGGGAACTGGGAGGGGTTGAACTGGGGAGAAGGGGGCTCAGGGGAGACCTTCTCACTCTCCACAGCTCCCTGAGCTGCAGGAGGTTGCAGCCAGGTGGGGTCGGTCTCTTCTTCCTCCCCAGGATGAGAGGAAACGGCCTCAAGCTGCCCCAGGGGAGGGGGAGGTTGGCCCTGAGGACCAATCTCTGCCCCACAAGGGGTCCCCAGGCTGCTCAGGGCAGTGGGAGAGTCCCGATCCTTGGAGGGGTTGCAAAGCCATGGAGCTGTGGGGTGAGGGACAGGGGTTGGGGGGGGCCTGGCAGTGCCAACAAGAAGGGATGGGTTTCCTTCTGCAAAAGAGCAGCTGGGGGAATGAGAGCAGGGGGGAAAAATGACCAACTCGGAGCAGACTCTGAAAGGGAGACAATGAGGAGAGCTCAGCACAGTGCCAGTGGTGGGTATAGAATCAGGAGGAGCCTTTAGGAGCAGAAAGGAAAGTACAGAGTCCTCCTGGAGAAGAGAAAAGCTTGGAGAGTCCTTTTCTCCTTATCACTTGTCTCTCCTTATCAGGCTGCATAATGATGGTGCCTTCCTAGTTCTTCTCAGCTCTAGGGCTTTTCCTCCTCCTGAATACTGATGTGGGAGCTTGCTGCTCGCTGGACAACAGATGGCTCCTCAAGAAGAAGCTATCCTTGTGTCAGGAGTGTATGAACCCAAGCAGAGGACAGACAGCCCCAGCAGGGTTCCCAGTACTTCAGCCACCTCCCTAACATGGAAACAGCTGCTCCCCAGTGGCTTGGATCTCCAGGGCAGGAAGCCCCTCAATGTTCCCACAGTGGGTTCACAGCGTCTCTGCAGCTCCTCTGAGTTCCGATTTGAACTCATCGGCTCGACCCTCTGCCTCAAAAGCCTCGTACTGTGCTTCTCACAATTCAGCTCCTCTCCTAGGAGAGGTCCAAACCCACCATAGCAGGAAGCACAGAGCAACTGCGCTGACAGCCAGCCCTGAACTGCGGCTCAGCAAGAGGGAAATGAGACCCAGTGCAGGGACCTTCCACATCATCTTCTTCTATCGGCTGAAGAGGAACCACGACACCTCACTGCACATCCTCAGGATGCTTCTAAGATCTTTAATGACCTCCAGAGTAATCACAGGTGACAGGAGACCCTCTGAGCCTCCTTCCCACTGTCCAGTACCCCATGAGGGGGTCCCAGACTCAGGGATCACAGGTTCTTGCTCCAGCCCAGGTATCAATGCAGCCATCCCACTGACACGGATAACAGGAACCTATAGGAATTCTGAGTGTGTTCCTAGCTCTGTGTGGTTACCCTGACAGCGATTACTACAGCACAGCTCCTGGGCAGACTTCTGCCCCCCAATGTCACCCTGTGCTGCAGGGAGGGAACCCACAGGAACCCCCTGTATCACACACGAGGCTCCCCTTCTGCAACACTTCACCCCAAAGATGCTTCTCCTGAACTTGGGGCTCCTTCTTGCCCTGGTGCCAAGCAGCCATGGCCCTGTGAAGTCCCCAGGAGCAGAGCTTCAGCCACTGAACCCCCTTAAAAACCAGAGGAGAGCAGCCAAAACCACCCTGTGGCCATCGAACTCGTGGGGCTTTGCTTGTAGGAGCCCAAGACACCTTCCCTGAGGGCTGGGGCCCGGCTCTCACCCCAGACACCCTCCTGACACACGGGGCAGGCCCCACCGGGCCCTTCTAGGCCCTGGCGACCGCACAGCAGCCGGCGGCCATCTTGGGGGGCACCTGAGGGTTGAGGAGGGGGTTGCGGCGGGGAACGAGAGAAATAGGGAGTGATGGGGACTTTCCCCCTGAGCTTCGAGCCGGGGAGGAGGGAGAGAAGAGGGGGTCTCCGGGAGGAGGCGGCGAACGGGAGGGCAAAGCCAGCACTGCCCCCACCAACCCCGCACCGCAGCGCTGAGGGCTGACGGAGACCCCCGCAGTGGGGGCGGGCAGACGGGCAGGAGGCGTAGCCAATCAGCAGGCGCATCGCTCCTCCCCCGCGAACAGTAAGCCAATGGTGAGGGGGTGGGGGCGGGACTCGCGGCGGCAGGACGGACAGGCGGCATAGCGAATAGAAAAGCGCANTGCGGAGGGCAGGGTCTGCGCGGCTCCTGCTGCGGCTCTGGCTGTGGCGCGGCCGCCGCTGCCTCCATCCCCTATGGAAGAGATGGAGGAAGAGCTGAAATGCCCCGTGTGCGGCTCCTTTTACCGGGAGCCCATCATCCTGCCCTGCTCGCACAACCTGTGCCAGGCGTGCGCCCGCAACATCCTGGTGCAGACCCCGGAGTCGGAGTCCCCGCAGAGCCGCCGCGCATCGGGCTCGGCCGTCTCCGACTATGACTACCTGGACCTGGCTAAGATGAGCCTGTACAGCGAGGCCGACAGCGG
>VZRI01003313.1:93199-106708 GCA_013397515.1 Upupa epops
TCCCACCACCCCGTGCCAGAAGTCACCCAACGGGGTCCGCGTGTTCCCACCCGCGGCCCCGCCACCCCCGGCTTCGCTGGCCTCGCTGCCCCCTCCGCCGCCCCGCAACTCCTGCCTGACGTGCCCGCAGTGCCACCGCAGCCTGGTGCTCGACGAGCGCGGCCTTCGCGGCTTCCCCCGCAACCGCCTCCTCGAAGGTGTCATCGACCGCTACCAGCAAGGCCGGGCGGCCGCCCTGCGCTGCCAGCTCTGCGAGAAGGCGCCCAAGGAAGCGGCCGTCATGTGCGAGCAGTGCGACGTCTTCTACTGCGAGCCCTGCCGCCTGCGATGCCACCCGCCCCGTGGGCCACTGGCCAAGCATCGCCTCGTGCCACCGGCCCAGGGTCGCGTCAGCCGGCGCCTCAGTCCTCGCAAGATCTCCACCTGCACCGACCACGAGTTGGAGAACCACAGCATGTACTGCGTGCAGTGCAAGAGCCCCGTGTGCTACCAGTGCCTGGAGGAGGGCAAGCACTCCAGCCACGAGGTCAAGGCTCTGGGCGCCATGTGGAAGCTCCACAAGGTGAGCCCTGGTTGAAGCAGGGGCTCCGCTGGTAGCCCCACGGTGGGGAGATGGTGAGGGATGGCCAGCCATCCAGCATGGCTTGGCTGGTGTGGTCCAGCTTCCCTTGGCTAGTAGGGTAGGTGTGTCTCTGCCACCTCCTGCCTGCTCTCTCGCACCTTTGCTTGAGAGGAGGGTTGCCCTAGGGTAGGGGGAGGCTGCTGTTGAGCAGGTGATGGTCTCAGCGGGGTCCCCAGATTGTGCTGGGAAAGGCTTTGCTGAAGGATCCAGCCGGCATTGGGCAGGTGATGCTCGCTGTGGGATCCCCCGATCGTACTGGGCAAGGACCCAGCAGGTTCTGGGGGTGGATCTGGGACATCTGCTCAGCGGAGCTGGAAAAGCAACAGGGAGCGATGCTGTTGTGAGGAGGGAGGCGTGAAATCCACTGGGGGGGAGGACGGGGATGCAGGAGCGGGGTGCTGCTGAGGAAGGGGAAAAGGCTGCTGCCTCCTCCCATGCACCCAGTCATCAGGAGGAGGTGGAGGAGGAGGAGGAGGAGGCACGGCAGCAGAGCCTTTCCCTGAATACAGATCAGCTCCTCTCCAGCGCTGCTCACTCCCTCACACGTCCTCACTGAAGCAGAGGGTCCCCAACGCTTGAGGCAGGGACGCAGCCGTCACTGGCTTCAGCTCATCTCTATCCACCCTGCTGCCTCTCTCCCTCCTCACACCAGTAACCCCCTCACTGAGGGAACTGGGGCAGAAGTGACTGGGACACGGGTGGACATGGCACAAGGGGCTGGGCATCACTCCTTGGATGAACATCGGGGTAACTGTGCTGCTCGCCAGCAGATCGGGGCGGGCAGGAGCAGGTGGAGGGACGCGTGACCGGGAGTTGGGTTGATGCGTGATGGGATCGCTCGGCTGGATTCACTTTCTAGGAACATCCCGGGCTCAGGCTCTGTGCTGGTGCTTATGATGCCCCTGGAGAGGGCCAGGAGAGGCGGGTAGCTGCGTTCTGTTGTGGTGTAGAAGGAAAGGCTGTGGTGATGCCTGTTGTTCTGGATAGGGATTGTCCTCCCCCCTGTTTTTTGGGAGTGTGGGGGCTCTTGTTTGCTGGTGTTAGTGTGGCATGAGCCAACGAGTGCTGTGGGCATGGAATCATGGACTGGGTTGGGTTGGAAGGGAGCTCAGAGCTCCCCCGGTGCCAACCCCCTGCCATGGGGCAGCGACACCTCTCACCAGACCAGGGTGCCCAGAGCCCCATCCAACCTGGCCCTGGACGCTGCCAGGGATGGAGCAGCCACAGCCTCCCTGGGCAACCTGTGCCAGGGCCTCAGCTCCTTCCCAGGGAGGGATTTCTGCCTCAGATCTCAGCTCAGTCTCCCCTCTTTCAGCTTGAAAGTGTTCCCTCTCTCCTCTTGCCTGTTATGAAACCCAGGCAGTGCTCACTGTGCGGGGGCAGCCTGTTCTCTGCAGTCTGGTCCTCTTGACCCAGCTCCTGGTGGAGGGAGGGGGAGCCCGTTTGGTCTGCGCTGAGCAGAGCTGGATCCAACTCTCAGAGGTCTCATCCAACACAAGGGAGACCTGGTGGCTCTCTTGGGTTTGGGAGTCACCTTTGGGTGCAGCAGCTCCCTTCTCTTGCTACTCCTGTAGACAGAGCTGGACAGATGCTCACAAACACTCGAGTACCCTGCTTGGTGTAGAGGGGTTGGACTAGATGACCTCTGGAGGTCCTTTCCAACCCTGTGAATGTCTGATTCTCTATTAGGAGGGTTTATTCCCCCTGAGAAGCTTTCAGAACCCCTTTTGGCCAGGGAGGGCTTTACCAGCACAGGGTTTCGCTGGCACTGAACTGTTGGAAGTGATGATTTTTGTGCTGTTTCATCGGTTGGGAACCAAAACCACCTGCGGATTTGAGCTGCTGAACCTCTTGCAGAAGTCTCTGGGTGTTGTTTTCCTGAGGGGACAGCGAGAGAAACCCAGTGGAAGGGTTTCTGTCCCTTAAAAAGGTGATTGTCCCCTTTCTGCATCACCTTTTCGTGGCTGTAATGAGTACCTACACCTCATAGGACAGGACAGAGGTGTCGGCTTTGGACTCCTCCATGGCTCCACTGCCCTTTAGAGAGACCTTATTGCTCTTCTTGCTGTCTGCAACTGCCTGACAGGAGGGTGCAGAGAGCTGGGGGTTGGTCTGTTCTCCCGGGAACAAGGGCCAGGAGCAGAGGAGACGGCCTCAGGCTGCCCCAGGGGAAGGTGAGGTTGGCCCTGAGGAGAACCCTCTCCCTGGACAGGGTCCTCATCCTTGGCACAGGCTGCCCAGGGAGGGGGTTCAGTCGCCACCCCTGGAGGGGTTCAAAAACCAAGTAGCTGTGGCCCTGGGGAGCAGGGTTTAGCGCACAGTTGGGGTGATGGTTGAACTGAGTGATCTTGGAGGACTCTCCCCTCCTTAATGATCCCGGGATTCCGTGACTGCAACCAGCTAACTCCTCAGGACACATCCCCAGCCTCAGTTTGTGACCCTGGCCTTGTCGCCGCAGTCCACGATGACCCCAGACCGCCTCGCTGAGCCGCGGCTGTCGAGAGCAGCGCTCACGCATCACTAGGTGCTTGCGGGGCCCCGAGCGATGGCTGTTGAGCCACGGGGCTATTGATTCCAGACCTCCATTTCTGCTTCCTTCTGCCTCGGTTGCTGCTTGGGAGCTGGGGAGGGGGTGCAGGGGTGGGGCTTCTGTCCAGCTGATGGCTTGGGAATAATCCTCCCTGAGGCTCAATCCAACCTAATGCAGGGAGCGGGGATCTCTGAGCCGGATGCGGGGCATGGGAAATCCTCTCTCTTCCCATCTTCCTCTCAGGACAGCTGGTGGGAGAAGAAGGGGTAACGAGGCAGAGAGGAGGGAGGAAAAAAAAATCCATGGGGTTTTAATCTGAATTTGCCCCAGTTTTGAGCAGAGATTGCAGCTGCCTGGATTTCATCCCGACAGGCTGGAGCGCTGCTCGGCAGTCGGAGCAGGAACACAAGATGGAGCTGAATGGTTGATTCTTTGCGCATTCCAGTTGCTCTGGCTGTTGCTGGGAGGTGTGAGGGGAGTGCAGGCTCAGCAGCTCGCTGGTGGGCATTGGGACCTGACTACCTAGAGGCAGAGATCCTGATCCAAACGGACTGGGAGGGTCCTCCAGGGTCACGAAGCGCAGGCTCTGGTGAGCTCTGGGTGTTGGGAAGGTCTCCCAGCAGCTGGTTGGAGCTTCCGAGCAGGGATTCAGTGATGGGGAGATAGTGATGGAGATTCAGAGAATCACTGCTTTGTGTTGGAAAGGAGCTCAGAGCTCCCTCAGTGCCACCCCCCTGCCATGGGCAGTGACACCTCTCACCACACCAGGCTGCCCAGAGCCCCATCCAACCTGGCCTTGGACACTGCCAGGCATGGAGCAGCCACAGCCTCCCTGGGCAACCTGTGCCAGGGCCTCAGCACCCTGATTTCTACCTCAGATCTAATCAGGAGGAGCAGGGAGCTCAGTTGTGCTCTTGGTTACTCTCTAGCTGTCCAGGCTGAAGACACAAACTGTCTTCAGACCCCCTCAGCATCTTGAGGGAGTCCAGGGGAAGCCAGGAAGGATGCTCCAGACAGAGAGCTTGGGAGTTCAACTGGAGAAGAGAAGCTTCAGGAGAGCTCAGTGCAGCCTTTCAGGGCTTAAAGGGCTGATGAGAAGGATGGGGACAGAGGTTTCAGCAGGGGCTGCTGTGCCAGGACCAGGGGTGATGGTTAAACTGGAAGAGGCAGAGTCAGGGGAGAGAGAAGGGGCTGCTGAGGGTGGGGAGAGCCTGGCCCAGGGTGTCCAGAGAGGTGGGAGAAGCCCCATCGCTGGAGCCATCCCAGGTCAGGCTGGACCTTGGGGCTCTGAGCACCCTGCTCTGCTTGGGGATGCTCTGCTTAGGGCAGGGGATGGGACTAGAGGAGCTCTGAAGGTCCTTTCCATCAGTCTGTGGTTCTCTGACCTCTGCAGACCGCAGCAGAGACCAGTGCCGTGAGCTCTGTTACCTCTCTGTGGTGATCACCAGCTGTCAGAGGTGAATTAGCAGAGGTGTTAGCTAGACGTGAGCTCCTCCAGGCTGTCACTCGCTCAGAGGGGGTGAGGGATGCAGGGCAGGCTCTGGCCATCCTCCGTGTGCCTTAGGCATGACTGTTCCAGTTGGTTTGCACCTCAGGGGTGAAGTAGGAGGTGGAAAACCCTATCAGTTCCTCCTGGGTTCTTCCTCAGGGGGCATCAGAGCAAAGACAGGGACAAGCAGACAGTGTAATTCACCTGCTCCTGTGCTGAACCTCCCATCGGGAAAGCTTTGATGGGTGTTGCTTTGCTGGCTCCTCCTGATCCAACTGCTGTTGGATCCCTGGGGATTCCTGCAGCCCCCAGCTCCTGGGGGAGGTATCCAGGCAGTTGCTGTTGACCCAAGAGCTGTTTGCACTTGCAGAGTAAAGTATTTGCTGCAGAGAGAGACCTTAAACCCCTCCTGTCACATGCAGGGCTCTTTCCCAAGCCTTGGTTTGGGGGTCTCACCGCTTTACTCCTTCCCTGGCAGTGCCAGCCAGCCTTCCCGAGGGTGGCAAAGAGCCCGAGCTGCTGTCAAGCCAGAAGCCAGCAAAGAAATGCATGGGTTTGCAGCAGCTTGTGTCTTCCCCGGGATCTGGAGGAGATGCTGCTCCTCATTCTCGTGTATTTAGCAATCAGGAGGCTCTTCCCTCTGCTCCTACTGCAGCTAATAAGGTGAAGAGCCTCCACGAGCGGCGTGTTAATCACAGGTAGTGCGGTACAGCGAGTGCTACAGGGTGTTCTTGGAACCCACGTGGGGCCAATTTTGATGCCAGGAGATGTCCTCTTAGTTCTTTGCAAATGGGAATGGGCCCAGGGCCACCTTGGAGCGGGTGTAAATCACCGCAGCTTCATCAGCTCGAGCTGATGGGGCGATGCTGTGCTGCACCATCTGTTTTCGGGCTCGCCCAAGGTTCTGAAGCAGCTCAACGTGCAGGCTGGTGGCATCTGTGTTCATCCAGAAGGTTCCTGTGCTTGGTGAGCGTTAGACCTTTCCTGTTCTCCTCACACGGTTGTGTCTGATTGTTTTAGGACGGGCTGAGAGAGCTTGAGCAGGAGAAGGCTCCAGGGGGACCTTCTAGCCCCCTGAGAGGGGCTGTCAGAAGGCTGGGGAAGGCTGTTTCCAAGGGCAGGGAATGATAGGATGAGGGGTCCTGGGTTGAAGCTGGAAAAGGGCAGAGGGAGGCTGGACAGGAGGAGAAAGGGCTGGGATCTGAGGCTGGGGGATCCCTGGACCAGGCTACTCAGAGGAAGCCCCATCCTTGGAGCCATTCAAGATCAGGCTGGATAGGGACTCTGGGCAACCTGGGCTGGGGAGTGCTGGCCCTGCTTGTTGTTGGGACTGGATGCTCTTCCAACCCTCTGATTCTATCCTTCTCTGTTATGGATGAAGGATCCCAGTGCTGTGATGTCTCTCCTCTTAGATCAGGAGAGCTGTGGCCAAACAGGGTGAAAAATGAGCCCGTGGGCTCATTCTTTCGTGGCAAATTCAGCAGGCAGCAGGGTGTCACCCAGAGATTCTCCCATCACCTCAGCCTCAGCCTGAAAACCCCCGAGAATTAGCAAGCAAAAGCTGTGCCTGATGTGAGGTCAGTGACACCAGGCTGAGAGAAAGGCATCGCTGTTTGTGGATCGGCTTCCACCGGAGGCACTCGGAGAGCTGACAGCAGTGCAGGCTGGAACCCCTTCTCTACAGCCTTAAGGAGCTGCTCTGAGCTGCTTATTCCCACTCTTCTAAAGAAACCCAACTCTGAAATCAACCTGAACCGCTCAGGGATCATAGAATCAGGGAGTGGGTTGGGTTGGAAGGAACCTTGAAGGGTCCTCTGGTCCAGACCCCTGCCCTGAGCAGGGCCATCCCCAAGCAGAGCAGGGTGCTCAGAGCTCCAAGGTCCATCCTGTGCAGGGATGGGGCTTCTCCCACCTCACTGGGCCACCTGGGCCAGGCTCTCCCCACCCTCAGCAGTCCCTTCTCTCTCCTCTGACTCTGCCCCTTCCAGTTTAACCCTCACCCCTCATCCTGGCACAGCAGCCCCTGCTGAAACCTCTGTCCCCCTCTTTCTCATCGGCCCCTTTCAGCCCGGAAAGGCTGCACTGAGCTCTTTTTCACTTGATTTTAACAAGGAGTAATTAAACCAAATCAAATCCTGACCATTCCCAACTCTCTAAACCTCTTTCCACAGCCCTCTTCCCTGCTTTGCTAGTTGCTGGGGTGAGGCGATCGGGGTGGCCCTGGTATGAGTGTTACCCTATAAATTGGCTTAGAAATAATCCAGCTCATTCCCTCTTCATTCCAGTAGTCCTACTGGGATGAATTGGATGAACATCTATTTAGAGCAAGGACATAAGCTCTTGGTGTAAAGCTCTGCTGACCCCTGCTCAGGTAACGTCCCAGAAGGACCAGCACAGGCTGGTGCAGCAGACCAGTCACTACAAGGAGCAAATCACACGGTAACCCTGGTTGGAAAGGAGCTCCCACGACCCCCAGTCCAACCATCCCCACCCCAACACAACCCCTCAGTCCCTGAGAGACTTGACAGACACAGCCTGACCCCCTCCCTGCTGCCACTCGAGCAGGGTTGAAGCACCATGGCTACAGGGTTCTTCAACACCTCCAGGCAAGGGGACTCCACCACCTCCCTGGGAAGGCCCTGCCAGTGCCCAACCACTCTGGCTGCAGAGAATCTCTGCCTCAGAGCCAGTCTGACCCTCCCCTGCCTCAGCTGCAGAGCAGTGCCCCTGCTGCTGTCAGCAGGCACCAAGGAGAAGAGGCCAACAGCCACCCCTCCACAGCCTCCTCTTCTCCCAGCTAACCCTGCCCAGCTCTCTCAGCTTCTTCTCACACGACTGGTTCTCTCAACCCCTCCCAAGCTGGGTAGCTCTGCTCTGGACCCGTTCCAGCATCTCCCTGTCTTTCGTAGAGTGAGGGCCCACAACTGAACCCAGCACTTGAGAGGAGGCTCCCAAGGGCTGAGTCCAAGGGCAAGAGAACTCCCCTTCTCCTGCTGCCCACACTCTTCCTGATCCAGGCCAGGATGCTGTTGGCCTTCTTGGCACCCTGCTGGCTCCTCTGAAGCCGGCTGTCTGACAGCACCCCCAGGTCCTGTTCTGGGCAGTTCTGGAGCTCCTCACCCCCCAGCCTGTGCAATCACTGGTACCACAGCCCTCTGACTGAAATCTGCTCACCTTTGCAGACCAGAGGAGTTCTAGCTGCAAGCTCTGTGCAAGCAGGATGAAAAGGGGTGCTGAGGGAGCCCCACCGAGGCTTGGGCTGCTGGGGGAGCGTCTTTGGAAACTTAAGATTGGGGTCTGTTGAACCTGGAGAGGGGGAGAGTGAGGGGGATTTCATTGCTGCTTGAAAATGTCTAATGGATGGGTTTCAGGAGGAGGGGACCAGACTCTCAGTGGTGCCCAGCAACAGGGCACTGGGCACAAACTGGAACACAGGAGGTTCAGTTTGAACATGAGGAGATGCTTCCACGCTGTGAGGGTAGCAGAACCCTGCCCCAGGCTGCCCAGAGAGGTTGTGGAGTCTCCTGGAGACACCCCAAACCCTCCTGGAGTGCTCCTGTGCTCTAGGGAACCCTGCTTTTCCAGGGAGAGGTGGGCTGGATGATCTCCAGAGCTCCCTTGCAACCCCGTCAGTCTGGGCTTCTAACAGGGAGACACCTGTCGATGGGAACTGGTCCCCGTGGCACCTCACTGGTGGATGCAGAGAGAAGCTCTCCAGCTCAGAGGAGAATCCTCTTGGCCACCTGAACCCACTCACTCCAGAGCTGCTCGCAGCCTTTGGGGAACAGCCTGACCTGGAGAAGCCCTGCTGAGGCTCCTCTTCTCTGATGAGAGCAGAATTTGGAGCTGGAAAGACTCAGACCCCTTTCCTTTGGGAATTCTCTTGGGTCAGCACCTGGCCTCAGCGGGAGGTGACAGCAGAGAGGAGCTGGTGCAGGGGGGATGCTGTGGGCTTTGCATTTGATGAGTGATGAAGGCTACACAGGGGTGCTCATGGGTGCTTGGGTCTGGCCCCCAGGCAGCAGAAAGGCAACCGGGAGGATCTAACAGATGAGAGGGGGGGGTCCCGTCGGTGTTTATTACCCCCTAGAAACCTATTTAGTACTGCAGCTGCCTCCCACCTGCAGCTCCTCGGGTTCTCCCTGATGAAATCCCTCTGGTTCTGAATGCAGGGGGGTGTTAACACCCCTTTCCAAGCAGCAATCTCATGTTCGATGCTGCGGTGGCTCTGCTGGACCATGGGGAGAGGGGGATCGGTTCTTCCAAGGAGGATTGATTGGTTGATTGATTGATTGATTGATTGATTTGCAAACACAGGCACAGAGCTTCAGGGTCAGAGCCACCCCGTTCCCTTCTCCTGCAGGGCTGGGCTGTGTTAGCCAAAGCAGCCGGTGAGTCAGCCCGGAGCAGAGGAGGAGTGGGAAGATGCTGCCAAGCACAGCTCGGGCTGTTTGTGCTGCAGCAGAAAGCCGGTGGCATCGCTTCCCTGAGGATGCTGGAAAAAGAAGGGGTGAGCTCATGGCTGTGGGCTCAGCTCTCCCCGCTGAGGATTTGCCTCGTGCTTCTGGTTAAATCATTATTTATCCTCCCTGGCTGCCTCGGAGACGGGAGTGCTCAGCATAACAACCTGCCTCCAGCCCAGCAACCTCACTGCGGGGTGATCCGGATCCTTCGGGCTAGCAGGGCTAGTGAAATCCCATCAGGGACACAATGAGAGACCAGCCTGGAGAGAGGGCTTCCACGCCGCTCCCTCCTCTCAGAGTCATGGAGATTTAAGGGCTCGACGATGCTTTTCACGGGTCGGGGGGCGGCTGGAGAGGTAACAGCGTGAGAGCCCCCGGTGTGCAGGTGGCGTCAGGGTGCTGGGTGAGAGCCAGCGTGGTGCCCTGGCTCGGGGACAGGTGCTGCTGTTCACTGGGGACACTGAGCTCTTTCTTTGGCAGGGTAATGGGGTGGAAGTGTAAAACAAGCGTTGACTTTCCCAGCCAAGCCACCCAGGGCTGTGTGAGGCAGCAGTCCAAATGCCTCTCTGGTTGTCCTGACGTGGGTTTTCTTGGTGATCCTTTGTCGTCCAGCTGGCTGCCCTTTCAGTCTCTTGACAGCTCTCTTTGTGAGGGGCTTTTCCAGGAGGAGGGAGAGCAGCAACAGCAGTTTACAGCGAGCCCCAGCGAGCTGCCCAGCTGGGAGGTGGTCAGGTCTGTCCCGATCCATCCCACAGCAGCTCCTCTTCCATCTTGGAGTTGGATTCCCTGGAAACGAGGAGCAGAGAGGGCTGTGCACAGCTCGCTGAGTCAGAGCAAGTGCAGAGACAGCTTCTCACGCAGGAGAGGGTTTGGAGTTGGCTGGATTTGGTCTTATCTGTGGTTCTCAGCTCCTCCAGAGCACAGCGGGGTGGTTGTGGCTCAGTGGGATGCAGGGGAGCCCAGTGCTGCTCCTTGCCCTCTGCTCTGCTCTGGGAGAGAGGGACCTGGGGGTCCTGGTGGCCAGCAGGGTGGCCAGGAGCCAGCAATGGGCACTGGTGGGAAAGAGGGCCAGTGGCAGCCTGGGGTGGAGTAGAAGGAGGGTGGTTAGGAGATCCAGAGAGGGTCTCCTTCCCCTCTCCTCTGCCCTGCTGAGACCCCCTCTGGAATCCTGTGTCCAGTGCTGGGCCCCTCAGTTCCAGAAGGACACAGAGCTGCTGGAGAGAGTCCAGCGCAGAGCCACAGGGATGATGGAGGGAGGGGAGCATCTCCCTGCTGAGGAGAGGCTGAGGGAGCTGGGGCTGAAGGAGCCTGAGGGGGGACCCCATGACTGTTGATCCAGATGGAAAGGGCAGGGGTCAGGAGGAAGGAGCCAGGCTCTGCTCAGGGGCACCCAATGCCAGGACAAGGGGCACCGGGTGTCAGCTGGAGCAGAGGAGGTTCCACATCCAGAGAAGAAGCAGCTTCTTCCCGGGGAGGGTGCCAGAGCCCTGGCAGGGGCTGCCCAGGGGGTTGTGGAGTCTCCTTCTCTGGACCCATTTCAAACCCTCCTGGGCTGTTCCTGTGCCCCTGGCTCCAGGGGCTCCTGCTGTGGCAGGGTGGGGTTGGACTGGCTGATCTTGCGAGGTCCCTTCCCATCCCTGACGTTCTGTGAGTCTGTGAACAAGCCAGTCACTGTAGGCTCATCCTGTGCCTCCAGACTGTGAGGCTAAGGAGTCAGGGCAGGGACAGTCAATCTAATTAAGAGCCAGGGCTAATGAGCTCAGGCAGAGCACTGGGCTAATCCCACTTAGTCTGTTGGTGATTCAGCTCTGCAGGGTGGCTGTCCCAGCTCAGACAACCCAAGGCAGTCCCTGCACCTCCTGTTCTGCATCATTACCCTACCCAAGAGCACGTCTGAGCCCTGCCAGGCATCCTGAATCCCCTCTGCTCTGTGTCCCAGCTGCTGCTCAGGTGCTCCCTCCTCCTGAGCAAGTACCCAGTGGGTCCTTCTGCTCAGAACCAGACTCAGGTAGCAGGAGGAGTGAAACTGAGCTGAGATTGGCTCCTGCTGCTGCTCATCCCTGTAACCACCAGGTACCTGCCTCTCCAAGCCTTTCAAACCTGCAGCAGGTGCCTCCCAAGAGGCTTCTCCTCATCAAATCCCGGACTGATGGGTTGGGAAGGACCTCTGGAGATCATCTAATCCAACCACCCCTGCTAAGCAGGATCCCATAGAGCAGATCTCACAGGAGCAGTCCAGGTGGGTCTGGGATCACTCTAGCACAGGAGACAGCAGCCCTGCCTGTCATTTCCCCTCTTCCCTGCTCACGTAGCTCCATCAGGAGTTTCCCTTTACCCTTTACATCTGCAGACCCCAGGTTTTACTCCTCTTGCCATCTCCCAGCCATCCTTTGCCCACTTCCCTCTGGTTGGAGGTGATCCCTGTGCTGACCTTACATCCTTCTTCCCGGGGTGCTGCTTCTTTAAGGTCTTGGGAGCCCTTCTTTCCTCCACCCTATTAAATGAAGTCAGTGTGAGTGATTCCTCCCTCTCTCCCTCCCTCCCATCTCTTGGTGCTTCCCGGATTCTTCACTCCTTCATAAATAATCGTGAATGATTCAGCAGGGCCATTAACTGCTCAGCTCCAGCCATCCCCATCTCCTTCAGTTCTGGCTACAGGAGTCCCCTCTCCTCTGTAGTTACAAGGTCTTCCTGACTTCCTAATTAGCTCGACATCCTCTCTTCTAAAAGGATCATTGATTTATCCCCCCTCCTTTTTTATTAATGGATGCAGGAGCCTCTCCTCATCCAGCCCATTCATTTGGTTGGACTTCCCCTTAGCACCTCATCCTGCTGCCTAACCCTTCCTCCTCATCTTCCAGTGCTGTTCTCACTCTGGGCTTCATTTTGCTTGAAAATCTTCCTGTGAGCTCTCAAGAGGCCACTCAAACCCATCTCCTGAGCTCAGCATGTAGGGTTTCCAAGGAGCTCCTTCCTCAAGCGAGCTGCAGGTTGAAGACCTCAGACGTTCTCCTACTGAGGTGACACCTTCCAGCCCCTCACCTCTGCTCTGGGCTCCTTCAGGGCTTGGGTTGACTCCTTCCCTGTGTTTGTTCCTCTCTCCCTTGCACTGTGCCACGTTGTCCTGCTTCCAGGAGGGATGGTAGGGCTGCAGGTGGAGGGGCCAGAGGTCTGGCTCTTCGTCTCTGTGTTCTCTCGATGCTCCTGAGCACACAGGACATCCCCAGAGTGGCTCTGGTGGTTTCACCACCGTGTCCTCCATGCAGCCAGCGAGGCCCTGGGCTCCTCAGCCATCGCCAGTCTGGGAATGAGCTGCTTCCCCATTTCTATCCTGTTCCCTCCCTAACCCTCTTCGCACATCCACAGCACCAACATGAGCTGCTTGCCCCCTCATTACAGGAGTAGTCCCCAAATCCAACCCTTTCCAGGTGGAGAAGCTTGGATCCAGACGTAGGAGCTCACACTCCAGCACCTAGAGGAAGGGGTTAAACAGAGGAGAAAGGCTGGGTTTGCTGTTTTGCCTGCACTTGAGGGGAGATCTGAGCTTCCTCGCTCTGCTCTGAGTGCTTCCCTGGCAGCAGCCGTGGCCAGGGTTGTGTTCCCAGGGCTGCAGTATCCATGGTGATGGAAGTGTTTCTGGAGTGGTGCTTCTAAGGAGAGATGAAATCCTGGTGCTTGGGCCTGCCCTCTGATCTCTGGAGCATCTCTTCTTGGCTTTTGCAGGAAGAGACCCCTCTTGGAGGAGGCACCCAGGTAGAGACAGGACTCTGTGAAGCCAGACTGGTTGGGCAGTGGCCCTTGCTCTGCTGAAGAACCTGGAGTGGCTCTGTCCCAACACTGAACCCCCAGTGGGGTGATGAGGTGGGAGCATCTCTGCTCAAGCAGGCTAAAGCTCCTGTAGGAGCAAAGCTTTGGGCACAGGGGACTGAAAGCACCTCAGAGAGCTCAACACCACCCTGCCCAGAAGGCTGGCAGAGCTGCAGCTCTCTAATGTTTCCTAGAGATGTGAGGGAGAGCTCAGGGCAGCTGCTGGAAACTGCTCAGGTAATAGAATCCTCCTGGCTGGACAGGACCTCCAGGATCACCCAGCCCAGCCCTCATCCCAACAGCTCCCCAACCCCCAGACCATGGCCTCAAGGGCTCTAGCTATTAGGTTGTTAACCCCCTCCAGGGATGGGGACTCCACCACCGCCCTGGGCAGCCTGGTCCAGTGCCCAACCACTCTCTCAGGAGTCAACTTCTTCCTCAGATCCAATCTGACCCTCCCCTGATTCAGCTTGAGGCCACTGCCCCTCGTCCTAGCATTAGGAATTTCATAGATTCATAGATTCACAGATGGGTTCAGGTTGGAACGGACCCTCAACATCACCCAGTCCCAACCCCCCTGCCATGAGCAGGGACACCC
>VZRI01003313.1:110943-134944 GCA_013397515.1 Upupa epops
GATTCTGTGATTCTATGGTGCTGTTTGAGAGTCCAAGCAGGACAGACCCAGCAGGTCATGGCTTCTGGTGGTGGCTTTTAAGCAGGTTTTCTGGGCAATAGAGGCAGTGATGTAGATTCATAGACTCACGGATTGGTTTGGGTTGGAAGGGAGCTCAGAGCTCCCCCAGTGCCAACCCCCTGCTGTAGGCAGCAACACCTTTCACCAGACCACGGTGCCCACAGCCCCAGCCAACCTGGCCTTGGACGCTGCCAGGGATGGAGCAGCCACAGCCTCCCTGGGCAACCTGTGCCAGGGCCTCAGCACCCTCCCAGGGAGGGATTTCTCTGTAACAGAGGTGCCCCCAGGGTTGTGCTCAGCTCTCACCTGCAGATTTCTGGCCGAAGGATCCCCCTGCAGGAGCAGCCTCCTTGTCCTCCTCATCTGTGATTCTCCTCTCTTGGCACGAGGGCACGCGGAGCTATCAGCAACCTGGACACGTTCCTACACCTCCTCTCTCCTTTCCGAATCTCTCTAATTGGATTCAGTTCTGCTTGATTTATCCCCCTGCCCTGGTGCTAGCGGCAGCTGCAGGTGGAAGTGGAGAAGCCTGGTGGAAGCCCTGCCTGGTGGGAATGCTCAGGCGAGGAGAGGGTGCAGAGGGCTGTGTGCTCTCCCACCAGACACCACAGCCATGAGGGAAAGCAGCCTCCAGCAGGTGGGAACCCAGGCACCACGTGAAAAGGCTGAGGGGGAGACCTTGTTCTCTGCAACCGCCTGACAGGAGGGTGCAGAGAGCTGGGGGTGCTCTCTTCTCCCAAGGAACAAGGGACAGGAGCAAACGGCCTGGCTGCCCCAGGGGAAGGTGAGGTTGGCCCTGAGGAGAACCCTCTCCCTGGACAGGGTCCTCATCCTTGGCACAGGCTGCCCAGGGAGGGGGTTCAGTCGCCACCCCTGGCCGTGTTTCCCAGTTAGGGAGAGATCTGGAGCTCAGGGCCAGGGTTTGGAGGTGGGTTGGGACAGCTGGGTTGATGCTTGGAAGCTTGAAAGTCTTTCCCAACCTAAACGAGTCCATGGTTTTCCTGCTGTGCCATGCTGGATCAGGGCAGGGAGCCTGGAGAAGCCCTTGCTCAGCTGCAAGCTGTCCTCTGCCTCTCACCAGCCTCATTCCCCTCTGCATACACAGCAGCTCTGACACCCAGCAGACAAGCCCTGCTCTCGCAGGGAGCTTCGGAAACTCCGTGACAGCAGCGATAGATCAGCGAGCTCCCAGCTGGGGCAGAGGCAGCAGCACTCTGCCATCGATACCACAGTACTCAGGGCACAGCTCAGCGCAGTGGGTAGAGGGAAGTACGTGCTGCTCTTGCTCTGGTTGCACCAACATCTTCATCCTGGAAGCATTCCAGCCTCTTCGCATCCTCCTCATGACAGCCCGAGCCGAGCTGCCCGCGTTGCTGACGCGTGTCACGGCACAGCCAGCACGTCAGCTCAGCTCCTTTTCCACCTACGGGGCTGGAAAGCAGCCCAGTCCCAGGCTGGGGGAGATCTCCTCGGGGATGTTGCTCACGGCTTTCGCTGAGCTCCGTGGCTGATGCATGGGAGAGCCAGCAGTGAAATCAACCTCGTGGGCATCGCTGATGCGGGCAGGGTGAACCCCTCTGCCCTCAGCTCTGCTCTCAGCCTCCGGCTGGGTTCCCCTGCTGGTGAAGACAGCTTTAACTTGATGCCTTCTTGATTAATTGCTCTGCGAGCTCATCGTTACCTCAAGACAAAGCTTTGCCCTCCCAGCCTCTTCTGGGCTACTGGGTTGTACTGGACTTACTGGGCTCAGTAGCTCTCAGTCGTAGAAGCTGCAGAGCTACCCCAGAGCTGCAGGAGGTTGTTGAAGATGAAGCGAGGACCAGCACACATCTTCTGCTGGAGGGTTTGACCCTCCTGCTTGGTTATCCCTTGAAGAAGTGGGGTTGAAGCTCAAGGAAGCTGAAAGTTAGGGGGTCATGAGGTTCTCATCCCAAATCCTGCTGAGGAATCGGTGCAGAGCAGCAGCTCTCTGGGTGCAGGAGGACTGAGGAGCAGCAGGATCCAGCAGCACAAAGACTGTCAGCAGGAACTGGTGTTTCAGAGTCAGAGAAGCAGAGCAAGACCTCCCACCACCCCGTGGCTCCCAGCCAGGCTGCCAGCAGCAGATCTGGAGTTGTTCTACCCCAGCGTGGGCATCGTCACAGCCCATGTGCAAAGGGAGTGACTGATGGTGACACCCTAGGGCTCCAGCAGTGTCCCTGGTGCTGCCTGGGTGAAGGTGAGGTTGGCTCTGAGGGGAAACCTCTCCCTGGACAGGGTCCTCATCCTTGGCACAGGCTGCCCAGGGAGGGGGTTCGGTCGCCACCCCTGGCCGTGTTTGCCAGTCAGGGAGATCTGGAGCTCAGGGACAGAGTGGCCTTGGGACAGCTGGGGTTAGAGTTGGACTGGGTGAGCTGGAAGGTCTCTTCCAACCTGAGGGACTCTGTGAATCAGTCTGAAAACACGAGAAGTCTCTGTTCAGAGAGCCCCTGAATCCTGGGGATGCTCAGACCTCCATCCCTTTCTGCCTCAGAGGGGCTCTGAGCAAGCAGGCATGGAGCTGGGCTAGTAGAGACAGACTGATGGCTACTGCCACCACCACTGCTGCAGGATGGCACCAAGACCGGGCTCAATGAATGAAACCACAAGACACTCTGCATGGATTCAGCGTCGCCCACAGCAGGGGCTGGGAGGAGGCCGAGCAGCCTCCCTGCCCTGGGGCCAGGGGATGCTGGAGCCCTGTGGGAGGGTTTAAATCCAGGCTGGAGCCCTTGAATCAGTTCTGCCTGCTGAGGAAAGACACTGCCCTAGTGTCTGCCTGAACAAAGCCAGTGGCCAGGGCCATCTGTGACTGGGAGCTCTGGTTCCTGACTGGTTGTCGCAGCCATCGGCTCACAGGGAGGTGCTGGGGGAGGATGGGGATCCCACAGAGCCAGGGGACTCCGGCGCTGGCACCATCAGGATTGGCAGCCGTTAGGGAAGAGGTGGGAGATGAGGGAAGAGAGGAAGGAGCAGGGGGAAGATGGTAGAAGAGGAGAGGAAGGATGAGGCTGTAGGAGGAAGATTCCCTGTGCTCAGTCCACAGGTGGGACCCCAGGGGTGCTGAGCACTGGATGTAGAGGGGGATCGGGAGCCGTCCTGCTCCACCCATGCCAGGTTGAACCCTTGGGCACCCCAAACCCACCCCATGCCTCCCAGTTGGCACCTCACCCATACCCCAGCCAGGACTGGGAGCTCCTTGTGGAGCTGCACATGGGTGTCACCACCACAGAGGGAAACCACCCCAGACTTTTCCCCCCCTCTCAGGTCTCCTCTCTCCTCAGGACCTGCCTGGGATTTTCTGCAGGGGCAGAGGTCTGTGTTTCCCCTGGGAGCATCCAGCAGCACCTAGGACTGAGAGCAGAGGGTGTAGCTGTTTGCCTGGCTCCGTTTGTGCCCTGCTGGCTCTTCCTTCTATAACTTCATTAGCAGCTCCGTGTCAGCCCAGGATCACATCCTCCTGCTGGGAAGGCACGAGGAGCCGAGCTGGACCAGTGTCAAACGCAGCAGCACAACCGGTGCAGTGTTTGGAGAGAGGTCACCAGCCCTGAGCTCTGCTCCTGTCGTCAGCCTTGGCTCACAGTTAATTAGCAGCTAAGAAGCTCCAGATTTGCTCCTCTGGCTCCCACAGAGTATCAGTTGCATCTGCTCTGCCAGGATGGATGTGAGAGCGAGCTCTGGCCTCCAGCTTGCAAGGCTGTTTGCTGCCTGATTGCTCTGGGAGAGGCAGTGGGCTGCAGCGAACGCTGCTCCCCCACCAAGCCTGTGGGCACAGGGGCTTGGGATGAGGGGTCTTTGGAGGGCAGTCAGCAGGTTCCTTCGTGGCAGAGGGCACAGCCAGCTCTCCCCGTGGTCGCCTGTCTCCTGTAAGACCCCACAGGAAAGCTGGTGAGGGACTTGCTGAGGGGGTGTGCAGTGATGGGATGAGAGCTAGCGGCTCCAGGCTGGAAAGGGGTGGCTTTAGGCTACATCTTGGGATGAAATTGGCTGCTGAAGGTAGTGACCAAGAGAGCTGGGAGCAGCCCCATCGCTGGAGCCATCCCAGGGCAGGTTGGACCTTGGGGCTCTGAGCACCCTGCTCTGCTTGGGGATGGCCCTGCCCAGGGCAGGGGGTGGCACTGGAGGGGCTTTAAGGTCCCTTCAACCCAACCCAGTCTGGGATTTGATGACCCAGGGACACTGCACAGCCTGATCTGCTCTCCCCTGGCCTTGTGGTTCAGGCTCCAGCTCTAGGCAGAGCTCCTGGCTTCTCAGGGAGTGTTGAACTGGGCACGGGAGCTGGAGGGGCTGGAGTGGGTGCAGAGGAACAACGAGGCTGGGGAAGGGACTGGAGGGAGAGGCTGAGGGAGCTGGGGGGGTTGAGCCTGGAGAAGAGGAGACTCAGGGGGGACCTTCTCCCTCTCTCCAACTCCCTGAACAGAGGTTGCAGTCAGGTGGGGGTCAGGCTCTTCTCCCAGGCCCCCAGCACCAGTCAGGCTCTGGTGACTGGAGCCAAGAGCCAATTAGCAGCAGTTTAGCCTCATCAACCTCCTGACTGAATGCAAGTGGTAATTAAACATCCCAGTTTAATTAGTCAGCCCTCACCTACCCCTAAGGTTGCCTCAAGATTCAAAGGCTGTAGATCCTGTGCTTTAATTAAAGTGAGAAGCCCATGGCCTCAGCTGCAGCATCTGTGACTGCTCCCCACCCTTCCCAGGGTCCCAGCAGACAGCAGGGAGCAGCATCTCCTCCTGCCGTGGCTGATTCCTCTTCTCTGTCCCCTCCAGCCAGGGACCAGGCTGTGAGATGACTTGGTGGGAAGGAGGAGAAGGAGCAAGGTCTGGGTGCAGCACTCAGGATGGCAGAGGAGGTGCTGAGCTCTCAGTGCAGTGCCAAGAGCTCTTGTGGGGTGAGTTTCCTCTCCTGGGGTGATGAGGATTTAACTGAGGAGATGCAGCCATCTGAAGGCATCTTTGATACGAGGTCTTGGAGGTGGCTGCCTCAACTTCAGCACGGCCTTTGGCACTGTCTCTTGACCCAGCATCCCCCTGCCAACGGGATGAGGGTGAACAGGGCAGAGGGCTCAGAGCCTGGACTGGACTGCCCAGGGCAGTGGGGGAGTCCCCGTGTGTGGAGGTGTTGAAGGACAGCCTGGCTGTGGCCCCGAGTGCCCTGGGGTGGCTGCTGGGGTGCTGTTAGGTGCTGGGCTGGGCTGGAGGAGCTCCGAGGGCTGTGCCAGCCTCAGTCACTGGGATTCCAGAAGGCACGGACTGGAGCAGTGAGCTCCTCGCTGCAGCACCCTGTGGGTGATGAAAGCTGGTGTTGAGCCAGGAGTAGACAGGACAGCTCTGTGGAAGAGAGCTCTGCCTGGTGGAGCGGGGAAGGAGCCTGGGATCACTCCCGAAAGCTCCAGACATCCCGTCTGGTGTCAGAGCCTGTGGGCGAGATGGGGTTTGGAAGGAGAACGCCTGTTCTTGCTCCTGTTGTGGCCAGCACTGGGCAGCTCTGGGCTGTGCCAGATGGAACTGTCACACAGCAGCGGCTCCATGAAACCAGCATCTCATGCGGAGCAGGACCCAGCACCTCCTGAAACAACAGACCTAGGGTCTCCTCACCTCAAGGTGAACCTGGAGGAGCTGGGTGGGAGGAGAACCAGAGCTGTTTTTCAAGCTAAAATAGGGGGGATTGAGCTGAGCTCTGAGGCAGAAATCCCTCCCTGGGAGGGTGCTGAGGCCCTGGCACAGGTTGCCCAGGGAGGCTGTGGCTTCTCCATCCCTGGCAGTGCTGAAGCTGGGGCTGTGGGTACCCTGGCCTGGTGAGAGGTGTTGCTGCCCATGGCAGGAGGTTGGCACTGGGGGAGCTCTGAGCTGCCTCCCAACCCAAGCTGCACTCTGTGATTCTATGATTCACTTCCATCTGAGAGGTGACAGGGAGTTACAAGTGGTGCTTCCCCCCCCCTCTCTCACAGCCTGCTGAGCCACCAGCCCTCTGCAGCAGCCGCGCTCATCCATGCTCGGGGCCAAGAGACACTCAAAGAGGCACAGAAATCCCTTTGTCAGCTGAGCCTGGGAAGGAGGGTGACAGAGCTATTAATGAGCACAAAGAGGGGACAGGATTCCCTCCCAAGCGCTCAGGGGACAGAGGTTTAAATGCTGAGCTCCCATTAATGCTGCTGGGACTGACAGAGGGGCTCTTCATCCTGCCTTTGCACAGGAGCCCAGCGTTCTGCCTCGAGCAGACTCTCCTCACGGGCAGCTCAATGGGATCTCTCTGTGTTTCACACTCATTAATTCCCCTGCCATGTGCTGGCTCAGGGTGGGACTCTGCTCTGCTGGGCCACCACTGGGTCTCCAGCCAGCATCCCCAGCCCTGAGAAGCCCTAGAGGTTTGGTTTCCCTGTGGAGATGTCAAGTGCAACCTCCTGGCTTTGCCCAGGGAGGGGAAGTCACTCGGGTGTTGGTCAGCAGTACTGGCAGCATCTCCTCTCCCATCCTCTGGTACCGACCTGAGCTCCCTGCAGTACTGGCAGCATCTCCTCTCCCATCATCTGAGCTCCCTGTGATCCCCTGCTCTGGCATCGCAGTCCTCTCCTGCCTGTGCCCTCATGGTGGATGTGGTCATGAGGGAGATCAGCTCAGCAGAAGGATGTTGAGAGGCTGGAGTGGGGCCAGAAGGGTTGGGGAAAGGTCTGGGGGAGCAGCTGAGGGAGCTGGGGCTGGGTAGGCTGGAGGAAGGAGGTGAGGGGAGAGCTCACTGCTGTCTGCAGCTGCCTGACAGGAGGGTGCAGAGAGCTGGGGGTGCTCTCTTCTCTCAAGGAACAAGGGACAGGAGCAAAGGAAACGGCCTCGGGCTGCCCCAGGGGAAGGTGAGGGTGGCCCTGAGGAGAACCCTCTCCCTGGAAAGGATCCTCAGGTTGCCCAGGGAGGGGGTTCAGTCGCCACCCCAGCTGTGTTTCCCAGTCAGGGGGATCTGGAGCTCAGGGCCAGGGTCTGGGGGGGGGATGGGACAGCTGGGGGCAGGGTTGGCCTGGAGGAGCTGGGAGCTCTCTGCCAACCTGCAGGACTCTGTGATTCTCTCAGCCTCCACTCACCCTCTCTGCAGGGACCCTGTGCCTCTGCCTGCTGCCTCTGCTGATTAACTCCCTCTCCGCAGTCACAGGCTGCGTTAAAGCTTGGGCTTCCTCCAGAGGTCACGGCAGGTACCTGGAGGATTTACAGACCCAATCAGTCCCTTCATTCTCTCCGCAGCCTTTTGACCCAGTGAGATAATAACAGACAGCAGAAGGACTCTGCTTTTCCTCTGGCATCTGGGGATGAATCACGGTGTCGCCCTGAATGAGCGCAGCCAGGCATCCCCGCCGGGCCCTGCCAGCATCCCCGCTCCTGCTCTGCTGTCCTGGAGCATTCATTAACCTTCTCTAATGGCCTAACTGGGGTGGCTCGCAGCTCCCAGTCCCCAGCGGGGTGGCTGTTGCTGTAAGCAGCACCAGGAGAGCCCAGCGGGTGCTGGGTACCCTGTGCAGGCTGGGAGAACCTACGGGAGAGCTGGTGAGGGACTCTGTACAAGGGACTGGTGCTGAGACCAGGAGGATGGGTTCAGGCTACATGAGTGGAGATTGAGCTGAGATCTGAGGCAGAAATCCCTCCCTGGGAGGGGGCTGAGGCCCTGGCACAGGTTGCCCAGGGAGGCTGTGGCTGCTGCACCCCTGGCAGTGCCCAGGGCCAGGTTGGCTGGGGCTGTGGGCACCCTGCTCTGGTGAGAGGTGTCGCTGCCCCCTGGCAGGGGGCTGGCACCTGGGGGAGCTCTGAGCTGCCTCCTAACATAAACCAGGATGGCTTGATCCTGATGCCCCAGGGGAGTGTGTGGAGGAGATAGAAGCACAGGGAAGAGGTGGTTGCTGAATATCTGCTGCCCAGAGCCAGGACAATGGGCAGAGGGCAACGGGGTGACGGTGAACAGGGCCAAGGGCAGGGGCCTGCACTGTGGCCACCAGAACCCCCTGCAGCTCCAGACTGGGGGAGGAGGGGCTGGAGAGCAGCCTGGAGAGAGGGACCTGGCAGCACTGGGTGACAGCCGGCTGGACAGGAGCCAGTAGGGTGCCCAGGTGGCACCAAAGGCCAAGGGCGTCCTGGCTGGGATCAGCACTGGTGTGGTCAGCAGCACTATAGATGTCATTCTCCCCCTGCACTGGGCACTGGGGAGGCCTCCCCTCCAGTCCTGGGGGCAGTGCTGGGCCCCTCCCTGCAAGAAAGAGCTGGAGGGGCTGGAGCGGGTGCAGAGGAGCAACGAGGCTGGGGAAGGGACTGGAGGGAGAGGCTGCTGGGGAGAGGCTGAGGGAGCTGGGGGGGTTGAGCCTGGAGAAGAAAGAGGGGACTCAGGGGGGGACCTTCCTCTCTCCAGCTCCCTGAAGGGAGGGTGCAGTCAGCTGGGGGTCAGGCTCTTCTCCCAGGCACCCAGTGCCAGGATGAGAGGGCAGAGCCTGAAGCTGCCAGGGGAGGGTTAGGTTGGCTGTCAGGAAGCCCTTCCTCCTGGAAAGGGTGCTCAGAGCCTGGACTGGACTGCCCAGGGCAGTGGGGGAGTCCCTGTGTGTGGAGGTGTTGAAGGACAGCCTGGCTGTGGCCCCGAGTGCCCTGGGGTGCTGTTAGGTGCTGGGCTGGGCTGGCTGAGCTCAGAGGGCTTTGCCAGCCTCAGTCATTCCGGGGTTCTGTGATGATGGATAACCCTCCTTACCCTCAGGACCAGCAGGTTGCTGAAGACCAGGCAGCGCAGGACGACGATGCCAGGCTGCAGCCCATCCCCAGCCCACATCAGCCAGCTCCTCCAGCCCAAGGATGAGTCCAGGATATGGAAGTGACTTTGTCTTTCTCTCCCCCCTGCAGAGCCAGCTTTCCCAGGCCCTGAACGGTTTGTCAGACAGAGCCAAGGAAGCAAAGGAGTTCCTGGTCCAGCTCCGCAACATGGTGCAGCAAATCCAGGTACTGTGTCTGCTGCCTGAGGAGCAGCCCCTTCCCCACAACAGAGCTGCTCTTAGAGACCCAACAGGCTGCCCAGAGAGGGGGTTCAGTTGCCACCCCGTCTGTGTTTCCCAGTCAGGGAGATCTGGAGCTCAGGGACAGGGTTTGAGGTGGGATGGGACAGCTGGGGGCAGGGTTGGACTGGATCTTGAAGGTCTAAAGCATCCTCAGCTTGGTGCTCTCCTAGGGGGACCCTCACCCTAAGAGGGACTTCTCCTGTTACCCTCCCTCCTTAAAGCTGCCTTTGCCGTGGGGGCAGCAGCCCAGACCCCATCCCTTCCCATCCATCTGTGCCACGGGTAGCTCCCAGGCTGTGGCAGGAGGGAGCAGACCAGTTCCTCGGCTGCCACGAGCCCCCGAGCGTGGGTTTGGGGCCCTGTGGAGACCATAAAACAAGAAGTCAGGACTCCCATCTGACCCGGACAGGCGCCCTGACCTGGGCTGCTCTCTTCTGACCCCCAGGAGAACAGCGTGGAGTTCGAGGCCTGCCTCGTAGCCCAGTGTGATGCCCTCATCGATGCCCTCAACAGAAGGAAAGCCCAGCTGCTGTCGCGGGTCAACAAGGAGCACGAGCACAAGCTGAAGGTGAGCCCCTACTCCCCCTGGCTCTGGTAGCCAGAGAGCCCCAGGGTTGCACCCAGCTGGGTACCGGGGTGGTGATGCTGTTTGTTGAGCGAAGGAACGGGGAGGGCGCTGCAAAGCAGCTCTGTTGGCTCTTCACGTCAGCTGGATTCCATTCTGCTGCAGATGCCCGGGTGCTGCTGAGTGCTGGCTACTGAATGACTCCATTATTAGCCCACTTACTGGTCATGAGGTCAGCAGAGCTGTGCCTACAGCATCCACAGGCTCTGTGTGTGTCCCGTGGTGTGATCCTGCCGCTGCTGTGATCCTGCAGGGTGCTGAGTGCTTCTGCTGGCAGCAGCTGGAGGTCTGGGGCTCTTGAGGTGCCACTGAGGTGGCCAAGTCCCTCTTCTGAGGGACTAGTGTTCTGGGAGGAAGGTCTCTGTCTCAGATCTGGTGTCCAGTGCTCTGGTAGGAAGAGCTCTGTCTCTTCCTCTAGCACCACACGAGAGGGGGTTGGAAGGGACCTCTGGAGACCCTCTAGTCCAAGCCCCTTGCTGAAACAGCTTCACTCAGAGCAGGTTGCCCAAGAAATCCCTGCCCTGGCCTTGCTTTGGGCCACCCAGGAGGTTCCCAGGGGGATTCCTAGACCAGTGCTAGACCACAGACACCACAACACGATGGGTGATGAGCGTCTCCATCGGGAGATGGCCAGCAGCAGCTGGACAGAGGACCCTCCAGGAACTCTCATGGGCAAAGGCAGCCCCTTGGGCTGGACCAAAGGGTCAGGGGAAGGTGAGGAGACAGAAAAGAGGAGCAGCATCGTGCCTGGAGCAGCTGCTCCTCACTGCCTGAGGGGTTAGTAAACCCTCCCAGCTCCTGCTCCGAGGGTCTGGATGCTGAGGGCATTGCAGAGGGAGCAGGAGTCCTTTCATTAGGTTGGGAAGGCCTAGGTGCAGGGTGTGAGGGCAGCTCGGTGCCTACACAGGCCCTGGCACACACACCCTTTGTGCCATAATGGGTCCTGCAGGGCCACGGGGTCTGTCCTGGTTGGTGTTAAACCCAGGCTGCCCAGGGCACTGGGGGGAGTCCCCATCCTTGGAGGGGTTGCAAAGCTGTGGAGCTGTGGGGTGAGGGACGGGGGGGTCAGTGGGGCCCTGGCAGTGCTGAGGGGAGTGCTTGGACTTGGGGAGCTTTCCCTACCTATGTCCACATGAGGACAGGACAGTGTTGGCTTCTGATGGCTTCACCCCTTCCCATAGGAGACCAGTCCAGACCATCCTGTGTGTCCCCTTGTCGCTACCCAGAGCAGGGGAGCAGATAGCTTGACTGGTGAGACTTCATTGCACCACCCAGGAGCCCTCTCAGACCCAAACTGGTGGCTCCAGCAGGCAGATCTGATCTCCCTGTGGACTGTCCCTGCCTGCCTGCAGGGAGCTTGGCCATCACGGCACTGTCTGGCACTGTGTGAGGGAGCAGGGCACAGAGGGACAGCCTGGCACGGGGCCACTGGCCCCTTCCACCAGGGAGCCCAAGTTCCCAGTCCCGTGTGGCGCCTGGAGTCGGGGTGGTGATGGTGGGACTGGGCAGCACGAGTGACCTGCTGTGACTCGACACACATTGCACAGGCACGAGGCCAGGTCTGCCTGGGGCCAGCACTAATTACTGCAGAGAAGAGAGAGCTTTGGGAAGAAATGAACTCGGGAAGGGCATTTCCCAGCCTTTTCCATCCTCTCCTGGTCCTCACTTGGATTTCAGGACTGGATAAACATCTGCAGGAGCAGAGGAGCCAGCGGGTGGCTTCATCTCCCCAAGAGGTGATGCCCTATGGCCTGGGCATCTCCAGGGGATACAGTCAGGGGTGAGGGACAGGGGGTCAGTGGGGCTCTGGCAGTGCTGGGGGAGCGCTTGGACTTGATGATCCTGAAGGTTTTTCCCACCCAAAATGATTCCATTCGAAGGTTCCATGGTTGTTCCCTGAAGATGCAGGTACCAGACCACTTCCCAGTTGCTCTGCTGAAGAGCTGGATCACATCAGTCCTCCACAGCATCTGCTCTGGAGACCAGGTCTTCATCCCTCACCTTCCCACACTTATTATCAGAGAATCATAGGATCCTCAAGGCTGGAAGGGACCTCCAGGATCACCCTGGGCACCTTGGTGTCACCCAACACCCCCAGGTCCTTCTTCCCCAGGCAGCTCTCCAGCCGCTCTGCCCCCAGCCTGTAGCTGCTGGGGGTTGTTGTGATGGCAGTGCAGGACCCTGCCCTTGGGACCTCATCCCTCTGGCCTCAGCCCATCGCTCCAGCCTGTCCAGATCCCTCTGCAGAGCCTCCCTGCCCTCCAGCAGATCGACTCTGCCTCTTTGTTTTGTGTCCTTGTGCCTTTGCCCTCAGCAGACCTCCAGGACGCCCCTTCACCAGCAGCACACGGGGTTGTCCACGCAGCAGCTCCCCTTTTCCCAGCTCCAGCCTCCTCTCCCAGTAACTAGAAGCAAATCACCATGGAAACATCCACCTGGAAGCTCTCTGCTCGGGGGATGTGGGACTGAGCACAACCAACCCACCCATCAGCATCTGTCCTGGGAGCTTTTATTCCATCCGAGTTCACGGGGCTGTGATGAAGCAGAGCAGCGCCGCTCCCCATACCCCCCTCTTCCATCCCCTACCCTTACTGGGGTGTGGAGGCTCTCCCCGTGTCCTCCACAACCTCTCTGGATGCTGAGGTTCACGTGAGGTGGAGAGCCTGGAGAACCAGCTAGCTGAAAGGAGGAGGAAGGTGAGGAAGACACTGAGAGGAGCTGAGCACAGATGTGGTTGCCTTCCAGGAGCTGCATTAGGATGGAAATTGCAGTTGGTGTCATCATAGAGAGAAGCAAAAGCTCTGGAAATCATTCTCCTATTTTAAGGTTGCAGTTCTCTGCTGCCAGTGCTCAGCCAAAGCGCTTTTTATAGGCTCTAATTAGCAGGCAGGTTCTGCCTCTTTCCTCCCTCAGCATCTCAAGAGATCAAAAAAGAACTCCTTTCATAAAATCCCACCACCAGGAGAACGTAGGGAGCTGCCCGGATCCCTTCATCCCCTCCATCAGCAGCTCCTTCCCTGAAGGTGTCACTGCAGTGAGGTGAGGAGAGGGCTGTGAGCTCCATGCTCAGAGCTCCTGAGAGAGGTCCAGATTTGCTTTCAGCTCTCTCACAGCATCCCAGAGTGACTGAGGCTGGCACAGCCCTCTGAGCTCAGCCAGCCCAGCACCTAACATCACCCCAGGGCACTCAGGGCCACAGCCAGGCTGTCCTTCAACACCTCCACACACGGGGACTCCCCCACTGCCCTGGGCAGTCCAGTCCAGGCTCTGAGCCCTTTGTGGTCAGCACAGGAGAGTGCAGAGCTCCAGGAGCAGCCTCCCCAGTGCTTTCCACTGCTGGCACTGAACAATCTCTTCCCTCTGAGGCCAGAACCAGCCTGTGCTGCTCGCTAGGACCTCTGCCAGCCTCCATCCACGCATCTGGAGCTGGAGGAGCGATACAGGAGCTCCCCCTGCTGCTTTAGCCACCCAGCATCCAGTCCTGAGCCTGGGAGCATCAGGCTGGGCTTCCCAAAAACCAGCAGGAAGAGGCTGATCCCTAAAAACCAGGAGCTAAGAGAGCTCTGGGTGCTGTTTCACCTGAGCACAGGGGTTGTCCCACGCTGCAGGGCTGGTAAGTCTTTTCTTCCTGGGAGGTGATTAAGTAGAGGTGATTAAATGGTAATTAAACGGTGCCTGATGGCACTGCAGGAGCCCTCAGTCCACCCCCCCACACACTTGGAGCCCAGGTTGAGTCACTGCAGGAGGCTCTGTTCCACCTCCCCATCCCTCAGCCCATGGGGGTGCTCCTCCTCGGCACAGGGTGCTCATCCAGGCGCTGGGATCTGCTGGTGGGGGCTCCAGAAGTGGGTTGGTGCTCTCGAGAGCTGCTGGAGCTCTGTTCAGTCCTGCTGGAGGATTTCACGTGGCTCTAAAGCTCTTCCAGGAGAGAAAGTTGAGAGGGAGTGTGGAGCTGCAACGAGGGGGCTCAGGCTCTACAGAGGGACCTGGGCAGGTGGGGCCAGTGGGCAGAGGCTGACTGCATGCGATTCACTGGGGCCAGGTGTCCTGCACTGTGGCCACCAGAACCTCCTGCAGCTCCAGACTGGGGGATGAGTGGCTGGAGAGCAGCCTGGAGAGAGGGACCTGGCAGCACCGGGTGAGATGCAGTGGCAAAGGAACAGATCCATGCAGGTCTGGAACGTCTGCAGAGAAGGAGACTCCACAACCCCCTGGGCAGCCCCTTCCAGGGCTCCGGGACCCTCCCTGGGAAGAAGGTCCTGCTGAGATGGAGAGGGAACCTCCTCTGCTCCAGCTGGCACCCAGTGCCCCTTGTCCTGTCCCCAGATGCCCTTGAGCAGAGCCTGGCTCCATCCTCCTGACACCCACCCCTCACAGATTGAGAGACAGCAATGAGGTCCCCCCTCAGCCTCCTCTTCTCCCAGCTCCAGAGCCCCAGCTCCCTCAGCCTCTCCTCATGCTCATCCGCCTGGTACTGCTGCCCCAGGGACAACCCCACTGCCCAGCAGATAAGGGGGCAGCCCCACGGAGTCACTGGCTTTGCAGGAAGGTCCTAGGCTGTCGCTGGGGAGCTCTTCATTACAGAGAGAGAGGAGCTGCCCTGCTCCTCAGACCCTGAGCTAAACCAAAGCTGCTTGCTCCTCAGGTTTGCAAGGCTCTGCGAGAGACCTGGAGCTTTTTCTCCTCTCCTGGCTCTGTCTCTCTCCTGTCCCCTGCAGAACCAAACCCCCAAAGCTTCCTGAGCCCCTCTGCTCTCCGTATCCCACTGCAGGTGGTGCGAGACCAGATCTCCCACTGCACGGTCAAGCTGCGCCAGACCACGGGCCTGATGGAGTACTGCCTGGAGGTCATCAAGGAGAACGACCCCAGCGGCTTCCTGCAGGTCAGTGGGGATGGAGAGGCACTGCACGGCCAAGGGACTGCATCAGGGAGGATGTCTCCAGCTGTAAAATCAAGGGTCAGCCAGGGTCTCCAGCTGTAAAATCAAGGGTCATCCTCACAGCCAGGTCAGAGCAGTATGGAAGGGGACCCAGGTTAGGGAGGGGGAGCAGGCGGTGCTCTGTCCTGGGAGCAGGGATCAGGAGGAGCTCTCCTGGGGTTGTCCAGCAGCAGAGGGACAGAAAGCACTTGAGAACTGCACCCCAATCCTTCATTCCTCATCCCCTTAGTACTGGATCCTGCCTTTAAGAGCCCCCAAAGCTCCTCTGCTACTAGAAATCACTTGTGATGCCCCAGCTCTAGGCTATCAGGGGGACAGGGAGGGACAGGGAAGAGGGGAACGGGGTAGTAGGAACAAGACGCAACCCCTGTGACCCTTGGAGGCTGTTCCTTGCCCCCAGATCTCGGATGCTCTCATCAGGAGGGTGCACCTGACCGAGGACCAGTGGGGAAAGGGGACCCTCACCCCCCGAATGACCACAGACTTCGACCTGAACCTTGACAACGCTCCTCTGCTCCAGTCCATCCACCAGCTGGACTTCGTGCAGATGAAAGGTAGGAGTGTCTCCAGAGCCTGTCACAAACTCATCTCTGCTTTCACAGGGGGGGTTCCGTGCAGCTCAAGGCAGGGAAGAGGCAGGAGAGGAGAGTGTCTCAGCTTCTCTCGTGACGCTGGCCCTGCCGGATGCACAGGGATAGGATCACAGGCTGGGTTGGGTTGGAAGGGAGCTCCAAAGCCTCTCCAGTCCAAGCCCCTGCCATGCCCTTCCGTAGGGTGGAGGAGCTGGCCTGGGGAATGGGCCTTAGTGCCTCTTCCCCACCTCATCCCTGCGAGATCACAGTTAGAGTGACTGAGTGGTTTGGATTGGAGAAGCCTTCAAGCTCCTCCAGTCCAACCCTGCCCCCAGCTGTCCCATCCCACCCCCAGACCCTGGCCCTGAGCTCCAGATCTCCCCGACTGGGAAACACAGCCAGGGGTGGCGACTGAACCCCCTCCCTGGGCAGCCTGTGCCAAGGATGAGGACCCTGTCCAGGGAGAGGTTTCTCCTCAGGGCCAACCTCACCTTCCCCTGGGGCAGCCTGAGGCCGTTTCCTCTTGATCCTTGGGAGGAGAGACCACCCCCCAGCTCTCTGCACCCTCCTGTCAGGCAGGAGGTCTCTCCTCATCCCTCGCAGAAGTTAGACCCCTTGTTCCCCACTGGCTTCACACCCTCCCTGCCCCAGCGGATGGACTGGTCCTGGCAGTCAGGGTCACCCTAATTTGTGGTTAGTTTCCTCCCCAGTGCCGGCGCCTCCGATCCTGCAGCTGGAGGAGTGTTGCACCCACAACAACAGTGCCACCCTGTCCTGGAAGCAGCCACCCCTGTCCACAGTGCAGGTGGAAGGTTACATCCTGGAGCTGGACGATGGCAACGGCGGCCAGTTCAGGGTAGGTGCTGCGAGCACAAACCCAGTGCCCTTGGCAGGGTGTTGCTCCTGGGTTCAGTGCTCTCCTCCCCCTCTGCTCTGCCCTGCTGAGACCCCATCTGGACTCCGGTGTCCAGTTGTGGGCTCCTCAGTTCCAGAAGGACCCAGAGCTGCTGGAGAGAGTCCAGCGCAGAGCCACAGGGATGCTGGAGGGAGGGGAGCATCTCCCTGCTGAGGAGAGGCTGAGGGAGCTGGGAACAAAGGAGCCTGAGGGGGGACCCCATGACTGTTGATCCAGATGGAAAGGGTGGGGGTCAGGAGGAAGGAGCCAGGCTCTGCTCAGGGGCACCCAATGCCAGGACAAGGGGCACCGGGTGCCAGCTGGAGCAGAGGAGGTTCCACATCCAGAGGAGAAGCAGCTTCTTCCCAGTGAGGGTGCCAGAGCCCTGGCAGGGGCTGCCCAGGGGGGCTGTGGAGTCTCCTTCTCTGGAGCCGTTTCACACCCTCCTGGGCTGTTCCTGTGCCCCTGGCTCTAGGGGCTCCTGCTGTGGCAGGGGGACTGGACTGGATGATCCTTCCAGGTCCCTTCCAGTCCCTGAGTCTACGGAATTGCTATGATTCCACAATTAAATCCGGATTTTTCTGCTGCCATGGTGCCCTCCACCCAGGGCAGGGACCAGCCCATCACATTCCCTCAGTTCATCCACCAGAAACTCGAGCAGGGTTGAAGCAGAAGAGAGATGACAGTGGGTGGGAGCTGGAGAGAGAAGGGAGAGTGAGTGTGGAGAGACCAAGGCAGGGTGAGGGCACCTCCCCAGCACAAGAGTCTTCTCCTGTGCCTGCAGCAGTGGGAAGGGTGTGTGTGCTGTTCCTAGCACTGGGCTTGTGGAGGCTGGTCCAGGTTTTATCACAGCATCCCAGGGTGATTGAGGCTGGCAGAGCCCTCCGAGCTCAGCCAGCCCAGCCCAGCACCTAACAGCACCCCAGGGCACTCAGGGCCACAGCCAGGCTGTCCTTCAACACCTCCAGACACAGGGACTCCCCCACTGCCCTGGGCAGTCCAGTCCAGGCTCTGAGCACCCTTTCCAGGAGGAAGGGCTTCCTGACAGCCAACCTCACCCTCCCCTGGCAGCTTCAGGCCCTGCCCTCTTGTCCTGGCACTTGGTGCCTGGGAGAAGAGCCTGACCCCCAGCTGACTGCAGCCTCCCTTCAGGGAGCTGGAGAGAGGGAGAAGGTCCCCCCTGAGTCTCCTCTTCTCCAGGCTCAACCCCACCAGCTCCCTCAGCCTCTGCCCAGTGCCCCAGCCTGTGCAGATCCCTCTGCAGCATCCTCCTCCCCTCCAGCAGTATTCCATGAAATATCCATGGAATCAACTGATCACCAGCTGGTTTGGGCTGGAAGAGACCCTGGAAGGGTCCTCTGGTGCCACCCCCTGCCCTGAGCAGGGCCATCCCCAAGCAGAGCAGGGTGCTCAGAGCCCCAAGCTCCAACCTGACCAGGGAATGGGCTTCTCCCACCTCTCTGGGCAACCTGGGCCAGGCTCTCCCCACCCTTAGCAGCCACAGACCCAGTCTGAACCTCCACCCTCGACCCTCTGAACACACAGCATCATCAAGAAACGAAGGGCAGGGTCCCTCTGCTCTGCCTTAGCCACATCCAGCCCTCCCAGCTCTGCCCGCAGCAGCAGAGCCACGAGAGCCCGTGGGCACCGTGCCACCCGAGCCTGGCACTCCTGGCGTTTGCTTTGCAGGAGGTGTACGTGGGCAAGGAGACCATGTGCACGGTGGACGGGCTCCACTTCAACAGCACCTACAGCGCACGAGTCAAAGCCTTCAACAAAAGCGGAGTCAGCCCCTACAGCAAGACCCTGGTCCTGCAGACATCCGAGGGTAAGGCACCCCTCCAGCACAGCCAAGCTTAGTGCTGCCACCCCGGGGGCCGCTCTGCTGCTCCTCCTCTAGCTCAGCAATGACTGGCAGGACGGGGAGAGGTGGGGTTGGCCACCAGAATCTCTCTGTGACCCCTTTTTCTTGCAGAAAACCTTTGGGGAGAGGGGATGGGGTGGTTGAAGTGAGCTCTGAGCAGGGTTGGGGGGCACGAGGGGCAGCTCAGGTGGTGTCCTCGATCTGTTGCAAAGGTGACAGCACTCTCTCTGTTGCTCCTGAGACTCTGAAGAAGCTCAGGAGGAGTCTTCTGCTGCCCCTCCCAGGCGGCAGAGGGACCGTGGAGCTGCCAGCAGTGCCCTGGTGCTGGCACCGCTCGGTGCCACCGGGCAGGCTGTGCAGGAGCCTCCTCCTGCCTGATCTGAAGGACATTTGTCACAGCAGGAGCTTCATCCCTGGGTTGGGGGGGAATGTTGGCTCCTCCTGGCTTGGAGAGCCAGGAGGTCAGAGCTGAGGAGCAAGGTGGCAGTCGGAAGCAGCCGCCAAGGAAGGAATCGACCCGCACTGGCACATCTGCCATCCCCCCAGCCTCAGTGCCAGGGGAGAAGCCCTTCCTCGCGTGGTTTCTGCTCTTGCTGGGATCCCTTTTTCTAGCTCCCAGGCTAAAACCTCGTGGATTTCCCAGCCCCGTGATGCTCAAGAGCAGCAGGACCTTCCCGTGGCCCCAGGAGGGAGGGAGCAGACGCAGCTCCTGGGGCTGCTGGTGGGACTGGAGGAGAGGGAGAGCCTTTGTGCCACAGAGCTTCTCTGAGCAAGGAGTCAGCGGGGGCTCTGCTGAAGGTAAAAGCAGAGCAAGGCTGTGCAGGACCTTCTCACTTGCTCCCTGCCCTCATCAAGCCTGGGAAAAGCTCTTCAAGATCAGCAAATCCAAGCCTCTGCCCTCCAACCCCGTCCCCTGAAACACCCTGGCTGCTCCGATGGGCAGGACAGGATGGTGAGGAAGAGGCAGAGGTGGAGTGGAGAGTGAAGCTGTGGCAAATCCCTCTCATTCAAGAGGCAGAAGACTCGCTTCAAAAGGCCAGCGAGCGTCTGAGAGCTCTCTGCGTGTTGCACAGCTGGGCACCAGCTCCAAGGAAGCTGCAGAGGTCCTCTGGGCACCCAGGGATGGGACAACCCGCACCCAACCCCGTGCTGGGGTGGCCAACCTGGCTACAGCAGCCTGTGTGGGGTTTGAACTGGAGAAGGGCAGAGGGAGACTGGAAGGACAGGAGGAGAAAGGGCTGGGAGCTGAGGTGGGGGATCCCTGGACCAGGCTGTCCAGAGAGGGGCTGGAGACCCCATCCCTGGAGCCACTCAAGCTCAGGCTGGCTGGGGCAACCTAGGCTGCAGAGTGCTGGTCCTGCTGGGTGCAGGAGGGATGGACTGGATGCCCTTTGGGGGGTCCCTTCCAACCCTGTGACTCTGTGAGAGAGCAGAGTGTTGGCTTCTCACGGAGTCCTTGAAGGGGTTGGGGTTGGGTCATCCAGTTCCAGTGCTGCTGCCAGGAGGGTTCTCACTGCGTTCGTGTCTCACAGGACCCAGCTGAGACACCGTTTCCCACCCAATCCCAGGAGGGCTGTAAGTCCTCTCAGCTACCAGTTCTTACTCCTCCTCTTGGAAGCCACCTGAGCTTCTAAGTGCTGTTGAGCCTGAAGAGGACTTAGTGGTCCCCTTGCAGCTGGAGGCTGTCTTCTGCCTTTGGGGAGCCCTGAGAGGGGTTGTAGGGGCTAGCAAAGGGTCAAAGCATCTCAAGCAGCTCAAGGCATCTGAAGAGAAGGAGGATGAGAGGAGGGTACAACTGGGGTGTGAGCATTTCTGGGTGGTCCTGCCCAGCTCAACAGCCAAGAGGAAGCAGCCACAGCCATCAGGGGGTGCCCCATGGGGAGCCAAGACCCAGCCAAACCCTACAGCAAGTTGCAGAGCGCCTTCCCAGAGAGCAGTGCTCACGTCTTCTCCTGCTCATCCCAAAGGAAAGCACATTTCCAGCTGAGGAAACTGCAGGTCAGCCTTCAGAGCTGCTGCTTGGAGCCACCAGTCGCTGCTGGTTGGAAGAAGGTCTGTGCTTCAGAGCCCTTGCCATGAGCTGGAGCTTCCTGGAGATGAAGATCCTCATCATCAGGGCTGTCGCGGTCCTGTGTCCTCTCCCTCCCTGGATCCAGGAGCATCTCTCACCCTGCTGGTGCCTCCCAGGACCATCCCTGCTGGCTCCAAGGCTGTGCCTGGTGGGACCTCTCTTCACCTCCATGTCCAGCTCCTGAACCCAGTTGCCAAGGCAGACATCAGGGCTTCTTGTTCCTTTGGCCCAGGGGCAGAGGGTTGAGGAGGAACCCAGACACAGCCAGCACGCTCCTCTGCCACCCTCCCGAGCTGGGGATGTGGTGAAGGGGCTTGGACACCCCCTAGGAGAGCCCTTCCCTCACCAGATCGAGCTCCGCAGCTTCTCTCCTCGTTCCTCACCTGAGGCTCAGCCTTACCTTCTCCCCCAGCCATGGAGGGACCCTCAGCAGCAGCCAGAGCTGTTGATCCAGGAGAAGTGGACAACACAAGGGGGTAGAGAGACCCCTGAGACAGCAGTTAGGGAGAACCATGAGCTCAGCTACTCTAGCTAGTAGCTCCTCTCACTGCTGCTAGAGGTTAGGGAGGCCATCCCTCCCTGCCCTGCAGCTCCAGTACTGACCCCCTGCCTTCACTCCCTCCATCTCCTCGTGGTTCCCAGCTCCATCCATCCCCAGCTGAACGGGAAGGCTGGGGGGAGCCTTGTGTTGGGGGAATCAATCCCATCGGAGTGTGTGTGTGTGTGAAGGATGCTCCCCTGGGAAGGGGGTGAAGCCTGCAGGTTCCCCCCCTGCCTCTCACAGACTCGGATTCTCTCCAGAGGGCTCAGAGGTGTTCGAACAGGTGCAGAGGGGCTGGATAGCAGCAACACAGCACCCCCCTCAACCTTGGAGTAAGGTGGGTGCTCTGTGCTCCTTAGGCTGCGACAGAGCTCAGCGCAGCCCTGCAGCTGCTGGGGGAGGGTGGGAGGGGGTGAGGGAGGGGTAAGGGAGGAAAAACCCCTTTCCCTTGAGGCTTCTTTACCCCTTCACCCCGGGCTGAAGAAGGGAACCAGATGATTTCAAGACCACCGGGGGCTGGCGGGCGACAGAGTGCAAGGAGACCCCCCCTTTCTGATGCCCAGTTTGCCTTACGTTTAGCCACGCAGTCAGAAGAGCAGACCCTCCCCTTCCCAGTGCCTTTGGAACGCTCACAGCTTCGTAGGAGCCCTTTCTCCTCCACCCTTAATCTACAACCCAGCTTCTCGGGGAGGTCCTACTTTGAGCTAAGATCTTCAGCCCACCAGCTCAGCTTGCATTCTTCTTTACAGTCCCTGAACTCAGCCGGTGAGCCCAGCGCCTCGGGCATCGCCTGTCGCTCTGTGCTTCTGGGCATCTCCAGACCTCTCTGTTCGTTCTGTTGCCGTTGTCTTTTGTTTGATTGCCCATGACATGCCGAGGGCAGGGGAAGAGCTCGTTCTGTTTGTCTCTGGTCAGCCCTGCCGGGGTGGTTCTCGTGGTCTTTTGTCTGTTACCCAGTGAGGGGGGGGTGATGGAGCAGCGGGTGGGTGCTGCTGGTGATGGAGCTGAGGTGGCTCAGCTGTTCTGCCCAAGCAGAGCGGGTCCCTCGGGTTCAGTTTGAGCTGGGGACTGGTGTTTGCCCTTCTCAGGAGAGGGGCATCTCACTGGGTTGCCCTAGAGAGCCAGAAGCAGCTTCTGCTGTGAGAGGAGCTTCAAGCTAGACCTCTCTTGAGGAAATCTAGCTACAAGCCTAAAGCCAGTCTAACCCTAAAGACCAGGCTCAGCTCTGAGCCTTGAGCTTGGCTTTAGCAAAACCAGGTGTGATGGTCACCACGGTCTCATTTGCTGCAGAGCAGAGGACTCCCCCTCCTCTGTGATCCCTCGGGGCAACCTGGAGTAGTGAGTGATAGCCCTGCCTGCTGCACGAGGGTTGGACTAGAAGCCCTGTGGAGGTCCCTCCCAACCCTCGGGTAGCACCCACAAGGTTTCCTCATGCCCAGCCCTCACGGGCTGTGGTGGGACTGGGGGTGCGGTGGGATGCAGTCACTACAGGGGGGTGCAGGCAGAATGCGTGATGGCATCGGGGAACCGGTAGAAGAGCTGCAGGGCAGCTTCAGGAGCTGCAGAGGAGCATCAGGAGCCACAGGGCAGCTTCAGGTGATGCAGAGGAGCATCAGGAGCCGCAGGGCAGCATCAGGAGATGCAGGGCAGCATCAGGAGCTGCAGGGGCAGCATCAGGAGATGCAGGGGCAGCATCAGGAGATGCAGAACAACATCAGGAGATGCAGAGCAGCATCAGGAGCCACAGGGCAGCATCAGGAGATGCAGAGGAGCATCAGGAGCTGCAGGGCAGCATCAGGAGATGCAGAACGGCATCAGGAGCCACAGGGCAGCATCAGGAGATGCAGAGGAACATCAGGAGCCACAGGGCAGCATCAGGAGCTGCAGGGCAGCATCAGGAGCCGCAGGGCACCGTCTCTCGGAGCTGTTTTTCTAACCAGCCTTTGCACATCTTCCGTTGCTAAAGATCCTGGACCCTGATTCTTCCACCTCTCTTTATTCACCCCACTTCCAGCTCTGGGGGAAGAATGGGGGTCCCCGATCGTTTGGTTTTCCATCCCATACCCCAGCATGAGGAATGCTGCAGCATGACCACAATAACCAGGGGAGGGGGGGTGTGGAAGCAATGGGGAGGGGGCTGCCACGTTGTCTGTGCTTTTGCTGTCGGTTCTCCTCTGTTCCTCATCGTGCCGCTGTGCTCTGATGGCTTCCACTCTCGTTTCTCACGTGGTGTCCAGCGATGGAAGGGGATCCCTGTGGTGTGCAGGGTGGACCTCTGCAGGTCCTGGGTGCTTGGGTGCTGGAGGGGCTCGTGGGGCCGTGATGTTTCGCCTCTCAGCTTCCATTTGTTATTGCAGAGACTCTGAAAACCTCCTGGGATGGGGAGTTCGTTCCAACAGCCTCAGGAGATGCCTCACACACACTCACACACGAGCAGGCTGGAACCAGTCACGGGGTAGACAGGGGGGTTCATGAAGTCCAGGTCCCATCAGGAACACCCTCCCATATGGAATCAACACCGGGCTTCACGTTGCCCTCTGCTCCTGGGGAGGATGAGCTCCTCAAGAGGATGAGATCCAGGTCAGGATGAGCTCCTCAAGAGAATGAGATCCTCAAGAGGATGAGCTCCTGGTCAGGATGATCTTCTGGCCAGGCTGAGCCCCTGGTGAGATTGAGCTCCTTAGATCAGGACCATCTCCTGGTGAGGCTGAGCTCCTTAGATCAGGACCATCTCCTGGTGAGGATGAGCTCCTAGATGAGTCCCAAGCTGCAGCCCAGCTCCCAGTAGGTGTTTGCATCCCCCCAACCCTGACAGGAGGATGAAGGACACCCCAAGGCATCCTGCCTGTCTGTTGGGTGCTGGCTGGGTCCACTGTCTCCCCAGGAACCCCTCATCCTGCTCTCCCCTCCCCAACCCAGACCACTCTCACAACCACCCCTGGTCACTGGACACACCAGTAGCTGCTCTTCTTCCACCAGTACCCCTCCTGCATGGAGCTGTGAGAGTCAACCTAGACTGCTCCTGATGGAGCCCAGAGGTCCCTCCACAGCTCCCTCAACCCCACAGACCCCGTTTACAGCCCCACAGACCCCATTTACAGCCCCACAGACCCTATTTACAGCCCCACAGACCCTTTGCAGCCCCACAGACCCCATTCCCAACCCCACAGACCCTATTTACAGCCCCACACACCCTTTGCAGTCCCACTGACCCTATATACAGCCCCACAGACCCCATTCCCAACCCCACAGACCCTATTTACAGCCCCAAAGACCCCATTTACAGCCCCACAGACCGTTTGCAACCCCACAGGCCCCATTCCCAACCCCATAGACCCTTTGTAGCCCCACAGACCCCATTTACAGCCCCACAGACCCTGTTGACAGCCCTACAGACCCTATTCCA
>VZRI01003314.1:0-73399 GCA_013397515.1 Upupa epops
TCCTTATATAGAGATACCTATATATCCATGTATATATATATATCCATATGAGAGGAGCTCTCATTTACCCATGAAAGAGCACATGAAGAATTTTACCTTAACTGTATCAGGAGAAGCTCAAAGAATGTGTTGATGCGGTAATGTGCATTCAAGAAGCAATGTCATCATCATGATCTTGAGTGAAGGAGGATAGCCAAGATAATAGTTAAGCCTCCAGGAAGAATGTGGCAGATGAACCTAAGGATTGATCCCTTGATATGTTCCTCGGAAGAGCAGTAGAAGTGATAAAAGCACTGAAATGTTTCACAGGCTCTGCACTGGAAGATGAATCACCTACATAATGTGTGTTTTTAGCACAGTCAAGTTAAGGGCTTGACACTTTGTAAAAATTCGATGGCTTGTTATGCAGAAGTCATAATAGTTTCTCCTGGTCTTAAAGTCTCCACATCTGGCATTTATTCCCAAAGTACTGATCTTGTGGGATTTGTGTTTCTATTTCTGTAATGGAGAGAAGATGGTGAAAGAAAGCAGTTCATTGCCAACCTGAGGGTTCACAGGGTGATTTGCATAATGCAAGTCAGTACCACAAAGGCTTTAACAGTATTGCTCTTTAGCTGTTCACAGTAGTGCTCCATTTATTAGGGGTTTTGGTGTTTGTTTTTTTATTACGAGCAGTAGGAAATAGGGTAGAGGATTTCTTATCCTTTAACTTCAGGAAATACTAACATTCTAGAAGGAGCTCTAAGGGTATGATGTTGTTCAGATGCTTTAGGATGTTCCTGTGACTCATGCCTTAGCTTCAGTACTGTTTGGGGCTTTGCAAAATATTGCAAGGCAGCATCCATTCCTGGGCTCGTGAATCCACATCTCAAGCTGTCTTTGTGTTAAATTGTGTCACAGTGATATAGTACTCGGTGTAACCAGTTACGATGCAATTCCTGTAACAAAAAAAGTTAACTCCACAGAAAATTGCAGATACATTAACAGGCGCTAGTGCAGCAATAACTCCTTACTGCACTCTAAATTGTATGGAGCAGTTTATGACCTCTAGGCTTTTTTCTCCCCTTTTAACTTTGTAATGCTTAATAAAAGTTATACTCCAACTGTTACATTGGCTTAGAAAATAAAAAATTAATTATGAACACCCCATTTAATGCTGGAAGGGTACAATGTCCACAGTTTCTTTAAAGCATCAGTGAGGTAATTTCACCACTGCCAATTGAACATTTATACGGCACACTTCTAAAAGTGCTCAGTCAATGAATCCCCAGAGTGTTTCTGCTTCATTAACTGTTTACATGGTGACCTCAGTAGAAAGGTTTTTAGCCTGATGAAATGTCTGCTTCACATACCGCTGCAGGCAACAGCGGAATAGGTCTCTAATTTTTCATGATATACTCAGAATTTAGAAGTATCACATCAGTTTGCCTAATGCTGCCACAATTAGGCACCACATCACCTCTTGTTGTGTTAACTTCTTGACAACTTTTTAATACCTTAACAGATTACAATGACGTGTCCCATCTCCAGTGCCCTCCATCTTCCAGTCAGACGTTTTCACTGGTGTTATGCGGTCATTTTTCAAGTATCTCTAATCCCAGACTTCACATTTGAATGGGTTAAGTGCCTCACTCTCTTTTAATGGTGTTGTTATTTGCCTCATGAATCATAATGTCAAGGGAGCCCATGATATTTAAGGTTTATGACACTGTCTTGTGAAGTAACAACTTTCTAACTCAGCACAAAGTGGAGAGGAACAATTTACCTGACACGAACTGCACTTTTGTTCACAGAAATAACTCCCAGGAGAACACTGACTGTCCAAATTATTACCTTGGATACCCCACTACGGAGTTTTGCAGAACAAATAACACTTACTCATCTTCCACTCATATACAACAATAGGGATAAATAAATGGCGTTATGTTTCAACTCCATGATATGAGATAGCATTTGATAGATGCATTATAGCTACCCTGTAACTCACAGTAACTAAGCAGGGGTTTTTTTAACCTTATTGCAATGAATTCATACTGCAATCAAAAGGCCCATGCATATTTCTGTTGATGAGATAAGACATCGGAGCTTTCATTGTCTCAGCACACTATACTGGCATAATAATTGAAATTATGTGTTTGGCAAATCTCTTTTTTCCCCTTTTCCATGTAATAGTGACATTTCTTATAGAAATATTATATATAATGTTATAAAAGCATGACTAATTCTCAGAACATCTACAGTTAAGGAAAACCAGATTATGTTGAATATCAGAGGGGAAATCTTGCTTTTGGCAGGCTCTATTAAATATGCGTAATTATCTGAAGAAGCAACTAAACAAACTCACTCAAAGCTTTTCTTCATTTTAAGTTGCCTGCTGAATACTATAAATTTTATCTATTTCCCCAGAGACCCTCTTTCCACACAATTGAAGAAGTTAGGGATTGTAGCTAGAGAAGAAGACCTAGTTCAGTCCTCTGAAAGCATACCATCGCTCCCTAGAGGGCAGTTGCCAGTAGGGTATGTTCTCTATTAGAAGCCTGGTGTAAGGTTCATTCCCTGTGTTTTCGAATGCGACTTCAATATTCATCAGGAAAATGATGTAGATGGGTGTCAAACCACAACAGCTATGCAGCCATTTATGCTACACTCCTGGATTCCAGTGGAAGGGTTGTTGTGAGTTCAGTCACTTTGACACACTCATCAAAGTCTCCCCTAGATTGAGCGAACCTTTACTTCCCCTCAAGCACCATACTCCTGCAGAAATCTCAACTCTGACAACTTCTAACACAACAGCAACCTGCAGCAGTTAAAGATCTGATTACAACTATGGAAAATTTTTGCAATCCAGGAGATCACAGTAAAGATTCTGAAGATGTGTGGGACTGGCTTTTTTGTTGCTGGAAACTGGCATAGCTCCATTATTTTTTACTCTGTAACAGCTATTAGTACTGTATGTAGATCCAGTCATGAAAGAAGGGGATTGAGTGCACCCTCAGTAAATTTGTGGAAGACACCAAGTTGGAAGCGAGTGTCTATCTGCTGGAGAGTGATCAGGCTGCACAGAGGAATGTGGACAGACTTGATTGATAGGCAGAGGCTATCTGAATGCATATCAATAGAGCGAAGTGCTAGGTCCCATACTTTGGTCACAGTAGTCCCATGCAGCACTACAGCCTTGGGGCAGTGTCATTAGAAAGCAATCTTGCTGAAAATGACCTGGGGGCTGTAACTGACAAGCAGCTGAATATCAGCCAGCAGTGTGCCCAGGTACCCAAGTAGGCCAAAGGCATCCTGGCCTGCATTAGAAACTGTGTGACCAGCAGAAGGAAGGAGGTGATTGTCCCCCTATACTCACCACTAGTAAGGTCTCACTTTGAGGCCAGTGCTGGAGTGAGTGCAGAGGAGGGCAATGAAGCTAGTGAAGGGTCTGAAGAAAAGATTTTATGCAGAATGACTGAAGGAGCTGGTACTGTTTAGTTTGAGGAAGAGAAGGCTAAGGGGAGATCTCATCACTCTCTGCAACTACATGAAAGGACATTGTTCAGAGGTTGGTGCTTGTCTCTTCTTTGAGGTAATTAGCAATAGAACCAGAGAGAATGGCTTCAGGCTGCAACAAGGAAGGTTTATACTGGACATCAGGAAAAAGTTCTTCACAGAAAGAGTGATTGAGCACTGGAACAAGCTGCTCAGGGAGGGAGTCGTGTCCCCATCCCGGGTTGTGTTCAAGAGTCACTTAGTTGTGTTGTTAAAGGATAGAATTTAGGGCTGAACTTGTAGAGCAGGGTTAATGGTTGGAGTTTATGAACCCGAGGGTCTTTTCCAACCTGAATGATTCTGTGTGTGATTCTGTCTGAAATTACAAAACTCGAGATTTCTTTTAGGAGAATCTTCCTCTGTGGTTGTGTTTCTTCCTTCTTCCATTTTCTTTCTCCTAATTTTAAAAATAAAAACTATTGAGAGAAGAAATCTATGTGTAGAAATTCGGTTTAAAATTTGATAATATTTGGAAAAAGTGTAAGTCTTAATTATGGACATTTGCCACCCTTTGAATAGATGGATACTATCCATTCTAAGACCTAATCACAACAAACCTTTTAGGAATATTTATTTTTTCTTAATTTTTAAAGTTTTAAATTATGTTTTTTCTTCAAAATATTTAAGCACAGAAAAACTAGAGAGTTGTTTTTACATCTCTCACCTTCTACTTTAGACATCAATAGGACCTTAATTTTCAGTGTTCTTCTGTACACTACATAGTAATATAAACCACTAACCTTTGGACTTACACGATAATACTATAAAACTGATAGTGCAATTTGTAAAAGTGCTTAAGCTTCCATATAAATATTCTTCCAAGTGAGGGTAAAGGAGCATTGGAACAGGCTTCCCAGGGGAGTTGTGGAGTCTCATTGTCTGAAGATGTTCAAGACCCACCTTGATCTGTTCCCGTGTGACATAGTCTAGGTGGCCCTGCTGTGGCAGAGGGATTGGACTGGATGATCTTTCGAAGTCCCTTCCGATCCTTAATGATTCTATGATTCTATGAATTTGGCATGAAATTGATTGTGATTTCTAGATGTGATTACATACATAAGTACTATCTACTCAAAGCAGAGAGATGTATATTCTTAGCTAGAGGGATTTAAGTAACCAAAGAAATAAAGAGCATTAAACTTCTTAATTTGAAGGAAACAAAACTATGAAAATAAGCTCAAGTAACCAAAATATTTTCTTCTCCCTGAAAATGACCTTTCCTTCCATTGCAATTTCAAAGCAAAAAGACTTTTTTAAACACAGTAAATTCCAGTGTGGATAGCTCTGTTTTTTCCAAGTTTAAATTTTTATTTCATTTTCCCATAAATTAAAAAATATTTCCTAAATCCAGCCCAAATTAATTGATTGTAAACACAAGCAACTGCCATTTCTTTAAAAAAAAGAAAAGGGAAAAAAGAGTCAGTTTGAAGGAAGATGCTGCCAAGCTTCTGTGGCTGCATCACGTTGGTCACAGTTATTACATTACAGATGGCACTTTCCATCTATCCTCTGACAAAGTGCAAATGAAGAATGTTTCATTTAGGTCTGCCATGTAGAGGAAAAGTCAGAAAACAGATTTTTATTTTCCTTTAGCTGTTAAACGATGTATCTACTGCAGAATAGGAGGGGAGGGGAGACATAAGACATGTAGTGAGGAAAGTAAATTTATAGAGACCTTAAACTTCATTCAGCAGCAGATTTGTAGCTAAGGAAACAATCAACATGTGTATGTAGCTGGATGAAAAACATCCTAAAATCAGATTAGAATTGTTCAAGTTTTGATTTTCCATTACTCTAGAAGTTATGTTCTCATTCCCACCACTTTAAAAGCATGTAACATTTAATGTCCTAGCTTTTAGTTTCACCCTATGCAAGTGTAAACAGAGTAGAAATATAATAATCAAGGAGGTAAATGTGACTCCTTCCATGGAAGCAATGATTTATCCTGTGTGGGAATGGAGCAATCCCTCTGTCAGTACCAGAATCACATAGAAACAGAGACCCCTAAATGAAATTACATGGCATGCATAGCAGAAGAAAACAGCCTTTATTTCTGTGTGGGATCCTTCCTCTTCCCATGACTTAATACATTAGCCCAGATCATCCAAACTGGCTTTGAAGTATTATTTTCAGATCAGTATTGGCATGTCTCTCTCTCTTATCTTTAGAATTATATATCTTCTTAGATTCATGCCCTAGCCATTGCCTAACCCGCTTCATCACTTTCTCATGTAGGATTGACTGATGTGACAGCTACACCAACTTTTGTTTATGAATCTCTTGTTTATTTAACCACCTTGTCATGACTGATCAGAGAAAATGAAGTAATGTTCTTTACTAGGGAAAATTTATCTACTTATTGGCCACTCCACAGCATCTGGTATTTTTGGGACTGAAGGACTGGGTGTGGTAGGCAACAAAAGCAAGCTTCACATGTAAGATACAGTTTGTCTCACAGATTAAATCCTTTGAGATTGTCCTGAAGTGCAGTTTTAGTTACCAAAAGAGAACAGGCTGAGGTAAAATTTTTGTCCCATATTTTACACATCATCTCAATGTTTATCTCATTTTCAAGCAGCATAAGAGACACAGGCTCAACTCACTCTTCCTTTCCAAGCCGTATTGGCATAGGATTGAAGGGGACATGGGTCACCAAATCTTGCTCTCTTTTACTGCAAGCAACTGAATAACTTCTAGTTTTTCATCATAAACATGTGAATCATTTTATTTTCAGTTAGGGGCATTCAAAGTCCCATCCTGCTTACCCTGAAACCCACTCGTGACTTTTACATAATTAATGGTCATAAGAACCACAGAATCACAGAAATCACAGAATTATTGAGGCTGGAAAAGTCTTCTGAGCTTGTCCAGGACAGTCCATGAACTAACATCACCACATCGGCCAGACCAGGGCACTAAGAGCCACAGTCAGTCTGTCCTTAAACATCTCTAGGGACGGGGACTTCACCAACACTCTGGGCATTCCATTCCAGGATCTGATCACCATTTTTGAGGAACAGTTTCCTAAATAATAATAAGAGTCTCTGATGGTTTATTTTTCTCCTCTGTAGGGAACATGTATGTGACTGAACTTTTAAAATTGCTTAGGTTGCTATTATATGTGACATTAATTTCTGCAGCACATGCCTATTGTAAAAGTAAGCAGGAAGAACTAACAAGGAGGTCCATAGCAGGTTGAAAACATAAATTGCAAAATGCCAAAGTTAGCAAAAATTTAGGCATAAAATACTTTAATTGGTTTGTTACCTGAAGAATTTCTCCAAGTTAGATACCCAGTTCTCCCAGCCTTTCCTTAAAAGGGAGGTGCTCTACTTCCTTCATCATCCTCGTTGCCCTATGCTGGACACCCTCCAGCAGCTCTGTGTCCTTCTGGTACTGAGTGGCCCAGAACTGGACACAGTACTACAGATATGGTATCACTAGTGCAGAGTAGAGGGGGATAAGGACCACTGATCCACCCCAGGATGCTGTTGGACATCTTGGCCACAAGAGCACATTGCTGGCTCATAGTCATTCTGCTCTCCACTAGCATCCCCAATTCCCTTTCTCCTACACTGCCCTACAACAGGTCAATCCCCAACTTATCCTGGTCCCTGGGGTTGTTCTTGCCCAGATGCAAGACTTTACACTTCCCCTTGTTGTACCTCATTAAACTTCTCTCTGCCCAGCTCTCTAGCCTGTCCAGATCTCACTGAATGGCAGCACAGTCCTCTGGGGCGACAGCAACAACAACCAGGTTTGCGTCATCAGCAAACTTGCTGACATGCACTCTAATCCCTCATCCAAGTAATTAATGAATAGGTTGAATAGGACTGGTCCCAGTACCAATCCTTTGGGGACTCCACTAGATACAGTGAGGAGTGGGTATCAGGAGGATGGAGCCAGGCTCTTCTCAAGGTCATCTGATGACAGGACAAGGGGCAATGGGTGCAAGCTGGAACAGAGGATGTTCCATAGAAATATCAAGAGCAACTTCTTCCCAGGGAGGGTAATGGAGCATTGGAACAGGCTGCCCAGGGGGGTTGTGGAGTCTCCCTGCCCCTCTCTGGAGATGTTCAAGATCTGCCTGAACAGGTGTGTGTCTTGGTCTAGGTGATCCTGCTGTGGCAGGAGAATTGGACTAAATGATCTTTTTAGGTCCCTTCTGATCCCTAAGGATTCTATAATTAAGGTCTAACCCTTTAAAAAAACCAAACTTTGACCAGACTTTGACAGACATTTGATATTCTTGTGAATGTTTACATTCAGTAGGGATTTACTACTGATTAATAAGATATATCTAAGGAAGTGAAAATGACTGTCAGATGTTTCCAGTATTCCCATGCACACAGACTCAATAAACAAAAAAACCAGCATAATCTAATAAGCAAAATCTCATGGCATTTTAAATTAATTTTAAATTAATATTATGATTTTTTTATAGATCATTATAAAATCAGGGATATGCTAACACTCTAAACCTGCTTTTCTATTACACTTTGTTCCTCTTCCCTGCACCTGCACAAACCTTCCTGTTTCTATGATCTCTCTTGTTTTTGATTTAGACAGAAACACCTTTGTGCCAAGCTCTATGTCTAACTCTAGGCTTCAGCAGTACTTAATCATGGCATCATAGAGTATTCCATACTTGAAGGGACACCCAGAGGTCATCTAGCCCAACCTCCTTACACAAGCAGGGACCTCTCTATCTCTGTCAGGTTGCTCAGAGCCTCATCAAGTCTGAACTTCAATGACTCCACAGATGGGACCCCCAGCACCTCCCCGGGCAGCTCATTCCAGCCATCAACCCCCCTCACATTGAAGAGTTTTTTTCTAATCTCCAGCCTCAATCTCTCTTTTCCCAGCTGGATCCCAGTGCTCTTTGTCCTATCCATACAAACCCTTTGGAATAGATCTTTCCCTGCCTTCATTGAGGCCCCCCTCAGGTACTGGAAGGTCAAATGAAGGTCTCCCTGGAGCATTCCTTTCTCCAGGCTGAACAGACCCAACTCTCTCAGTCTGTCCTCATAGGAGAGGTGCTCTATTCCCCTGATCATTTTTGTACCGTCCTCTGGACACGGTGCCATATGTCCGCATTTTTCTTGTGCTGAGGGCTCTAGAACTGAACACAGTACTCCAGGTGAGGTCTCACCAGAGCAGAGCAGCGGGGCAGAAACATCTCTCCTGATCTGCTGGCCACAGTTCTATTGATGCAGCCCAGAATGTGATTGGCTTTCTGGGCTGTGGTTGTACACTGGTGCCTCATGTCCAGTTTTTCATCCACCAGCACCCACAAATCCCTTTCCACAGGACTGCTCTCCAGTAGATCTCTCCCAGCCAACACTGATAATCCTGATGATGCTGGCCCAGGGGCACAACAGCACTCAGCTTTGTTGAACCTTGTTAAGGTTCATCTAGGCCCATTTCTCCAGTCTATATACACTTAATATACACCTCCATCCTGGGGCTGACTTTGACCACTACTCTACAGCAATATAATAACACAGCAAATAACAACAATAAAAAATTGTGGTTTCATTCTTTTTTTATAATGATAAAATGCTTCATGTTTTTTGCCTAGTTTTATGTGTCAAAAAGACACATTAGGTAGTTTCTTAGATTAAATTTGCAGACCATGACTACTACGTACTATTACATCCATGGAACTTCCAAATGATAATTTATGCAAAAAGGAAGGTTGTGCAATTGTTTTTTTCAAACACCTGGGAGAAAAGAGGCAAATTTTGAGATCCTGCTCCTGCCATTTAAATATTTATTAACACAGATGTTAATAAAAAATCCAACCTTGTGAGAATTGGCGAATATGAGTTGCTTCTCATTTGATCTTAGTCCAACTGTACTGAAACGTACCAATAGTGATGCAATCACGCGTGCCAGTAGCTTTTGCATCATTAATTTGTCTTCTACAAACAATAAGGTTTTATGAGTCCCTATAGTGATTATCCTGTGGACTGATATACAAGGCAAGAACATTTTGTATCTAGATATTGAAACTATTAATTGCTTTGATGCCATCAAAGTCATAATCTAGGCACGCAGAAGTGCTTCAGTATAATGTCCCATCGCTCCCAAGATACTAGGAAGCTTATTTTAAATGTGGATTAACTTATATTTTCAGAGGTCAGTGAAGATAACAAGTATCACAGAAAAAAAGGCTTAAAATTGTAATCAAGGCTAAGAAGGTTACGAGCAGAAGCACATTAAATAACAAGGATAATACTTAAAAAATTTTCATGATATTGTCCTTGATTTTATTTGTTTGGGTTTTTTTCTTGAGAAAATTTTCTGAAAACAGCAGAATTGTAACAGGTTGCCTCATAGCTCGTATACAGCCTCTTCTGTTTTGACTGGGGAAAAAAGTACAGAAGGACAGAAGCAGAAGGTCTCCATCTTATCTACTGAAGATAAAAATCTGGCTATGGTCTCCAACTCCTCATTCATCTCTAATTACCTGACAAGGTGCAGAGGTACTTTCCCACCTCCTTTCCTGAGAGTAAAACCCACCAGTTATAAAGAATCACAAAATGCTTTGGGTCAGAAGGACCTTCAACAGTTACTCATTAAAGACACCTGCAGTGAGCAGGGATGATGTGTTCCAGACCAGGCTGGAAATGGATGTAAGCAGTCTAGTGGGAGATGTCCTTACCCATGGAAGGAAGAGTCGAACTAGAGTATTTGAGGTCCCTAACACAAAAAAATATTCTATGATTTTGCAATCTTCGACTAAATCAGGTTGATCAGAGATGTCCCATCTCCTGGAATGGTTCCAGAGATGAGGTATCTTCCACCTCTATGGGCAACATGTGCTGATGTCTCACCACTCATTGTAAACAGTTTCTTTATTCTCTCCAGTTTGAATATCCCTCTTTGTGGGGAAATTGTCCTCTCACAGTAGGCTTTGTTACAAAGTCTGTGCTAACCTTTCCTACAAGGTCTCTGTTAACACTCCATTCCCAAAGCCTATGCCTTAGATGCTTTCACATAATTCAGTTCTTTACTGTCTGTTACTCATTTGCTGTATGAAGCGGATGGGAGTGAGTTTAAACACCCATTCTGAAGTGTCCTTAACAATTTTGCTCAGAGAAAACAGACAAAGATCTGATATTTACTTTATCATTTTTGTAGTTAATCTGTAACAGCCCTTATGGTGAGATAAATCTATCTGTAGGCTTTAAAATCTTTGCTTGACTGTCGTCTTGCAGTCTGCATTGAGATTGTATCTCCCACATACGTATTAAGGATTTTATAGGCTATGATCCTACAGTTTTGGAGGTAGTATAGGCATGGAACAGATATGGCCCTTGCCCAGGGAGAACATCTAAAAGCAATCCCTTTATCCATCCCTTCTTAGCTGAAACTTTGATCTTTATGCTGCTGACTATAACTGTAGGAATAGCTCCCAGTAGAAATATTTCTTCTTGTAGATAGTTATCATATTTGTTCCAGTTGACTGTGACCCTCCTGAATAGCCAGTACTGTTGGTAGATGATGGCAAGTGATTTTGTACACACTTCCATTGGCTCCCTCTGTACCCTTGGGTGACTCCCATCCAGCCCAATGGAATTGGGGCACTCAGGAATACAGGAATGAGGACAGGATTTCCTGTGCAATCTCCAAAATTATACACATTATTATTTTCTGTCTTCCCCTAAGATAGTTTCTCCAATTTGTCATAATCTTAGTGTACTGCAGCTGTTTATCACCACTCTATAGCAGGGCTAATACTCGCCATACAGAGAGAGGAAAAAATTAGAGGTAGATCTGGCCAAGGACAAGAAGGACAGACATGGAACACAACTCACTGCATACCCTATTTTCTTGTTTCTCCTTCAATGAGCTGTTTTCACTGATGTAATTTCATTTGTACCCATGTGAATCAACCAAACCAAAATGAATAAACAGACCCATTTACTTAGCTCATGATGAGACTAAAACCAACGAATTCAGTGTCATAAACATTGAAGAAGCACTCAGATACATTCCTGTGTGCTATGGATTGCTACCATAAGTAGGAGATGGAGTCCACAGAACAATCCCCTTCAAAAAAAACAAACAACTCAAAAATAACTCACCAAATAGTCTCAAAACCCATAACATCAAAACTCTTTATCCAGAACCAGGTCAGAAGTGTAACTCAAATCATGGGAAGTGGCGTCATCTGCTGAGGTGAGACTAGCATTAAATTAGTCAAATGCTTTCTTCAGTTCCCTTGCAGAAAAATGTGTGTTGCACAAGCACTTAATCCTTCATGTCAAGTTATATATGGTAGAGGGAAAGAAGAGAGTTTTGAGGATATCATCTATAAGATCCTCCAAAAAGGTCTTAGATGTCCTTATGTAACATTTTTGTGTTTCTGTACATCTACTAGGAGTGGCAGCAGCACATCCCCTCCAGAAGTCTTTTCAACCAGTACATAGTAAAGGTATTATTTAACATGACGTTCCGGGGACTATTGATTTGCTTTCATGGAAGCACTGAGTCTCTCCAGATCTGTATGAACATGATGGATACTGACCAGCCTGTACTTTGAGGCCTGATTCAGCATTTTCATTCGGGCTGGGTAAAAACTTACACATGGCAACAGAGCTCTTTCAGATCCTCACAATCCACTGGTTTTCTGTAAAGGATTCAAAACCTCCTCCCTTGCTATTTTTTCAAGTCAAATATTTTATACTGTCAATGATGTTGCATGTCAGCAAACAGAACCTCAGGGTTTTTTTTTATTTCAGGTAGAGAAAAGGTCTTTCTTTTTAAGTTCTTGTTAGATTTGTAGTTCTCTAGTTGCTTTTCTCGTTCTTTGTTTGTCTAGTGTCTTTTGCACTGCCAGCCTGACTTTAATCAGTGAAGGAAGGCAAGAATGACAAAGAGAAATAGAATTTATTGTCATATTTAAATACAGGATCTACCTGTCCACTCGTTTCAGTGTTTGAACCAATTTTAAGTGATAAACCACATTACTCCACCCTCTTAAATGGCTGCTTGCACAGAGTATAATTTCTTCCTGTTAGACTCCCTTGATTGTGATGGACTTTGGGCAGGGATAAACTTGACTCCGCATGTCTAACCCATACTTTGGACAAGCAGGCAGAATTAGGGAATGGAATTATTTCCTTTTGTATCAATTTGCAAACTGTGCAATAATCTGCCCATTTAATTTTATCCTTTGCATATTAAATTCTGAGCAAGGGCACAATTGGCTATAGATTTGACATCTTTGTGACAGTGAGTATGTGACAGCACTAAAAAGAAAGGGGGAAGGAGCAGGGTCACAGAGAGGACAAAAGGAAAAAATAGCTGTCTAAATCATATATCATTAAAGTGATGCTCATTGAATTACCTCTCTCAGGGCCTGTCAAAACATGTGGTGCCCTTGCAATATGATGTGAATTAAATGCCTTCTGGCCCCTGAAATATTGTTTTCAAGGCCAAATGTGTACTTTCACAGTTTCCCCCTAGTAACTACCAAGAAACATTTGAAGCATGCTGATTGACTCCTACGATTAACAAAACCAATGGAGGAATACAGTGTTGCGTGGTAGGATGATTTTGAAGGAAATACTGGACACGTGACTACCTGAAGGCCTTTGGTGATGGTCACTGATAGCCCATCCACTGAGAAATTTGTCAATACCACTTAAGGTTGCCCTTGGGAAAGAAAAATGTAAGTAGCATCAACTCACTGAATCCTTTCAGTAATTATAGTCTGATTTTGTCCTTGTGAGTGGAGATAAATTGCTGCCTCATTCAGAAACCCTATATAAGTGTTTGACCATCTGGAAAGTTGACTCCACCTGCTTGGGGATGTGAAGGTTTTGGTGACTGCAGTCACTAGCTTAGCAGACAGCCCAACACAAGCATTCCATGAAGTCTGGCTTTCTTCCATAAGCTGCTACTATTGAGGTAAGAGAGGAACAGAATTTCTCTCTTCTCTCACAATGAAGTTTTGAGTTTTGGCTAATTCTCACTAACACTGAGTTTTGCCCATGATCAGTGCTGCTGTTACATGATGCTATTGTTTCATTGCTGATCAGAGTACAAGACATAATACACACAAGTAGAAAGTTTTAGCACCTCCCTGAGAATTTTTAGCCATTTCAAATTTTGACATCTCTGTGTCTATCAGAAGTATAGCTCTTGCTGGAAGTACTCAGTTGCTGTGAGGCCCTGGGGATTTGTCCAGAATCTGGAGTCTGTAGGACAGGGACAAATACAGGTAATACAGGAAGATGTGAAATCTTACATACAGTGATGTGCTGTCAAAAAATATGACTTTATGGAGAAAAATTACACCATAGTTCTTCTTAGACACATGAACATTTGCAGAGGGGAGGTATGACCTCGCTGCCTATTTCAGGTGTTCAAAATTCATTATAATGTCCCTTCAAAATTGGCACATTTAACACATTTTAGGTGATAAGAATTTAATTCTTTCTGCTTTTTTTTTTATTTTAGCCTGTAGGGTACATTTGGATTATGTATATAAGATTTTTTTTCCAAGATGTTATTAACTAGATATTATTTTATCTGTTTCTTTCTCTGTTAAAAAGCAGTGGAGAATGAAAGCTGCAGTGGACAGATAATAATTTCTCATTCTAGAAACCACAGTTTTGAAGAAAATAAAAATATTGTCCTTGCTGCAACAGAAATTGTAAAGTAAACATCACATTTATTCCTGTTAATTATAGCGACTTCACAATTTTTAAATAGGCATAATTTTTCATCCCAGAACAACCGTGGAATGAAAAGAATTCACCATTATGTATAGAAGCCTCTTAGAATCTCTGTGAATTATCTAATAATTGATTTCTTATGAAGTAGTTTAATAAACAAGAAGATATGGAGATGGTCTGACTTTGCTGAGAGGATACGTAAGGTCTGCCATATACACAGACACAGAGCTCAAAACCATTGGATTCTAGTGCTGTTCTCCACCTAAACTACTCATGACTGTTTTCAAGAATACCCTGCGTCTCACAACTTTACCAATATAAATTGTAGATTTATTTTTCAGAAAGATTTATTTTCTCTCAATAAAGGCCAGCAGAACACCACAGTTGTTAGTTTGTTTGTTTTAATATGGCTCAAGGCAATATACTGCATTTTAAGGAAGGAGGGGCAATAGTGACATCTTACGTACTCTTTGAATCTTGCAAAAGCCATGTCCAGGATATGAAGGAGATATAAATAAGATTGGAAGAGTCAGAAGTCATGAGGAAAATCTTTACCATCTGTGTAAACAGCTTTCTGCAAGAAAAGAAATTAAAACAATTAACTTTTGTTGTCATTGACAGCACTGTTAGCCCAGACTGACTTTTTCTTCCAACATCTTACACTTTCATTGAGCTATTACTAACAGTGAATGAAACTGTATGCACTATCTAAAAACAGCACCTGTAAATAACTAACACTTAAACTTAGTTGTACGGCCCAGCAGATGCTCTGTGTATTATCTCTTTAGATATTCCCCTTTCTGAGAATCTCTAGTTTATATTCCCCTTTCTGAGAGTCTCTAGTTTATAGCAATCTTGTAATGGAAGATCATGTTCTTCAGGAAGAGGCTTGGACCTCAGAGGCACAGGTATCTTTCAGGTGAGTTCATCACTATGTTTATCTAGAAAAATTCTGGATAGTGAGTAGTGTTACTAGATCATGCTAGGAACACAGTGGCTGTCTTCCAACAGTTTTATAGGACTAGTCACTAAAGTCTCCATACGCTTATCTCCCTATTGCTTCCATATCAGCCCATTCAGCTGGTTTGGTAAGAGCAATGAAGGATATCCAGACAATTAGCACATTCAGGTTATGATGCTTGCAGTCTTGTTAGGTGAAAATCATGACTGCCAGTCTGGATCCTCGCCCAAAGTCACAGACAAAGTTAATGGCATACTGAGTAAGGAAGAGCCCAGATGGCGTAGCACATAGAGTGTTTTCCTAGTCACTGCATGTCACTGCTTCCAGAACAAAACATGTTGATCAGTGTTAGAAGGTAGATGACTTGTGTTTCTTGATGAGGAACAGGTTGAGGAGTGCTTCCATCATGCATGATGACTGTCCAGTTCCCATAATAAGGATGGAAGCAAAATATCTCACACCTTGTCATCCCAAAAGCCTGGTGTATGCTCCTGCCTTGGTGTCTCACATCTCATCTTCCTGCTGCAATAAAATGGACAGAGTATTTGAATTTTTCATTTTCTGTAACCTTTCATTATGTATCAGTAATTTCAAGGTGCTGAGCACTTCCATGAAATGCTGAGCACACTGACGTTTCTGTGATTGCCAATTAAAGATGTGCAACACCCTTCAAGACCGTGGCTTGTAAGGGAAAAGACTGTGTCAAAAGGGACAAGAAGTCTTGTCTTGTTAATTACAAGTTCAATTAAAACGCAACCAACTTCAAAAAGTACAGGTCAAGAAGTAAGTCGGTGCAGAGTACATCTGACATGTGTAAAAGACATGCCTTTTTATTAGTTTGAAGGTTAACATGCTCATTAGATTATATCAGTTCATTATGCAGTTGTGCCTGTGCTTGCAGTATGATATATAGCGATCAACAGGAACATTTTGTGGATGAAATAAAAGGAAGAATAATGAAATAACTGTTGAGTATGAACAGTTAAAAAGATAAACTGGACAGGAAGTTCATTTTTGCAGACATGGTAGGAAAATTATTGGTTGTGAGATGCAAGCAAAATACTAAGGCAAGCTGGCTTAGGAGGCAGAGAGATGCAGATTTGGGATGACAACATTTGTGATGACCACAGCGTTCTTGTTTTCCCCCTTTACCCTAACATAATTGCTTCTGACTGGGCAAATCATGTTGTTCTGGCTGTAATGTCATAGCAATTTATGATTCCATAAGGCACTTGGATAGATTTTTTGTTTTTATATGCTTTGCATTTCATTTTAATGCCACCCAAGGAAATTACATACCTAAAGCTGTACGTGTTACTTTTTATTAAATATCAAATGGTATAATCTTCTTTTTTCTCCCCCTGTTTCTTGATTACAATCAAGAAGTGTTTTAGATTTTATTATGGAATCACTTTCCTACCTAAATTAGAGCCTGAAGGTTAATTTCCGCTTAGAATTTGCACTAAATGTCAAGCTTAATGCAAGTTTTACGTGAATACAGGGCAAAAACCCACCCATGAGGGGTAGACATAGCTTTGTGGAGAGCTTTAGGTATATCAGCAAGGAGAGTTTTGATCCTGCAATGACCCAAACTGTCAAACGACCTCAATCTGCCTTAAGGGATATGTAGACTGGACTTAGGAAGAAGTTCTTTCCTGAAAGAGTGGTTGGGCACTGGAACAAACTGGAGTCACTGGAGTTACTGTCCATGGAAGTGTTTACAAAGCAAGTAGGTAGGGCACTTGAAGCTATGGTCTACAGGTTAAGGAGATGTCGGGATGAGGACTGGACTTGATCCTGGAAGTCTTTTCCAGACATTATGATTCTACAATACTGCATGAAGTCCATAGAAGTTTCATAGTAATTTCAGGTTAAGAGTATTCAGGCACCATGACAGTAGTAAGAGAAGATCTTACCATTAAAAGTGAACTATGCATAAACTGTAGATGAAGACTGATCTGGTAGCAACCAGTCAACACAGCATTCACCTGGTGTGCGGAAATAAAGGTTTAAAATGAAGTGAGCCTGCAACCTGAGGGAAGATCCTGAGGAACCCTTTTAGAGTATCATATTAAGATAAAGGCCTCTATTGTTCCAATAGTTTATGGTTATTATTTCTCCTGCTTTCTTGCTTGATCATTTCCCAGATTAAAATGCATTAAAGGCTCAGGGATCTAAAGAAAAGAACAAAAATCAAAATGCTTACAAAGATAAGATTGCTCATTAATGTCTTTGTAATTAATTATTCATTCTACAAACTATAGCAGAATGTAAATAAGAAAACACTGATGTTGCAGACATTTTCCAAGCACAAAGGCTTTGCAACATCCGAAGTCTTACATATTTGTGAAATGAATTGTATAACACCTTGTGACAGCACATGTTATTATCTCCTGGAAGGAAACACAGTTTTGCATGGAAACCTCAAAATAGTATCTTTCTATAGATAGCTCTGGTTAGAAAACCTGCATTTTTTTTTCACTTTAGAAGAATCAATTATTTTTTTTTATCCAAGTTTCTTTTTCCTTTATGACAGGTTGATTTTTCATGTAGAAATCTTTCTTCTTTCCTTTTTTTTTTTTGCCTCCAAAAAAAGAAAAAGAAAAGCCAAGTGAAAAATAAAAGCATCAATTTAAACAATTTTCATGTAAAGTTTTCAATGAGGTCTACTTATTCTGGCAAAACCTGCAACAATAGGTGTTATATCTGTGCTCTATAGTTATTTTCATTCTCTTCTTAGGATTTATTGTTAGAGAAGTGCTCTTGATAACTGTAAGAATCATGGAGTTTTAACTTTGCCTTTAAGAAAGCACATGAGAAGCTAATATGCAAGATAGTTACTGAGGGAGTGAAGTGTCAGCATGCAAGATTAAAGCATATAAAGAAAAAATAATTACTGGAGGCCTTATAAGCCATTAATGTATATCTTTATTCATAGCCTATTGCAAGTGATAGAAGCACGCACATACACACACAACTCTACATAAATATATACACACAGACTTATAAAGTAATAATTTATATATGTAACCCAATGGGAAACCAGCAAAGACACTCAGATTTAACTGACAAGCAGTAGCTGCAAAGCTTCAGTTCTCACGTATACCTAAGGGGCAACATTTTAGAAAAGAGCTAACAAGAAGATATTATATTAATATTAATAAAGTTTTATTTCCAAAGGGAAAATATGATCAAGTGCTTTGCTTCATAGGCTGCCTTTCTTTCTTTCTTTTTAGATTTTTTTTCTGTGAAATTTGGGAAAGGAATTATCCTAACTTAACCAGTTGATCCCTATTCTTACACTTCAGTTAAACTGCATGAAAAAAATAATGGATGGTGAGCAATGAGGTTAACAAAGCTGTACTCCTTAGACAATGTGTGATGAACAAGGCTCAGTGCCAAACATTTTTAGCCAAGTCAAGTCAGTCCATTCATGTTCATGTACCATAAAATCTGCTTTTACAAGGTTAACTATAACATTTGCATTAGAAAGGAACAAATGAAAACCTAAAATCTTTGTTTCCATCTATCCTGAGCACTTCCATAGTGATCTATGAAATGAGAATGCATAGTTTAACTTTACATAAATCTTTGCTCCATAGCTGATGAAATTCTATAATAGACTACATATTCTCTGGAGAGCCAGGGGGCCAAGATCAGTTTCCTTTTGTAGTAACACCCTGTGCTCAGTCTTTCAAGGTCTCAGGTTGAAAACTACTTTATCAGGTTGCCCAAGATTGGAAGATTTCTCTTTTGGTTTTACCTTAAATGTTTCAAGAGCAATAAGCAATGCCCGAAGTCATGAGTTTGTTTCAGATCTGTTAAATTCCATCATCTGATATGCCTCTTTCTCATCAAGAATAACAAGCTGGAACTGGTTGGAAAACTTATTTCAAATTCATGCATAAGAAAAAACCCTACTTTTTCCTTCCCTTCTGCCTCTTTCTCATTCTCTCTAGCCTTTTTACAAAGGAGAAACCTGAAACCTTAAAAGTTGAGTTGTGAAGTGGAAAATTGTTTCAGGTGGGTTGAGCATTTACAATGTCCTTTATTGTTAATATTTGGTTCTTCCAATCCCTTTCTGTTACTTTTTATTACATTTCCATTTCAGAAAAAATAGCCAAGTACAGATACTGAAATTTAAATAAAAGAAAGAAAATAAATAGTAATAAATAATTGATCACACTGGAAATTATCTGGAAATAACATCTATTAATTTATAGTTTTTATTTCAGTCCCTGCAAGAAAACAGAAAAATAAATAAAATATCATAATCAGAACTCTTCTGTGTTTTGTTTTCCCCTTTCCTTCTTTGAGTACCTTGAACCTTTAGCTAAGTAGACATTTCATCTGCATCATGAAATAAAAATTACTGTGTTGTTGACGAGCACACTGAGATCTAGATGGCAGATTTGTAAACTTGATAACTTTTGAAAATAAAGGTAGTCAAGATGTTGCCAAATGCAAAATTTTTATAAGAGATACCTTGAAAGAACATTATCATAGTGATTGCCAAAAAGCCAAAGGAGGTTATCTAAATATGCACAAAGAGATTGAAGTCACCTAAAATGCATTTAACATGAAAGTACAGATTTTGGAACTTGAAAGCTCAGCAGTTCACATAGTCCTCTATCCTCATATAGCACAGCTCCTCTATACCCACTGCCAAAACTTAGATGCTACCAGGAAACTCAAATTACAATCTTCAGATCTTACTTGTTGATATTCTGTGTATTCATGTTTCTCTTGAACTGTAGAGTCCAATGCTGCATCAATTTTTTAGGGTCAGCACTCTAGCCTTGTACAGTAGATCAATTACTCGATGCCATCTTTGTGGCATTAAGAAATTTTTGTTATCCTCGGAAACCTTCAGATGCTTTTTACCAGAGCCCCACTCACTTTTCTCTGATCTTTAGTTGTGTAGTTGAACGTTTCCACCTACGTAGAGAAATTCATACTTAACCTTCTTTTACAGAACTCTTTTCTTAGTTTTTCAGGATCATCCTTGCCACACTTATTGTATAAGAAGCAGTCACTAGATGCTTTGGCATCTGAGTGCTATTGTGATAGCTTTCTTCTCCCACTGAACAGTTGTAAAAGGTACAAAACTTCCCAGTTCTGTTCACTCTGTGGCTTGCTTTGTTATACAGACATCCCAGCGGTCAGACAAACACTTTCTTATACCCTTTGTTCCTATCCAATTAAATGATTGAACCCATCTCCTTCAATATTTACCTCTTAGAAGCTTGCAGTACAGATCTTCTATACTATCTGCATGCATAGATATGGACAACGATTTTGCTGAACCCCATGTCTCTCTATTTGCAAAGCAAGGAAAGCATCCTGTAATTACAGTCTTTTTCAGAACAATGTAAAAAACACTGTGTGCACCTTCCTCAGCACCTAGCAATTAAGAGTAGAACTAGGGCTGTGCTGTTTGTTGTCATGCTCAGCTTTAAAAGCAAAACACATTTTTTTATTTCCTTTGCAGCTGCTGATATGAAACTTAGAGGGAGTGAACAGGTCAAGCCAACTGTGTCTCTGAGGCCAAGGAAGCTCAATTACAGAAATGAAGACTAATAACTACATAAGGAAGACCACTAATCATTTGTTGTACTGCCACTACACAGACTGCACTAAAAGTCTTCTGAAAAATCAAACTATGTAAACTAAGTGTCCAGGATTATAATATTTCACCCTTACATAGTGCTTTTCAGTGCAAACAATCCCAAAGCACTTCGTAAAGAGCATGAACTAGAAACATGTAGAACACAGCTATAAATTTAAATATAGTGTGATGGCTTGTAAGGGGTGCTTTAGCCCAGATTTCCAAGCTACCCTCATTTACTGAAAATCATTGTGTACATGAGAGAAACACAAAAGCCATGTGTTTCATACTTGCATTTGGCATAGGTGTATAAACAAAAGTGTCTGGACTTTCACAGATGACAACCATCTGTTAGCTAGTTCCCGAGAACGTCATGACTTAGTCATAGAGTTATCCATTCTCTTCAAACAAATTTGCATTATACAAAGAGAGAGTGGTTGTATTGTGCAGAAGCAGGACGGCAGCTCAGGAAATATGAATGCACCATCTAGCTCTGACCCAGGGCTGATTCACAGGAAATCTCTCTGGTCCCATCTTCTGCTTTTGTTTCACCTTTTGTTGTATTTTGTTTGCACAGGAAATTATTTCTTGTACAAATCTTGAAGGAGAGAGGGCAATAGACGGGATTGTAACATGCTGAAATTGCTATTGTTCTTGAACGAATTGTAGGTTGCTACTGTGAGGAAAGATTTAATGAAAAAATCCTTGTCACAGGAAGAAATGCTGGAAAGAAAGATTTAAAAACCCTATTTTCTCCTTTCTCACACAAGCCATTGAAGACATAGGAGTTTTAATATGATAGAGTTTGTGAAATGAGCTGATACAATATTGATGTGCAGGGGGAGTAGTCATGAGAAGATATTACTGATCAGTCAAGATGGTTCTCTCTGGATGGAGTGATCATAAACTACTAATGACAAACAGACACATCTGATAATAACGAGTCACAGAAGAAAATGCCTCTCTGCTGAAGGAACAAAATCCCTTTTTTAGTGTAATGATCTCAGTAGTGGGATAGGTCTCATAGAGAAGAAACAGAATGTTATTTTTGGGGTCCTTAAACAAATCTATTCCCAGAGTAGGTTGAGTAAGTCGAGCTCCAGAAATTACTCTGCTCTATTGTGCTCTGTTATTTCAGTCATCAGTGATCTGCAGTTCACCTGTACTAACATTAACACAGAGTTCTTTCAATATAGCTAGTGTTCAGTATTTTCTTGTATTGATTATACAATTGACTTAAGGTACTCCTGGTTACATGCTGGTTCCTTGGGAAGGATGTTCAAGTCCAGAAAGTTTCTGTGTTGGGACGTATTTGTTGAGCAATGCCACCATACATTCTGTAATATTGAGAACCAAACTAATAAGGACATTCTAAAGACTGATTCATTCAGTCTTTCCCCTTTATGCTTGGAAGCATATGTGACTTCATGTACCAAAGGACACCTTTTTTATTAGTGATGGCTCTGTATAAGCACTGATCCAAGTGGAGCCCTCTTAACTTTTGATGTAGCTTGTCTGCCAATTGCCTTCCTCTACTTCCTTTCCACTTAATTTTCAGAGCTTTGAGATACATATGATCCACAAAGTGCTTTGGGGAGTCTTTGGTCTGCAAGGACTCACAGGATGGAAAAATATCATTATTCTGAAAAGAATAATCCAATATTTACAACCACCAAGAGATCCAGATTGCTTTCCTGCAGGTAGCAATGTACGCATTATTTGGGCTTCCCATCACTGGATGTGAAGGCATTTCTTTATGGAAACCTTATTGACTTTGTCAGCTGCTCAAATAAAGCAGATTCTCCTGAATTGCCTCAGAAATTGTAACACTTCAGATATTGTTTTTCTTACAGTTACCTTTCAAATCATCAAGCTGTGTTTCATTTTGTGCGCTAAGTGAAAGGTTGAAAAAACAGAGCTCTGTTTAATGAGATTAGCAGGTACAAGTCTGTGCACACTGCTTCCCTTTATGTGATAATTAGCTTGGATTAGGCAAAACAGTGGGTAAATAAAGAAAATCTGAAATGCTGAACAGGTAAAAAAAGTAGGAAAATCAGAGTCTAAGAATCTTGGAATGAACATAGTGTGAATTTAACATGCAGAAGAATGACAATGAAAAATAAGAACAGGCAGGTTTCTGTCAGCTTAATTCTCCTACCTTTAGTAATCTTGCATAATAGCTTACATTATAAGTAGCTCTTTTGCTTCTAATTATACAGCAGGTACTGTGTTTAGGAAGATGTCCAATTGTTACTTGGTTTTGGATCCATATATATTATCTTAGGATGAAAGGTATTCAGTAACATGCCAAGCAGATTCTTTCTTAAGGCTTTTAATAGTTATTCCTTCATCACTTCATTCAGAAAGGTCTTTGTAGTCTGAAAGCTACAAGGTATCTGTTGAAGTCATACCCTAGAGTGGAATCCAATGTCTTCAATAAGGCAGATACACCAAAGGGAGAGATAAAGGGAGGAATCCAAAACAACCCTAGTCTGATAGCTAGTCAAAAAAAAAGTAAGGTAGTGAAATTTTAATGCATGATGAAGCTTTACCCGCTTGTCATCTGAAGTTCAGACGCCTCTCTTGAAAATGGGCAGCAAACTCCCTTCTCCAAGGGTCACACACTGTTCTGTTTGAAGGAATCACCAAACTACCTGATCATGTCCTCTTTTAATCAATAGCTCTGCAGTCAGAGTCAGCAAATCTGTCTCTGTTAGGGAGATTTCCTAACCATAACAGTGTTCTACCTCAAACATGTCTTAAGCTCAGGGCATAAACTCTTCTTGAGTATTAGCTTTGTTCTCTGAAGCTGGTCTGCTGTTCATAACAAAGTGTCTGATGCATTCAACCACAATGACTGGACAAGGTGGAGTTTGGGTCTGGTGCTCACTGTCCCTTTTTCAGACTGATTTTTATCTTTTTTATATTTATTGCTTTCCTTGTATAGCCTCTCCTTGTAAGATTTTCCTTCTAGTCCCTTTCCAAGTCCTGTTGATCCTTTGGACCCACTCCAGCCCCTCAATCTCTTTCTTGAAGCGAGGGACCCAGAACTACCCTCAGTACTCAAAGGGAGGCCTCCCCAGTGCCCAGTGCAAGAGGGAGAATGATGTCCGTAGTCCTGCTGACCGCACTATTCTTGATCCAAGCTAGGATGCAATTGATCTACTAGGCCACCTGGGCACATTGCTGGCTCCTGTTCAGCCAGTTGTCAACCAGTACTGCCAGGTCCCTTTCTGCCAGGCCCAGTTAAATATTATCCCCAAAGAGTGTAAAACACCCCTGAATGCATGTTCAAATAATTCCCAAGTTTTCATGCAATAATTCCCAAGTTTTCTTTAAACAGTATACTGACCGTTTCTTCTGGTACTTAGAAATTACTTGGTGGAAGAGGAGTTGTTTATATCTTGAAGGGCAATGGGTGATGCTGTGAATCACAGAACAGTCCTTTAGGCTTAAAATACACCAAAAAATCTTTACATAGGAGATTCTGCATTTTTTATGATGATTCCCTCTAGAACATATCATCATATATGAAAGAGAGATAAGATGAAATATAGAAATTGATCAGATTCATAATACATAGCAGGTTGATATGATATATAAATGATATATGATATTATACTAGATTACATCACATATTCTGGTATTATGCTATATATAGCATTTTATATTAGATTATGTTATATATAGCATTATTTTATATTAAATTATATCACCAATGATAATGTTGCATTATTATACATGAGATTTTATTGTAGTCTGTGATATTATATGATTTCAAGATACCTATGTATCTTTGTATCTATGTACCTATGGGTACATATTAAAGAATAAAACTAATACATAAACAAATAAAATTATACACTTATTGAGGCACAACTGTAAAACAAATACCTTCTCAAAACATGATGCCAATCCATAAATAGCATTTTTATCCAGGATATTTACAGCTGTATATTGTCAGGTCTCAGATCTTCAAAACCTTTAATGGCTCCATGAAGACTTGTCAACATAGAAACCCCATCTAAAGTAGTGGGATGAGGAATGTAAATGTTTTTGGAGTACCTAAGCCATTCAGCTTTTCTAGCAGTCTTATAATTTTACAGATCCGGAGATTTTGGAGATACACAGAATGTAAATGCAATAGGGAGCAAGAAATCTTGATGTTTGTGTCATGATTTAAAGGCTTTAAGCAGTGCACAAATCATCAAGTATCTACTAATAGTAAGCTTCCTTCAGGGTATAATCATTCATAGATTCATAGAATGATTCAGGTTGGAAGGGATCTTAAACATCATGTAGTTCCAGCTCCCCTCCTGACTATCAGTCTAAACCTCCCCTCTTTCAGCCTGAAATTTCTGGTCCTGCCACTACCAGCCCTTGGAAACAGTGCCTCCCCAGCTTTCCTGTAGCACCCTTCAGATGCTGGAAGGCCACTATAAGATCTCTCCAGATTCTCCACGTTTTCTTTCTGAACAGCCCCAACTCTCTCAGCCTGTCCCAGTAGAAGAGGTGCTCCAGCCCTCCATTAATCCTTGTGTCCCTCCTCCAGACATGTTCCAACAGCTCAATAACTTTCCTGTGTTGAGGGCTCTAGAACTGGATGCAGTACTGCAAATGGAGTCTCATGAGAATAAAATCTTATTTCTTTCTCATCTCTTGAAGCTAAAAATGCCAGGTATATATTGATGGTCCTTTTTTTTTCATATCTTTCTTATGTATGTTGGTATATACAGAACACATCATATCTCTCTATTTAAAATTTTCCTCAAAGTATAGTGTTTTTCTTTGTTTCATACCTTTCTCGAGGGTCTCCAGTTGTCCAGCATTCCTCTGCATATGTCAGAACTTCAAAATAATGATAGCTGCTCATAATCCCACCCCTCTGCTCTCCTTCTCTTCCCCAGTCAAAGCAATGTGTGACTCCATGGAGCACCATGTCATCCCTCAGGGTCTGCCAATCTTGTGCTGTCATTGAAGGCTTTCAGTGTACAGGCTGCTGTGCTAAAAGTGTTTGTCCCCCCTAATACCCTTCTAATGTACTCCTGGGTGACAATGGAAGTAAGCTCACCTCACTTCTGTCTCCACTCTTCCTCTTTCAGGAACTTTGCATGGTTCCTTTGCTTTTGGAGCAGTGAAATTCAGGATAGAGAGGACTACTGAAGGGGTGAAAAGTCAGTGCTCTTCTTGCACTTACTTGAACTTCTTGTCAGGAATCAACAGTTTGCCCATCCCGGTAGAGCTGAATTAAATGATCACAGCACACTTAGCTGTGTCTAGTGAGAGGTTCATAACTGTCAGCTCTCCACTTTTCATTCATCATGTTTAGCGCCCATAGGTCCAGTGCCCTCTCAGAAACTCTATCTTACAAGACACTTATCTAAGCAGAACTATAAAATAACTAGAAGGCAGATGTGAACGCATACCTCTGATTACTTCCCTTCTTTAGAGCATGTCAGTTGCGCTACTGAATATTCACTGAAAGTAGTCTGTGTAGAGTGCATTTCAAATCTCAGTTCTTCACCAGATTTAAAACACTAATACAGATTGACTTACAGCATTTTTAAATAGTATTCTCTCTCAGCGTTGAACTGGGCCAATCAATCTGATGTGCAGTTTTGCGTTTTGTCTGATTGCCTTAGGGTTGTAAATATTTATTTTTCTGTTTGTTTGACTTGAATATCTTATAGCTAAAGATTTTCCTCTTAGGGCAATTTTGACTTTTAAGAGCAGGAATCCTTGACTTTGTCAATATCTATTAAAGAATAGATCATCACCATCCTTTTTCTATAAGGGAAAGGCTCTTTTGTAAAATAACACAACGGCCGTGACACCATACTTTGATGTCTCTTTATTATTGAAATTGAAGCAATGAATTAGCCTAAGTTGGCAGTGCATCTTGCTTAAACAATTTACATTTTTCTTCCCATATTTTTGAGTGATTCAGAATAATCTATTCCTTTCATAGTGTGCATTTTTTGTTTTCATTTAAGCTATGAATCATGGCTCAGGAAAACAACTTATAAGGTCAGCTAGTCAGAAGCTGCAGGTTCCTCTCAACCAACTGTTTCCAGACAATAATGCAAGGACTCTTCAGTGAGTAAAAAAAGAGAGTCAGAAGACCAAAAACCATAATTTAAATATTTTACATTTGGAATATCTGATTTTTCAGTAAGTTCTACCTGATGTGCATGGGAAAAGGGATTTACTATGTATCTATCATCACTCCAGAATATGTCAAACACCCAGTGAGATAAGGAAGTGCTATCATCCTCACTTCACAGGAGTGAAAAGCAACTAAGAATGGCATCCAGAAATATCCAGACCCTTGAAGTGATACTTAAATAAAATATATGTGCTTCTGAGCAAGTCTGAAATTCTGAAAACCTATCCTCTGGCACAACCTCAACAAGGGAAGTGTGGAGTATTTCTCATCCCTCAGATTTATCTAGATCTGCCTCCCCTTGCGACTAAGAAAAGCTTCTGCTGAAGAAGAGACATTGATTTGCATCAGTTCAGTCTGTGGAGAAAACTGCTCATTTCCTATGGGAGTGTTCTCAGAACTGTCCATATGAGAAAGCTGCCCCCTTTTCCATCCCTGGAAGGATTATTTTAAAAGAAATTCGAAACAAATCAGATGTTTGGAAGAAAAAAAGTCATAACTTCAGGTGAAAGTTGAGAGTCGAGAAAGCACATACATTTTCCTGATTTTGGTACAAAAAAATCCCCACATCTATCTAGCACCCAAATTCACTCGATCTTCTAAAGCCTTGATTAGAGTGGCCCTTAGCAACTTGTCTGTATTTAAAGAAGCTTGTACAAAACTGCAGAACCATTTAAGATTTACAGTGTCTCAAGCTAGTAATTTCTATTTTCATTTCATTTCCATATGTGCTGGGTACAGAGCATCTTGTAACAAGTCACTTCTCAGAGAGCAATTTCCAATTCTCCTTAATTTATACAGAGGGTCTGGTCCAAGAAACACTTGTACATTTAATTGACTTCATGTGAGTAACATGGCAGTACAAAAGTTGAGTATAATTAAGTAAAACTGAAGACATGAATAATTACAAACTTGATCTTGTGAATTTCAATATTAACTCATCTTTGAAATTTTATTTCCACATTCTGCTTTATAATGGCAAAGTATAAATAACCAGACAGAAGAGAACTCACAGACCACTCTGCTAAGAGTTGACGACTGTATAAATGAAATAATTTTTTTCTTTCTATAGACTCCAGCTGGTGTGATCTTGGCCTTCAGTACCTACTAATTAAATGGAGAAGTGTTTGAGATAAAAAGTTAATTTACTAATTAAATGACAAGTATGCTCTATAAATTGTCTCTTTGGCTTATTGTGTATTTAGAGAATTAATTAACAATACAATCAGGCTGCAGTTGTGAGATGCCAATATGGATGTGATTTGAAGATACTTTCTCTTCTGTTTTCTATCTCGGTTTTTTACGACAGCTGCACTATAATGAAGATGCTTGACTCTTTTAATTTGCCTCTGTAAAATTAAAATGGGTTTGTGGTTTCTTGCTCACTGGGAGCACAGACTAAATGGTACATTTAACAGTAAAGTTCTGATCAGTCAACATAGGCATGGTGCTGTAGAGTTGCCATGGTTCTCTACAGATAGGGGCTATAAAACTGGTTGTGTTCCTTTGGTGATGTGCTTTCAACCTAGTGTACCGATGAAAGTGTAAAAGTAATTTAAGTGATATATTGAATTAAAACTAATATTAAAATATTAGTGTAATATTTTAATAATTAACAAGTGATGATCTTATTTAAATGTACATCACCAGGTTGTTGTAGATATGGCTGCTTCAGGAACTGTTCACATATAATGCAGTTAGCATAGAGAATTCTCGGACTAATGACCACATTGTTATTCAGCTTCCTCCATAGGTCTGGCAAAATTTCTACTGGGCAAAAATAAACCTTGTTGATGTGTTTATGGAGTGTCCTTCTCTTGAGATGCTCAAGACCCACCTGGATGTGTTCCTGTGGTACTTGGTCTAGGTGATCCTGCTGTGGCAGGAGGATTGGACTAGATGATCTTTTGAAGTCCATTCCATAACATAATGATTCTATGATTCTATGTGTTTGACTTTTGAACATCAGATACTTAAAATCTGTACATGCCTGGGCTAGCACAACAGGTCTTTGTTTTTTTTTCCCCTCTGTGGTTTCTTTTTGTTTCCTGGTTGAAATTAAATGCACATATTAATTTACAGTAAAATCACAAGCCAGTCAGAATTTATTACTGGCTGCAACTCCCCAGTGGTCATAAAAGAATTTCCAAGTTTAAAAGAAAAGAAAACCAAAATCAGCTGGCTCAAATCAGCTCTTGAGCCACTGGGCAAACAAGTTGGTTTCTCTCCACAGGCAGTTCTAAGTTTTTCCTTGCTTACCACTTTCCCTACCCACAACTTACATTAGTCCACCATGTATTTGCCGCCAGATTTTATGCTGATATTTTTACAACCTTTGTTTCATAAACCAAATTAATTACATTTAAATTTCAACAGTATTTAGTGTATGCCTATGGATGTGTGTGTGTGTGTGTGTGTGTGTGCATTGTTCCACTGTAAAGGAAGAAAACTGATTACTTTACATTCAATTTACTTTGATTTTTCTGTCTAGTCTATTGGTGCCTACAGAAGAAAACAATAATAAATCATTTATAAAATCAGCCCAATCCCTTCTACAGGGAAATACAGTGAGGCAGACTGTCTCATAAATTGTTTAGAATAATGTAGCTCTCCAGTGATTTACCCTGATTTGTTTGTTTAAAAAAAACCTACTGAAAACCCACAAAACCCGCAGATGGTGTTTCCCGTCTTTTGTGAAGGGGGTAGTGAAAGTGCTCACTTAAGGCAAAAAAAATGAGTCAAAGTACTGTTTAATACTCTTGCAGGCAACGCAGACAGGATCGCTTTAGCAAACAGACCATGGGCCAAACAAACTAAAAGAATCTATGTATCATGAAATGCAAGCAATAGGAATGATTTTCCTGCGTTTATTTTGCTGGTCTTGTGGCCTGAACTTTCATTTAATGAGGAAGAAGAAAGCAAAAGGCACCACTCAAACCGACTGAGCATCCCAAATCTTCAATCTCTCTTAGTCTGTGGATCAGTGACAGTGACAAAATGGTATAGTGTGCTGGCAGCTTGATTTCTGGCATTTAGTGGGCTGTATGAAAGATCACATCCCCAAACACTTCTGTCATATTCTCTTACAGATTGTGGTGTATTAAACTGTAGAAATAAGCCTGTTTTGTTAGGGATCACAGATTCATCAAAATTAAAGATGGAAAAGACCTGTTAGTGCAAATCACTTACATTATCCCTCATCCAATGCAAGATTAATCCCTGAGGTATATTTTCCAGTGCTTTTTACAGTCCATTTTGAAATGACTCATGCAACAGTTTCCACCATTTCTCTCTAGAGATTGTTCTACAGTCTGAAAGATCTCACTTACCCTTGATTTCAGCCTAAATTTTCCATTACTCATTTAGAGGTGGGTTGGATTTTTTTGCTGGGCATCTGGCAAGGCAGTTTGAAGTGTCTATCTGAACCCAAACACAAAGAGTTTGGAGGCAAGCTGAGGTCTACCAGAAGAGCAGGAGGTAGCCACAGATTGAGAAAGACTTTGACAGGTTTTTCTAGGCTTTCTTTTCATAACTAGTGATTTGTCAGTTTGGTTCAGAGTTGTATAGAAATCTGACTCCTGCTCTGATGGGTTGTAAAGATCTGAAGCCCTAAGAGAAACCTAAACCATTTTTCTTATTCATAGAGATGTAATAATATTTAATATTATTTGTAGCTTTCTTTAAACCATTTTGAACACTTCTGTGTCAGAACACTGCAGAACTGGTTCACAGGGATCACCACAGTAATGGAATAGAGGAGGGCAGGTGCTGTGGGTTTTCTTCATCACTTTTTTCATGTATACCCTTACACTCAGCAGACTAAGATCTACACTGATGTCTAAAAAACTCTGAAGTTATTTTCATTAGAGCGTTTCTGAGATGCAGTATGCAGGGCTTAGGCTGCCCTTTGACTCACTGACAATAACACTGGTGTCTATACTCAGGCTGGTTTCCTATACTCTCATTACAGCAGTAGACATAGTGCCACAGGTTATCATAGCATTTCACCATGCATTGACAACATGCAGGCTATACATAGACATATGTACACTGTAGGTCATATATAATTCAAAATACAATGAATCATAGATTGCTTTGGATTAGAAGGGACCTTTGATGCTCATCATTCCTTGCAGGGAACAGCTACATCTTCACCTAGAGCTGACTGCTTGAAGCCCCATCCAACCAGACCTGTTCACAGGGATGGGGCTTCTATCAGTAGTCTGGGTAACCTGGACCAGAGTCTCATCACCCTCATCCCACAGAAACTTTCCTTCTTATATCCAGTCTAAATCTATCCCTCAATCATTTAAAAACATCACCTTTTGCTGTGTCACAACAGGCCATGGTAAATATTATCCCATCTTGCTTGCTGGCACCCTTAAGCAATGAAAGGTGCTGCAATAGGTCTCCATGTAGCCTTTTGTTTCTCCAGTCTCAACACACCAAAGTCTCCCAACCAAGCCTCACAGCAGAAGGATTCCACCCTCACATCATATCTAGCACTCCTCTGCCCCACTCCAACAGCTCCAGATCACTCCTGTGCTGAGCCCAGTGCTGGACCTAGCCATGCAAGATGTTCTCGATTCTTGGTGATGTAAAGAGGGTGGTGAGCAGGACCTCCACCTTGGGTTTCTGGAGGACAGACTTTGGTCTGTTCAGAACACTAGTTGAAAAAGTCCCTTGGGAGAGAATCCTGATGATCAAAGGAGTTCATGAAGCATGGACACTCTTCAAGAAGATCTCAAAGGCCCAGGAGAAGGCTGTCCCTCTGTAATATTAAAGGGTAAGGAAAATGGCTAACCTGGTTGAATAAGGAGCTTTTAATGGGACTTAGGAAGAAAAGGAGGGTTTACTACCTTTTGAAGAAGGGCCAGAAAACTCAAGAGGAGTACAGTGATCTTGTCAGGTTATACAGAGAACTGACTTATAACACTGACTTATGTCAGTGGCCCAGCTGGAACTCAACATGGCCACTGACGTAAGGGACAACAAAAACAGTTTCTACAGGTCCATCAACAATAAAAGCATAACAAGGGAGAATCTCCATCCCTTACTGCATGTGGAGGGCAACACTGCAACCAGTGATGAGGAAAAGACTGAGATATTAATGCTGCCTTTGCCTCTGTCTTTAATCGGCAGACTAGCTGTTCCCAGGATGTTCAGCTTCTTGAGCTTGAAGGTAAAGATGGTGAACAGTACCAATGCTCCATAACCAAGGAAGAAGTAGCTGGTATCTGCTTCTGCACCTAGACACTCATAAGTCTATGGGGCCGGATGGCATTCACACCAGAATGTGTGAATACACCAGTACTTAGGGAGCTGGCAGAAGAGCTCACCAAGCCTCTCCATCATTTTTCAACAATTCCGGTCAATCATCTGGGGGAGGTCCCAGATGACTGGAGGTGGCTGATGTGACACCTGCCTACAAGAAGTGGTAGAAGGAAGATCCGGGGAACTACAAGCCTGTCAGCCTGACCTTGGTACCAGGAAAGATCATGGAGAGGAGCATCTTGAGGGAGCTCTCATGATAATTGCAGGACAACCAAGGGATCAAGGCCAGTCATCATGAGTTTATGAAAGGGAGATCTTGCTTAACCAAACTGATTTCTTTCCATGACCGTGTCAGTCACCTTTTGGGGGGGAAGGCTGTGGATGTTGTCTACTTAGACCTTGGGAAGACTTTTCACACAGTCTCCCACAGTATTCCTCTGGAGAAACTGATGAATCATGCCAGAGAGAAATATACCCCTCACTGGGCTACAAACTGCCTGGCTAGCCTTTCCCAAAGAGCAGTGATTCACGGGTTGAAATCCAGCTGGCGGCCAGTCACAAGTGGGGCCAGTCTCGTTTAAGATCTTTACTGATGACCTGGATGTGGGGATTGAGAACACCCTCAGCCAGTTTGCAGGGGACACCAAATGCTGTGGGAGTGTTGATCTGTTCAAGGGCAGGAAGGGTCTGCAGAGGGACTGAGACAGGTTGGATCGAGGACCCAAGGCCGATTTTCTGAGGGACAAGAAGGCCAAGGGCCGGCTCCTGCAGTTTGGTCACAACAGCCCCAGGCACTGCTACAGGCTGGGGGGCTTGAAAGCTGCCCAGGAAAGAAGGGCCTGGGGGTGCTGGGAGACAGCTGGCTTCATAGAAGCCAGCAAGGTGCCCAGGTGGCCAAGAAGGCCAACAGCATCCTGGCCTGGGTTAGGAATACAGTGGTCAGCAGGAGAAGGAAGTTCTTGTGCCCTTGGACTTGGCCCTTGTGAGGACTCCTCTTGAGTCCTGTGTTCAGGTCTGGGCCCCTCATGATAGGAGAGACAGGGAGATGCTGGCACGGGTCGAGAGCAGAGCTACCAAGCTCAGGAGGGGTTTAGAGAACCAGTCGTGTGAGGAGAGGCTGAGGGAGCTGGGCAGGGTGAGTTTGGAGAAGAGGATGTTGAGTGGGGAACCTCACTGCCCTCTCCAGCTCCCTGAAGAGAGGTTGTGGAGGGGTGGCTGTTGGCCTCTTCTCCTTGGTGACTGCTGACAGAAGAGGGGCACTGGTCTGCAGTTGAGGCAGGGGAGGGTTGGATTGGATCCGAGAAAGTAATTCTTTACAGAAAGAGGAGTAGTTGGGCACTGACAGGGCCTTCCCATGGAGGTGGTGGTGTCCCCATCTGTGGAGGTGTTGAAGAACCGTGTAGTCATGATGCTAGAGTGGCAGCATGGAGGGAGTTATTTTGTGTTCTTCCATCAATTTAAGTGTTTGTAGGTGTGGGTATGGTTGCCCTCAGGGATCTAGTAAGTCCTTTCCAACCATGGTTGTTCTGCGATTCTGTGATTCTGTAATCTCAACTGCGTGGAGCAGCTGGATAACTGCTGACTACACTTCTAGACATGCAGCCCAGGGCACAGTTGGTTTTTCAGGCTCTGAGTGCACATTGTTGGTGTTTCAGTACCTCCAAGCATTTTTCCACAGGTCTGCCCTCAACCTCTTTATACCCAGTCCGTTGATACTGGGGGTTGTCCCAACCCAGTGTAGGACCCTGTAATTTGACCTGATGAACTTTATGATTCCTACTTCTCCAGCCTGCCCAGGTCCTTATTCCTGCCCCTCTGGTTTGGTTTGGACTCTCCTATCAGCATCCTGGAAAGATGTGAAAGATAAATGCCAATGGGAGGAGGTAGCTACAATATCAGTTTCAGACCAGTGACCTGCACTGAGTGCATTGCTATTTCCTGTATTACAGACTCTCCTGTCAGCATCTCTAGGGCCAGACCTGCTGCAACAGTCATGGTTTTAAGTTGGAACAGGGTAGATTTGGTCTGGAATGAGGAAACAGTTGTTGAATCTGAAGGGGGATAGGAGGATCCCTGGAACAGGCTACCCAGAGAGGTGGTGGAGGCCCCATCTCTGGAGCCACTCAAGGTCGGGTTGGATAGGACTCTGGGAAAGCTGGTGTAGATAGAGATGGCTCTGCTTGGTGTTCCATGACTACACAATTCTATATTTTCCAGGGCCTGGTCATTCACCCTCTTAACACTTTTCAGGCAAGAACTTTACAAGGCAGGGTGTCTGTAGCACTATCATCAATTAAACAAGCTCTTCCAGGCCAGTATCTAACCTACATGAGCTTAGTCTCAGCAAAACAAGTTTTCCCTTTTGCTTGTTTTCTGTTTCAATTCACGATCACTATTGAAAATGGGCTGCATTATTTTTTAAACAATTAGGGGACAAAGTCTTTTCACAAACACATCATCTGGAAGAAAATTACCTCAAGGACTGCATGTATGGAAGGAACATTTTGCTTTAGAGAGCAATGAATGTTTCTGCTTTAGAGAGCACTCAAAGTGAAACACCTCGATGAGAGATGCACTGTGAAAAATCAAAAATATCTCAATTGTGCAATGGTTAGACAAGAATCTAAAATATTTAACGTAATGTTCTGAGATGATTGGGAGTCTGCATTTCATACAAGAGAAGATAATCAGCCACAAACTGCTCCAGATTGGACATGTGTTTGAATTTCCCCATTGGACGTGTTAGACACAAGTTACTGGAAAACAGAGAGGGAGTCAATGGGAAATTTGTGTCCGTCTTACTGTCCCAACAGTGACAAAACCACAATAAAGTATGTCATAAATTTTCCAGATTTTGCTGAAAGAATGGGAGTATAAAAGTCCAAAAAAAAAAAAAAATGTTTTATTAAATTTTGGGCAGCATTTGGTTTGCTGAGCTTGAGCACATGATCGAGGATGATTTTGTGGGCCAAAAGAAGCAACACTCACAAAATGACTATATAGGTCCACTTAATGGATAAAATAAGTGCCTCTGAAGCCCTCCTGTGGGAAATCTTCTCTGCCGTTGAGATTTTTTGTCACATTATCATGTCATTTTGGTGTGCCTGTGACTTGGAGACACTCAGTGTTTCAAATACCCAGGAAGACATCAGTGAAGGAATCAATCTACCAGTCTTCACCTTTGCACATGAGGATTTACTGAACACAATCTGCAGCTGTAGTTTGGACGCAGTTCCCAAAGAGTAGCACAATTATGCCCGAAGCTACTAAAAGCATTTCGTATTTACTAATTTCAGCTGCAGAGTTTGGGTTCCTGTTAAGTCAGATTTGAAAAGTAAAGGCATTTTATCAAACAACCCCCAGAGACACGGTGCATCTTTGTGTAATTTGAAAATGTTTTTTTAATGCTCAGAGGATTTTTCCATTGTCTTATTAACAGCTCTTGTCTGAGCTTCACTTGTACATCCATTTTCTGTCAGATAGCAGCACTACAGAAATGCATTGCCATACTTACTTTTCACCCCTAGGCACATACCTATAGATGCATGCTTTAAATAGTTTTAGCATACTTCCCTCTCCCAGCTTCATTGAAGCCCACAGAAAACCTGAAGTGGTGGGAAAATTGCTGTGCCACTGAAGTTAATAGTTGCTTTGACAATGTCAATACTGTGGTTCTGCATCATTTATTTATACTGCTCACACACACGCTGAGAATTTCCTTGGCCGTGCCACCTAATATTATTGTAGACACAATTCATGGCAGTAAATCCTTAAGGTTCATTTCTATGGGGTCATACAGATGAGAAGCAGACAAGTTTGGTACTCATCTCTGTGGACTCTGACAGTTAAAAATAAAGGATACTCTGAGAGAACTCTGCATGTCTTCATGCTGCCCCACAAGGCAAGCAACAAAGCCTCTGAGTTTCATGCAATGAAACTATTCTTTCATAATCCATATTTCCACATAATTTAAACTGATAAAATTTATACAAAATCAGAATTGTATCTAAGGACCACAATGGTCTTATACTTGGCACAGATCAGATGTAAAGACAAATGCTCTGTGCGGGTTAAGCCAAACCATTTCACTTGACCTCATGATCAGAGAAAGATCCTTCACCTTGCTTTATTTAATGATATAGCTCTAGTTTTTGCTGATAGGGAGAAAAAAAGCAGTGGAAAAAAATCTCAAGGGAGAACTCCAGCTATTTCCAAAAATTAAATTAAATAGAATTTAGGAATCATTACAAGAAGTTATGAGTAAACTTCAAATTTATCTTACTTAAGTGTAGCCACCTAAGAGATATGTTCATTATAGGTTAGTCATTTAGTGTTTCTCTCTGCTCAGCAGAAAACCTCCAGAGAGTGAGTCATCTTAGACATCTATCTCAAGATGTGATGAATCATTTTCAGAAGTGATGGTCTCTCTGTAGCTACTAATGAGATAGTCTAGACTACTAACTTGTTAGACGGAGTTCCTAATTTATGGGTGCTTAAAGTCAAGTGGTTTTGAATAATCTGTCTTCAATGATTCCCTTACTGTAACTTCTAAAACAAGTTGATAGTTGCTGAGAGAATAATTCAGCTCTCTAAGTACATGTGGCTATATTCATGTTATATTTTATACACCCTATCACATCTTGAACATCTGCTTGGGGCTGTCAGATATGGCCTGGGACTAATAGGGACTCTTGCCCTTCTTGAGGGTTTTCTAATGACCAGGTGGCCAAATGATAGACCTGACTGGCATATGAAACTAGAGATATTCCATCTATTTGAGAGAATCCTGCTAATTCCTTTTACTCAAATGATTTGAACTGTGTCTTTTCACCTGTTGTGTGGGCTAAAAGATGCCCTGTAGCAACACATGCTCTTGAACTTTAACTTCAGAGTGATCCTCCTTAAATCATCTCAAATTAGAGAGGGGCCATCAGGTGTGATGAGCTGGATCACAGACTTCCATATCCACCATCACATGCCCTTCNCAGCTACTATTCACTTATCCTGAAGCCAGGCTGACTCAATTCCCAGGAAAACAAATTGCACATAACCTTTTCACAAAGGATCCATGGGCATTTCTTTCTAATAAGTAAAGTGAACACAGCAAACAGATATGCAGATAAAACCAAGTAACATTTGGCATATATCCCAAGTGGCACAATTGCTATTTCTTTTTAATATATTATCTCTCCCTGTTGGATATAAAGTGCGGGTGAGCATCAGCAATCCTTTTTTTTTTTTTTCTCTTATGCTCTCTGACACAACCTCAGCTGTCACTTTCACACCCAAACTATCATGCCTTATACATGGAATAAATAAGTGAGCAAAGTCTGCACCATTGTGTAAGCCTTAAAGGGGCTGGGAATATATGCAATGCCTTTCGTCCACCTATTAGCAAAAGCGTGACACTGGTGTCACGAGTTTATCCGATTCCTGCTGCTGCAGAGGGAATGTCACAGAAGTTGGGAGCACAGGCTATTTGTTTTGCAGTCCTCTGTTGCTTGGCGTATAATTATCATGGCTCATCTTTATTAAACACCAGCCTTATCTTTGTTTTGCTCTCTTTGTTGATAGATGTAACCTCAATACCGTTGCCATGGCTACGGTAACAGTAGCTGAGAAGATTTTGTTTGTTGTAAACAAACTGAGCTATACAGGCATGGATCCTAGTGGAGCGTTTCCAGTCCCCTGCCTTATATTATGCTGATTAACACTGCCATCTCCCTTCCTGGAACCTATTCCTTATTTTAATTAGCATTAATTTAAGCTGTATCGAGGAGTGTTTCCCCTTTTGTGTATTGCACCCCCTTTTTGACAGCTTTTCTCCCTATAGCAACAGCCATAGGTTAGGACTGCTATCCTGCTGAGAGCATCCTCACAGCAAAGCCCTGCTGGTATCAACAATTAATCGAGATGTACACACTGGCATAATGGCAAAAGATTGCTTTAATTTACTTCCTACATCCTCACCTCCAGTGGCAACTGAACTTGCTCTCATGTAGGAGCCATGGTGATCAGAATACGTGTTACTAGCTCCAAAGCTTATTTAACTTCAAGCCAATTTTTCAAAATCAGGGGCCATATTCAGCCTCTCACATAAAGAAATGCTGCTCCTCTGTAAGCAAATGCATTGCAGATCTTTGTCTCACTGTTAATTCATGATCTCCCTTGTGTAAAGGAATGACCCATATAGGTTCAGGAATAACATGAACTTCATAAAATAATAGAACTATAGAATATTAGGGATTGGAAGGGACCTTGAAAGATCATCTAGTCCAAGCCCCCTGCCATAGCAGGATCTCCTAGACCAAGTCACACAGGAACACATCCAGGCGGCTCTTGAATGTCTCCAGAGAAGGAGACTCCACAACTCCCCTGGGCAGCCTGTTCCAATGCCCCATTACCCTCACTGGGAAGAAGTTCCTTCTGATATTTCTATGGAATCTCCTATGTTCCAGCTTGCACCCATTGCCCCATGTCCTATCACCAAATGACCTTGAGAAGAGGTCATCTTTATCCTCCTGACACCCACTCCTAACACATTTATAGACATGAATGAGGTCATCCCTCAGCCTCCTCTTCTCCAAACTCAAGAGACCCAGCTCTCTCAGCCTTTCCTCATCAGGGAGCTGTTTATTTCGTTACCCTCCAGCAGCTCTGTGTCCTCCTTGAACGGAGGGGCCCAGAGCCTGACACAATGTTCCAGATGTGGTCTCACCAGTGCAGAGTAAAGGGGAAGAACAACCTCCCTTGATTTGATAACCACCTCCCTTCTCATCTCCCCCAGGATGCTGTTGGCCCTTTTGGCCACAAGAGCACATTACTGGCTCACAGTCATCCTGCTGACCATTAGGACCCCTAGGTCCCTTTCTCCTATGCTACCCTCCAACAGGGCAGTCCCCAGCCTACACTGATCCCTGAGGTTATTCTTGCCCAGGTCCAAAACTCTACACTGACCCTTGCTGTACCTCACTCAGTTCCTTTCTGCCCAGCTCTCCAGCCTGTCCAGGTCTCACTGAATGGCAGCACAGTCTGCTGGGGCGTCAGTGGCACCACCCAGCTCTGTGTCATCAGCACACTTGCTGACAGTGCACCTTAATCCCTCATCCAAGTCATTAATGAATAGAAGACTGGTTCTAGTACCGATCCTTGGGGGACCTCACTAGATAAAAGACTCCAACTAGACTCTATCCCATTGATCACTACTGTCTGGCTTCTATCCTGCAGCCAGTTCACAATCCACCTCACTACCCAATCATCCAGTCCACACTGCCTCAGTTTGGCCATGAGGATACTATGTGAGACTGTGTCAAATGCCTTCCTGAAGTCAAGATAGATCACATCCACCGCTCTGCCATCATCTGTCCACCTGGTTATGCTCTCATAAAAGGCTATCAGGTTGGGGAAGCCATACTGACTGCCCCTAATGACCCTCTTGTCCTTGATGTGCCTAGAAAAAGTGTCCAGGACAAATTCTTTCATCACCTTTCCTGGGATGGAGGTGAAGCAGACTTCCAACAGTCACTGATTCTTGTTATTTTTATGGCAGAACTTTCCTCTAGCAAATATTTAATACTTAGACTTGGCCTTCAAGTGATGCATTAATTTTATTCATTGTGTGTGCCAATGTTAGCAATATCCAGTCAACACATTATAATTCAAGTCATTATTTTCACCCTAAAGGCTTTACCTCTCCCTAAAGGAAATCTGTCTACCTGTACCAAGGGACTAGTATTATGTTCTCTGTAAAAGAACCAGTAGATTCACTGTGTGTATATACATGCTGCTCTTGATTTTAAATAATGCTTTTGAGCACCTAGTTTCCTTCATTTCATCTAGACTACATTAATTGAAAACTGTAGTGGTCTAGGATCTGTAACAACATATAAACAGCAAGACTGTTCCTGCCTGAAAAGATATGGATTAGAACAGAGACACAAAATGCCAGATGAGATATATCTGATTTATTCACCTCTCTGATTGGACACTGTGTTATAATATTGCCCAAGAAATTGGTGGTATGCCCTGATCTGTATGGCATTCCATAATCCTTTCTGATTGTATGAGCCTCTTATTTCTCTGCTAAGATCTACCACTTTGTATACCTTGCACCATCTGAAGTGGGACTACCTAGAAGTCTTCTTTGCTCATAAGTGGATGAATGAAGCTCATGATGTTTCCTTTTCTCTCTTATTGTCAACAGCTCTGTGTTCTTTGCCTTACAGAGCAAATCTGCCATTTGTGGGATGGCATCAGGATTGTGCAGAAATCAGGTGATCAGTGAGGCTGTGCTAAGAACAGGATACCCTCTGTAGGATATTGAACAAAAAGAGAGCACTACAAGTGTTGCTTTGTAATGCCTTCACAATGCAACACTAGAATGGGCAAATTCTTCTGGGAATAGAGAAACAAAGTTCCCTTTCAGTGCAAGGGATCCAACAGATCAGATGGAATCAAAATATTAATGATATTATTGTATGTGATAAGGAAAGTCCAACACATCATGAGTGCTAGGCATCCTGAGACCTTTGTATGGAAGACCATAAAGTGAGGAGTCCCAACAGCCCCTGTGAAGGCAGAAGCATCAGCAATGTTCAGGGCTTCAGAGACTTTGTCATGAATAAGTTTATTTGGGAGGCTGGTACAGCTGAAAATTGTGAGGATTGATACCAGAGGTCTTTGCCACTACTAGCATACTCAGCCTTTTCCTTATGACTTCATCATCTTTATCACTGATCACTTCAGTTACATGAAAAGGCCAATGATACTGCAGTCCCCGATAAATTTCAAGCTTAATCTCTTCCCCTCAATACTTGTTTTCACATCAGTGTATATATCTTTTCTATTGGCAGCCTCTTGGTAAAACTTTGTAACACAAAAGAAAAATCAGCTGAACAGGCTGAGTCAAGGAAGGAATCACAGCACTTGTGACTTTTTGCACAGTTTTGCGTTTGAACTTTCCATGCTACTTTAATATAATTTTACAGATTAGTGATAAACAAGGTGACACAGTGGCAACAGCAAATGTGACGAATGGGAAGGAAAAAATTACACTCCCCGTGAAATTTTAGAATGGTTCACACTCATTTTCAGTTTGGAAAGTTGTTACCTATTCATGTAGCAGCTTTTTAAAGTGGAAATGGAAGCAAACCAGAGCACAGAGATCTGATTGCAAATGTTTCCTCAGTACCTAGAAATCAACCTGAAACATTGGAACAAAGCAAATGCCCTGTAGACCGAAACTTGTCTCCTTGTTTTAATGATCTTTTGCATGACTGACAGTGCAATTAAAGGATGGAGTTTGGAAACCCACCTAAGAGTATTTTCACAGTAGAATCTTCCTTGCAACTTGCAGTTCCTCCAGCAACACAAGCTAACTTAAGGACATCAAGTCAAAATGCTGCTTTGAAAGAATTTTTTATGTTTCCCACTGGACTAAAAAGTTACCTTATCTTCAAATGTCTCAACACACAAATGAAACCCAACCTAGAAAGAAGCTACGCAACAGGATATATTCTATGTCCCACAGACAGCATGTGAGCCATGAAAGAAGGGAAGGTTGAAGCTGCTGCTGAAAGTTCAGCTACCTGAAAAAACATTTGAAGTTTGCTCTATGCCTGTAATGCTGCAGCCTGGCATTTTCAGTTGACCTCTGCAGTTACATGTGTAGCAACATCAAAATAAATGGTCTTTGCTTATAAAAAAAGTCAATCTAAATATACATGATGAGTGAGGGAGAAAGGAAGATGTATAGTCTGTATTTTACATATGGATAAAAGAAGCCTTGAAATTATTACTGATTCACTCTGTTTCTCACACCCTACAAAAAAAGAAATCTATGGCAGAACTGGCAATCTGACCCAAGCCATGTGAATCCTACTCTGGTGATTTGTGCATGTGGAGCTGTTCCCATCTCCTTTCATTGCCCTCTAGCAATGTCTTATCAAAGATTTTCTTTGCTGGCCTAAAACTAGAACACCTGTTAATACAAGGGGGGGAAAAAAAAGTAAGAATGTGCTCAGGCTTAGTTGTGGTGGCTGAGGCTTAAGTCATGTCGAATGTCAATGACCTACCTCCCCACACAAGAGGTTTGATAGTATAGGTGCCCTCACAAACAGATCTCATTACTTGAAGTGCCATGATAGAGGTAAAATCTGAGTACTAGGTACATTACCCCACTGTGGTAGGTGGAGTACCCACAGGGAAGGAATTCAAGTGTTGAAAATAGGACATTTGCTATAGGATTTGGGTAAGGTATGAACTTAAAATGGGGTAAATTGTTTTCTCATTACACTGTTTTGTCTACCAGTTCAAGGAATACAAAGGGTGCCTAAAGTTGGTTTTGCACTTATAGGTACCTATAATTTAAACTTACAAATTATTATGATGGACTCCTTATTAATTCTGTAATGTTATATATGGGAAAGATGCTTTTGCAGTCTGACACCAACATTAAACAGGGATGAAAGACTAAGAAATCAGACTGTACAAGTCCTACTGCTTGTAAAATTATTATTGCTTCTTGCAGCATTAATCGAGTGCTAACATGGGGCAGAGACTATTAAATACCAAAAAGGAGTTAAGGAAATCATTATTTTTCATACCAGAATCATACTAGGAAAAAGGGGGAAGATGTCTTTGTGACCTTGCAGCCAGGCTTAATTAGAAAGATCATTTGTACTGATCTATCATGCCAGTATATGGCAGTCCTGATTCTGCTGCACTAAATGAGAGTTTGTGATCTACTTCAATGACTAAATAGATCTCACAATCACATTTTAATTTAAATTGTTTTCTGATTAGATTACGATATGCCTCTATTCTATTTTTAAGGCTGTGTCTCACTGAGTGGTGAAAGGGGAATTATAACTGCACTCTGGTTGAGGTGGGTGAGTTATGGGAACGAAGAACAACACAGAAATCTTAACACAGCATTGCAGTGTCCTTTTCTCTAAGCAAGCCGTCAGAAACAGCAAGCTTGTCATTCACATTCATACTCCAGTTAGGTTTTTTTATATTAAAGCATTCCTTCATATTACAGTAAATCTAATTGGTTTGTATGGTTAAAGGAAGATAAAATTCTCATATTCATTATGAGCTGCTACTATAAATCTCCTTACTAAAATAAAAGGAAGCATTTATCCAATTCAAAAAGCATATGAACATTGTATTTGCCTTCTCTGATGATATCAGAATAGTGCTTCTGGCATTTCACATTGCCTTGAGAATATATATGGAGGAAAAACTCAAATCCAAAGCACTATGAACACAATTCTCTTTGCACTTTACTAGAGTGTTGTTGCTTCCCGTTAGCTGATGTATTAATTCCACAGTGTCTGTTATGCAGAATCACTGCTTGAGCTTGAATCAGAGTGAGACCCGTACTCATTCTGATTGACTTGTGGCTGCAAAAATACAAAACATCTTTCCTGAGGCCTCCTTTAGAATTGTTGGGAGATAGGGAGAAGGTTTCTCAAGGAACATCATTCTTTTGGTTGGAAGGGGCACAAGTTCAAGTCAAACTGTTCACCCAGAATTTCCAGGCCACGATTAAACCATGTCCACATGTCCACATCTACACAGCTTTTCAATGCCTCCAGGAATGGGGACCCCACTTGGCAGCTGCTGCCAGTACTTAACAACCTTCTCAGTGAAGTATTTTTTCCTAGAGTCCAACCTGCGCATCCCTTAGTAGAACTTGAGGTTTCCTCTCATCATATTGCTGGTTGGAAGTATTATTCTTACTTTAATATTCTATATTATTATTATTGTTATTATTATTATAAGACATTCTCCTCCAATATCCATTCAGGTAGCTGTAAAGAGTGGGAAGAACTACCCTGAGCCTTCTCTTCTCTGGCATAACCTCCCTCCAGTTACCTCAGCTGCTCCTTACAGCACTTGTGCTCCAGGCTCTTCCTCAGCTTCATTGCCTTTCTCTGGACATGCTCCAGCACTCCTGGAAGAGAGTGACCCAGAATCAAGCACAATACTCAAGATGTGGTCTCAGCAGTGCTGAGTACAAGGGAACTCACCACGCTGATTTAGCTGACGAAGTACTGATACAAGACAGAATGCTGTTGACCTTCCAGCTACCTCACCATGTTGCTGGCTCATCCTCAGGTGCTGCCAAACAATATGCCCTAGTCCCTTTCTGTAAGGCATTTTCAAGACACTCTCTCCCCCAGTCCTGAGACGTTGCACTTGACTGTTGAGACCCAAGTGCAGAACCGGACCCTTAGCCTTTTTGCAGCTGACTGGCCTCAGCTCATCCAGCCAGCTTCTCTAGCTCTCTGTAGAGCCTCCCTGCTCTCGAGAAGATGAGATTCACCTCATACATTTCTCTTAACAATTTTAATCAGTACACTTGAGTTGTGTTGCTGTCAGTCATGACCTGGACATCTGCCCTGATTCTATAGGAAATGTTGGGATTCTACTGTATTTTGCTATGAATCTATCAGATATGTTGTGAATTCAGGCATTTATCTGCATTTACAAGTGTTCTTCCTCCTGCTAAAAGATTGATTAATCTTTCTTTTAGGATGACTTCTTAGAATGTTTGACATTTTAAGACTTCCTAAAGCTAGAAAACCCACTGGGTAAGTTAGATATTTTTGTTGGTGTTCCACCTTATTCAGTCCTAATTTCCTATGTTGACACTTCATTATTATAACTTCAGGACAAGAGTTTTAAAAGAGTGGAGTGAATAAATAGCATCTTGTTGACACATAATCTTCAATTAGCCTTAAATTCTTCTTCAGAATGTTCCCTAAGTTTTGCGGAATGAAATTTCTTTGCTTACTTTAAAAATAACATTCCTTAGTCTCCACTGCTGAATGGTCTTTCGTACCATGGGTATGCAGATAGACACAGTGACTGCTGTGCAATTAAATCAACCTGGAATCACACCTGCTCCAGATGAAAGTGATTATTCCCAACATCAGTGGCATCAAATTTTATATAAACTCTTTCTATCCCTTTTCTGGTTTAATGCGACAAAGAACTGTATTTGCTTTTCCTGTGGCTGCCAAATAATGAACAGATATCTTAGTCAAACATTCCACGAGTTTCCAAATGTTTTAGATCCTCAGAGAATCCTGCAGCTTGAGAAACATATGAGAAGTTTAGAGTACTTCTGTCTACAAAGATAACCTTACATGTATCCCAGTTGAATTCCATCTGTCATTAGGCAGCCGTACCTCCACAATATGTTGAAATCCACTGAAAAGTTCCACTGTCCTCTGCACTACTTATTAATATTACAGTACTGAGACAAGTACAACACAAATATCAGGCATTTGCTAAATCACAAATATTTTCAAGCGAATGTATTGACTTAGTGGACTTCTTTTTATGTAGGAGTAGAAAAAACCATGTGGCTGTTCCGCATTACAGTGAGAATCTTTCTGGTTGTGGTGTTTTAAAGTTGTCTTCAGAATTTTAATCTTGGTTTATTTTGAGAGGTGTTTTAGGTTTTTTTAATTTTATTTTTAATGGAAGATTCTGTATGGAATAAAATGCTGGGATATTTTCTTGGAAAAGTTTTGTATTTTCTCTCCCTATAGCATGTCACGCACAAAATGGCACTATTTTAAAAAATAAAAGCAAAGCAGAGAAGCACAGAATCACAGAATGTTAGGGATCGCAAGGGACCTTGAAAGATCACCCCCCTGAAAGTTCAACTCCCCTGACAGAGCAGGATCCCCTAGATGAAGTAGCACAGACACAAGTCCAGGCAGGTTTATATGTCTCCAGAGAAGGAGACTCCACAATCTACCTGGGCAGCCCCTTCCAGTTCTCTGTCACCCTCACTGTGAAGAAGTCTCTTCTCATATTTATGTGGAACCTCCTGTGTCCAGCTGACAAACATTGCTCTTTGTCCTGTCATTGGGTGACACAGAGCAGATCCTGGCTCCTTCCTCCTGACATCTGCCCTTTCTGTATTGATCAACATTCATGAGGTCACCCTTCAGTCTCCTTTTTTCCAAACTCAAGCGTCCCAGCTCCCTCAGCCTTTCCTCATCAGGCAGATGCTCCACTCCCTTCATCATCTTTGTGGCTCTGTGCTCAACTCTCTCAAGCAGCTCTGTGTCCTTCTGGAACTGAGGGAACCAGAACTGGACACACTATTTCAGATGTGGTCACAGCAGGGCAAAGAGGGGCAGGAGAATCTCTCTCATCTAACAACTGTTCCCCTTCTAAACCACCCCAGGATGCCACTGGCTTTCTCGGCCACAAAGGCCCACTGTTGGCTCTTGGTTATCCTGCTGTCCACCAGAACCACCATGTTGCTTTCAGCTCCACTGCTCTCCAGAAAGTCAGTCTCCAACCTATCCTGGTCCCTGGGTTTGTTTTTGCCCAGTTGCCAGACTCTACATTTATTTATTTATTTATTTACTTATTTATTTGGTCATTGAAAGGATGAAAATAATCAGAAATAAAGGTTTGTCTTGAATGATCAGATATTTTTTAATCAGAAATGTTTTGTTTGAGTTTCAAATCAGTTCAGAAACATCAGACTGAATTTCAGCCATAATACAAGAAAATATTCAGGAAAATATCTGTGTGTATCTCTTTAGCAGAAACCTAATCTTTAATGACCTAGATATATGTTGTTGCTCATCTGTGGTAGAATCGTAGCATCAGAAAAGGGCAATTCTGCTAGCAGAAGGTACAAAGCATACTAAATGCCTTTTTCATACACAAAACCATCCATTAGTTTGCATTAGCTGGGCTAGAGATGTCAATCAGGAATTAAAAGTGCTCAGGGATCCCTCAGTAGCTCACAAAAATATCTCTACTATCTAGAATTTCAATTAAATTTAAATTTACATTTAATTGACTTTGTCTTGCTCATTTCCCTCTCTGTTCACAGATGTATGTATAATTGCGTTTATTCTAATTAATATTTACTGAATTTTAATCCACCATCCTGTGCTGTCACTTAACTGGGTTACTTTTCTCTATAGTTCTCGGAAAGAATTTTATTGAAACTTCTTGAGAACTCAGATAAAATGTGCTTCCTGAATTACCTTAAAATCATTTATTTTCTTTTGGCATTTGAAGAGAGTTTAAGGTTTAGGACTTTTTTGTTGCTCTTGTTTTTGTATGAAAATGTATGCAGTTGGAGACTATCAGGTTATTGTTATCCAAGTCCCATGCTGCTTTTCCCTCAATTAGACTCTCTGCCAGGTTCCACAAGAACAAAGACATTTACCATTGGTTTGTTATGCATTGGATATCACCAAACTGTCTTTTCAGAAGAAACCCAAGATAGTTATACTCCTTCTACTCAGCAATGTTGGTTGTGGCCATGAATCGACTCACCTGATATCTAGCTGTCATCTGGACAAAGATACTTGGATGGTGATTTTGCCCTCAGAGAAAGGTTTTTAAAGAGTTTATCTTAATCTCTATATACCCAAATACCTTTAAAACTACATTTCTTAGAGATCCTCAAAGGTTCACAGGGATGAGGTATCTAATCATCCTTTAATTGGGTACCCACAGCAAATGTTTTTCAGTAACTGTCTCTGCATGCACTTGGCAAGTATGAGGCAGTGTGATTTGTCTTAATCATCTTTGGTGATGCATTAAGCTATGCAAAATTATTTGTTATTTTGCATAAACTGAGATTAAGCAATCAGACATTTTCTCCAGATCACTTGACACACAGTGAATTCTTAAACCATGAGATTGCTCAGATGTCTGGTCCTATGGGTATCTATTTGTCTCTTTAAAGATGAACTTAGAGCATGCAGAGCCATTATTGTCCTGTGAACAATTTCCCAGTTAATGGTCAAGCCCTCTTAAATGACTTTGGACAAAACTGGTAATACATATGCTAGTGTTTCTCCAGATATTTTTTCCCTTGTTTTAGACCTCATGGATTTGCCAGCTGGATTTTTCTATGTCCACAGTGCCACCATGGATTAATCTTACTCTTACTATGGGTACAGAAATGAGAACTGCTTGGCTCAGAGCAGATTCAGCTGGGGATTTTTCTGCAAAAGTAGGCAGATTGTCTTTGTTCATGGTGCCGGGAAGCTTATTCCTTTCCTTTTCAGAAAGAACCTTCCTATTCTGGATTATTGTTGTTAGTGGTTAGTTTTCCACATTGAAAGATCAAAATATCTCTGTTGTAGAAGTGAATGAGCACTATTCTGTTTTTCATTTCCTATATCATTATTGTATTAATTAATACAAAGCAGAAGGAGATTTTTCAGAGTGCAGTACATTTACCTTCAGAGACACTTAGAATGTATATGTTGAATACAGTTCAGAACATTATGCTTCCACAGAATGTTATTGAGGTAGCAAAATTACTCCCCTATTTGAAAATTGTGGTTTATTAAGCTAAAAAAAAATTAAAAATGATAAGGCTCAAACCACAAGCAATCACATCTTAAATTACTGAAAGCAAATATGGTGATTGAGTCTACCCTACATTCTTCCAGTTTATCACCATGAACATTTCCAGTATTTCGGTTTTGCCTCAAAAACTGTTATGAGGTGGGAAAAATCAAGAATGGTAACTTTCCAAGAACATATCACATCTATCCATCTTTTGGGAGTAGAAACCTCTGTGCTAGTTTTATAGTATTCGACAGCACAGTAAAATAACTTCATCTCGATTGAAATATTTCCCATGCATGTGAGTTTATAAGCAGTGTTACTGGCAGGCTGGAAGCCTGAATGCTTATAAATAGACAACTAAAACAGGGATAAAAGTAGCCCTTTAATCATTACAGGCTGCTTCCTTTAAAGAAAGTAACTAATAACTTACCACATTAAACAGTCCTGGACAGATGCAACTGAGCTGGGGTCACCCCAGTGCCAAAGTTCACAGCTATGCCTTGATACCAGACAGTTATTAAGAAGATAAGTTGCTAATAGATACAAATAACCCCTGCTGTTAGAGGTGGACTCAAAGCCAAAGTCTTAGGTGCAAGTTAAAGACAATGATGACAACCAGAACTTGATATTGCAAAGGTATCCATTCCTCATGGTATATTGGCCTTCAGACCCTTGCATTGGTTTTGTCCTAACAATGAAGATCTCCAAATCTTCTTATCCTATGTGATTATTTATTAAAACCTCAACACTGTGTTTGGCTTAGGAAAAACACACGTGAATAGATAATCCTGACATGAAGATGAGAAAACAAATACCTGCTCTATACTTGCTCACACAGAATCACACAGAATTTCTAAGGCTGGAAAAGACCTCTGAGACCATCAAGCCCAGCCTGAGACCTAACAACAACATTAGCCAGAGCAGGGCACTAAGTGCCACAGCCATATTTTTCTTAAACTCCTCCACCATCTCCCTAGGCAGTCTATTCCAATGTCTAATCCCCCTTTCCATGAGGAAGGGCTTCCTAACATCTAACCTAACCCTCCCCTGGCAGCTTCAGGCCCTGTCCTCTCAGCAGCTGCCTGGCAGAAGAGCACATCTCCCACCTGTCTATTAACAAGGTCCCTCCTGAGTCTCCTCTGTGCTGAACAACCTCAGCTCCCTCAGACTCTTTTCATAAGTATCCCTCTAGTCCTTTCCCCAGCATCACTGCTCCTCTGGACCAGCTCCAGTATCTCAGTATCTTTCTTGAAGTGAGGGGCCCAGAACTGCACACAGTACTTGAGGTGAGTTTTCACCAGTGCCCAGCTCAGGAGGAAAATTATGTCCCTAGTCCTGCTGACCACACTATTCCTGATACAAGCCAGGGTGCCATTGGCTTTTCATGCCACCTGGGCACCTTGCTGGCTCCTGTTTAGCTGGTTATCTACCAGTACTGCCAGGTCCCTCTCTGCCAGGGTGCTCTCCAGCCACTCATCCCCCAGTCTGTAGCTCTGCAGGGGATTATTGTGGCCAAAGTGTAGGACCCTGTCCTTGTCCCTGTTAAACCTCATCCCTTTGGCCTTTGCCCATTGACCCAGCTGTCAAGATCACTCCACAGCATCCTCCTCCCCTTCAGCAGATCAACATTAACCCCAAAATTGGTTTCATCTTCAAATTTATTAAGGGGAAATTCTATCCTTTACATCACAATCATCACTAAAGATGTTGAACAGCACTGAGCCCAACAGTGATCCCCGGGGGACATCAATGGTCACTGAGCACCAGCTGGAAGTGACACCATTCACAACCACTCTCTGTGCCCAGTCATCCAGACAGTTTTTAACCCAGCAAAGGGTGGGCTCATCCAATCCATGGGCTGCCAGCCTTTCCAGAAGGATACTGTGAGAGACTTTGATGAAGTTGAGGTAGACCACATCCACAACCTTCCCCTCATGTACTTGGTGGTCACCCAGTTGTAGAATGGGATCAGGCTGGTTAGGTAGGACCTTCCTTTCCTAAACCCATGCTGGCTATGTCTGATCCCCTGATTACCTTGTACCTGCTGCTCAGTGACACTCAGGATGATCTGTTCCATTTCTTAGCGATTCTTTGCACAACGCACACACACCAATGCACACATGTATGCAGGTTTGCTTGACAGGCCCTACTGCCAATGACATCTGGTTATCTACAATCTCCTGTACAAGAACCTCGCTCTCTGCAATGCACCGATGCCTCTGCTCTGTGTAAGATAAACATGGCAAACACAGATAGCAACAAGAGAGTGTTATCATGGGCCCTGCTGGGTGGCAGCAACCGCTACAGCAGCAGCGGGCGATCAGCAACACCCCCACCCCTCACCAACATTTTCTTGTTTATGTGCTCTGACGATCTGGATAGGAAACTTGCACGAAGAAATAATTTATTATGGCAGTGGGGCCTGTCTGGAAAGCTTCTCTGCCTTTATTTTAATGGCCATTTAAATTACTTTTGCAGACTTTGACAAAGCTTTGATTATCACACATGGGGATGATGCACAAATTCAAACTGAATCTTTCATCTTAATAAACATGAACCCAGATCCCCATTTGGATCATGGATGCTGCTTATGGGCTTTCCCCAGATTTTCTGCCAAACACTGCCACCAAGTGTGAATCTCAGATTTTCTCCTGAATAGCGTAGAAGGAAAGTAACCCACCTGCAATGTCTTATTCCCAGTGATCCCAACAGGTGTTTGGGAGTGCTCAGAAAACAACTCACAGAAACATTTCCTCCTCTTTATTTCCCATATTGAAAACAGAACTGTGAAAGCTGTCTGACTTTCATCTGCAGAATTATTTCTATCACAATAAAACATAAAATCTACCAGCCAGAGTTAATGTGACTGTCACTGGTACTAATGCTGGAACCCCGTCCATAGTCTAAGAGAATAAGACAGACATGGGTTGAGAGGAGATGATTAATGTCTCAAAAGATAAAGGAAATTTCTTGCTGTAGCTGATACAAACTCACAGTTCTTGAACCCCAGTATAACACCCTAAAGCAATGCTGGTAAAAGAACTAACACATCATTGATCTTGTGGGAAAAGTACTTGTATTGCTGATTACAACAGAAATATCCTGAGCGCTTGTCTGCCAAGCACCTGGCAAAATAAATAATAATAGAGGAAAAACTGAAATATTTTTGATTGCAGCTAATTAAGTCTCTGTATGAAGACTGTCATTCAGAAATAAAGTGACATCAGGGCAAACAGCCTAAATATTCAAAGGATGCACTTTATTTCAAGAGAGCCCACGATTCCCTATGGTCAATGTTAAATTCCCTGTTTTAAACAGAGTTATTTCTCTGTACTTTTCAGGTGTGCCTCTCTTTATGGTCCCTAAGAGAGTCATCTAGTTGCCAGAGAATGTCACTTGTCAAAAGGGATCTTGAGTAAGCACAAAGGGCTCTAGTTAAAAAGAAAGCATGTGATTTACAGCCTGCTACTATTGCTTTTTGGTTGCACTCAGCTCACTAAGAAAGGCTGTGGGATTCAGCAGTTGTTCCTGCCCCTAAGTCAGAGGAGAGTCCAGTAAAAATTCTTACCAGCAGCCACATTCTCTGACTTCAGTGAGAATAAGAGGGTAGAAGAGCAGTATTTCATATAAACTTCCATCATTGAAGCATTAACTCAGGATCCTGAGTTAGGGCTCTGATCTTAATCATGTTTAAATTAATTAGCATTTGAACTAGAAGGATGCACTCCAAGCAGCTTATAGCAGTGAGGATCCACAACCATGGGAAGTGAGCAATTTGAAATGAAATGTAGGATAGCTATAGACTACTGAATCCCAAGCTGCAGTTCTGAAAAGTCTACTCAGCTAGGAATCTGCCTCTCAGGCCATAAGATGTGGTTTTATCACTCAGAAATCTGTTTTTTTTCCAAGAATGTTTAAATACTTCTAGCTCTGAATGCACACACATAGTTTCTTTTTGTTTAACAGGTTCTGCCCATTTATATCAGAGAATAGAACTCAGCCTTGGGCATTCATCAGCAGTTCTTGTAGCTGAACAACAAAGGATTAGTTAAATAAGATGCACTTTTCCTTAAGTAAATATGAGTACCTGTATAATTATTTTTCCTACAGGCCTTAACAGCACCAGAGGAGCTGTTATCTTTTATCAGGTAAATTAGATGCAGCTTTAAAATTGGTATGTGTGCCAGAGGAGTTCTTTGGATCTATTAGGTAAATAATCTCTTTCTATAAAAAAAAATAAATTATTCTAGGTGGTCTAGTCTCACATCACATAGAAAGAATTTACAGAGGCAGCATGCATTAACATTCTTTGAAATCAGGTCTATAAGTCCCCACATATTGATGAAAAACTTTAAGTAGTAATTCTAATTCTAATAGAGATATGAATGCTTGCTTGCAATAAATCAAAGTATTCTGCAATGGGAAGAAGTTAAAACCTACATTAAAGGCACTTACAGAGCTCTTCTTTCTGAGACAGACTGTAAACTTTTCAGTACTTCAACCAGCCTGCTTTTGAATGTTTCAAGTACCAGATCTTCTGTCAGTCCCTCGAGGAAAATATCCCGTGTCCCCACAGAGCAGCCATTGTTCAGGGTTCTTTCTAGACATTCAGTTCAATTATTCATTTATTCACTCCTAATTATGCTCACCTCAATAAAAAAATTGTTCTCCTCAGTACCACACTCAGTTGGAGATACCTCCCCATGCCCCCTGCTATTATTTGGACAAAGTTAGTGGTTCCATTATTCATGTGCCTCAAGTGAAGCTTGTATGTCTGTCTTCGTGGGATTTCTCTTGTGTTTCAATTCCCCAGCTCTACAATAAGTCTCACTTTCTCACATCCTTTATCTATTCTTCTAAAAGCTCTAACATAGGGTCAATCTTTATTTGTGTACATTATGTACAAGCCACACTCAGGGAGTCCAAGACCGGCTTCTCAAATACTCTGAGCTACAAATGGAAAAGTGAAATAAGAAAAGAAAAGGTTGCAGATTATTCTATTTAATTATGACAGCAAATTAGCGTTAGAGAATGGTGACTGAAATAAGCATCCCTCTTTAAGCCTATTTCATTGTCATTGTCCCTGAATAAATGTAAATCCAAAAATAGATTAAGAGACTCTACCAAAGAGAGGTCTCATCCTACGTGTTGGAAAGTAGCTAAAATGACATTTAAAATAATCCTGTAAAAAAAGATCCATTGTGAAGCAGTTGTTACGAAAAAGGGTTGTTTGATTTTTGCATACATGCAATCAGAGAATAGTTTTTTAAGGTTGGTGGTTGGTTTTTTTTTTCTTTTTCTTAAATGACAATCAGCCAAGGCAAACACCAGCCAACCTCAAATTTGAAATTAAGCAGTGTATGTGTGGAAATTCAGAAAGAAATTATTTGAATAATTCCTTCAGGCTGGATAGGAGAAGCTTGCATGCTCCCCAAATGTTTTGAACTTTAATAGATAAGGAGGTATGTTTCTTGGCTTCAGCAGGGAACTTAAGTCATTAATAGAATTGGAGTAATAGTAAAGCTGCCAGGATAATGATTGCAGCTCTGCTGACCTGATGTTTGGATTCAAGTAGTACATTCCACCTTCCTGTTCCTCATCTTAGTTTCTACTTGTGAAGTTCATTTTAAAAACTAATGGGGCAAATGAATTAATACAGTAGGTTTGGTCCCTAACAACACTGTCTCCTAAATTCAGCTGAGAGGGAGGACATGTCATTAATCCAACCACAGGTAGTGCTTTCACCTAAAACTACACAAAAAGTATTCAACATGTCAATAACACTGTAAAAAACAGAGACATTCAGATTAATTTCCTTAGTTGTTTTAAAGAAATCAACTAAGCTGAAGCCATATATCTTGGGTTGCCTGTATGGTCAAGGTAAAGTAACTGACACTTGAAGAGATACAGTCTGACCATCTAAGAGAGGAAGAAACCCTAGATGCTTCAGTAATTACTGAATAAAAGTAGGAAGCTCTTAAAACCTAATTCACAGCTAGGAGTCAAGCATTAACTAGAAGGAACAGACCAAAACCAGTAGTAGCCTGTAGATCAGGAATTCAAAACATGCTTAAGTTTTGAACAAGTATCAGGCACATATTACATACATAGCACAGTAATCACTGGGATTCCATAGGCAAAGTAAGATAGAACTTAATATGGGGATGTTCTCACCCCCAGGAGCTGAAGTATCTTGAGCACTGCCCCATATCATACTCCTTGCTCAAATGCCATTGCTTGAAACCAAAAGGCCTGAAAAATCATTAAACAATTACTATTCTCTCATTTCACTAGGGGAATGAGAGGAGGTGCTTAGAGGTAAGTGCTTAGCACAAAAGACTGATGTTGATGTCTAGGATTCCAGACTGAAGACAATTTGTGGTCTCTCTAAATTCTAACCCCTATTTGTGCATTAATTAATTTACATCAGAGACATTCTGGAGAAAATCCTATGGATAATGTTCAGATGTGAACAATACTCTGAACAGCCACAGAATGATTATCAGTGTGATCTTCTCTAAGGACAGTATCAATCTGATTAGAATATCAGTGTGATCTTCTCCTTAGACAACAAAATCCTGCCCTCAGAATGTGCTTGTAATTGCTAATTAGTGATTTAATGTCTCCAAGACTTATGTTTCTACAGGATGCTCAGCAATGTAATGATAAAGACATTGAATGAAATGTCCTATAGCTTTCCAGGTTGTTTGTTACTGTTCTAAAAAAGCAGAGGGTTTGTGATAATAACTTTAAAAGCCCTTTCCAGTACACTGAAGTTAGAAGTGTGAGAAGGCAGTGCCTTTGAATCTACTGCAAAGTAAACATCTCTGTACCCAGGGAACTGGAAATACAGTGTTCATTTTCTATAATCTCATGAATAGCCATAATAAAACAAGTACTTAGAATTGTGGTGTGTTTATCCTTATTAGGTTATTGTCCATCTTGATTGTTTTCTAAAATAATTTTGTGTTCTACAAAGCTGTCTGGACATACGTTTGTGGTCCCAGTTGGATTATGCAGAAACCAATAATTTTCCACAAATTAAGAGTCTAAGGTGTCCAAATTGCCTTTCAATTTCATCTGTTCCTCCTTAATTCTTATCTTATTTAAATAGTATGTTTACACTCAGTGTACAGAGATTAAAAGGTTTTCATGAAGGTATTTCTTTGAAAGTTTGAGTTATAGCCTGGACAATGGTAATTACTTCCAGTAGAGATTAGCTTTTGTCAGCAGATGGTCATCAGCTGACACAGAGATAAGAACATTCCTCTTGTTGGCATTTGGCAGATCCTAGTCTTTCCAGGTGTCAGGAAAAAGAAAAGATTGGTTTGAAGATGTATAAGGCAGATTGTATTTGCTCACTTGAACTAATCCATTGCTTATATTCTTGCTAGTGACTTCTGATACTCCAGTTGAAATCACCCCAGTAAGTGAGGGTTTGAACACAGTGATGGGTGGGATGATGTGAAAGAAAATTTGTCCCCTATTTTCCATAGAATAGATAATGTCTAGGGTTATAAAAGACTTTTGAACAAATATATTTGTACCTGCCTAAGGCGTTTACAGATGAGTTCCAAATTCCATTTTCCTTAAGCTTACAATGATGTTTCATTACACTGATGCTACCGCTGTTACTTAGGACACAATATAAAAATGAATTCCAGTCCGTGAGAACACAGAATATGGGTTTTTCATTTGATATTTGATCATATGTCAGTGTCCCCCTGGAAAACTTTATTTGCTCTCAGCTTCATAAATAACTTCCAGAGGATCAAAGGTCTGGGCATGAAACACTATGGCAAATTTGTCCCTGGATGATCCAGCAAAATCAATAGAGTCACATCAGGGATAAATTTGTCCTAATATGTTTACCCACACATAAAAACTGTATACCATCATCACATTTATTATGGCATGATACAAAAAATCACAGCTATTCACAGTCTTCTTTGTCTATCATGCACCCCATGGTTAATTTTCTGTTACGGTACAGAAAATAACTGCTAAATACCAGCAATCTCTTTTGCATATTCAGCATGAACCAGGGTCCATCCTTGCACCTTAATCTATTTTCATACATGGCTGAATCCTAGAAAAAAAGTAAAATAATAATAGGAAAGATTTTAAATCTGATCACAATAAAGATTTTATTTTTAGATGTTTATTTTAAGCAGTGTTTGTCCCCATTTCCTAATAGTTTCTCCACACCGTGATAGCGTGATACAGTCTTAATTTTCTGAGAACTGGAATGCTAGAAGTGCAAGATATGCTCAGCACTGGGATGCCAGGGGAATGGTTTCCCTGGCAACAGCAAGCACATAAAAAGTATTCAGAGCAGTCCCTGCTTCTCCTCTGTTTTAAGCCTCCATTGATAGGGGAATCAAATCTAGTTCAGATTTGTTTTATTTAAGGTGAACTGCAGGGCAGAAATGCAAGCATGTGCTTTATTATGTTTTGCCACCTGGTGGAGGATGCCTGCTGAAAGGATGATCACTGTAGGAATTCAGGAGAGATGTTCCGTGGGACCCCAGAGTGGAAGTATAGTCACACACAGAATAAACAAATGGAACAAATAAAATAAAATAATAAAAGTTATTTTCAAACAATGATTTTTTGTTTTTAAGGTCGGTTTTAAAATGAGGCAGAGGGATTGTAAAGTTCAGTGTTAAGCTTGGCACCATATCAACATTTAGATAAGTGTCTACCTCTAATCTGGGGAGCAGACACCTTGATTTAGAATGCAGGTCCTCTGTGTGTTAGGCATTTAAACAGTTCCATAAGAAATTAGACACATGCTTCAATATCTCACTGAACCAGGGCTTATGTGACATCACTTTAAGGTCATTTAGGTCTTGCTGCATTTTCCTTTTTCCTAAAAGAGGCTCAGCTGGGCTCCCAGTGCAAAGTTGTATTAGAGAGGGTTCAATAAAACTAAAATTTGTCTTCAAATGACCTTTCTTTTGCCTGCACTGATATTTTCAAGTGAGGACATATGTGTTTAATTTGTCTGCAGTTTGACGTGTTTCTCTGGTAGTGGCCCGTTGTGGTTTTGAACATGGAGAGAAATATAAGCCCTAGACCAAAAAATTTGGGGATACGACTGGTCTTTCATGGATGCTTGGTACACCTATTAGCTTCAGTGCAGGAGGAAATAAATGGAATTTTATGGGTGATATTAGTGTGTAATTTTTCATGGCACAGCACAAAAACATGAATATGCCCTAATCTCTTGAAAAATGTGACCTCTTTCATATAACAGACAGATAATTTAGCTATAGAAAATAATATGAGTAGCCCAAATGGAATAAACAGTATTGATTACCTAAACCCATGAGCGTTGGATTATCTGCAAAGTGGGAAAAATATTTTAAACATCTCTAATACCCCACAAAAACATTGCTTCTGCCAGAAACATTTATACATGAACAAACACAAATTCTGTCTTTATCCTTACACTGAATATGATTTGAGCTGCAGGTTTTTACCTTCCTTTTTAGTTCTAGAGCCTTTATCATTTCTGTAGTCTCCTCCTTTTTATGTTTGCTGAATATTAGCTTCCCTTGGGCTTTGTTATAGGATTGGGAAAGAGAAAGGTGATATTTATCACTTGAAAAGTATAAAAATCACTCAGACCTGGACTGTCTTTTGTGATCAAAATCAATTCACTTCCTACCCTGCCAAAAACATCAAAAATGTAAGTCTCCAGAGAGGAAAGAATAATGTTCATATTAACCTGAAATCCTGTCCTGATTTTTCATGTCCCTCCTACAGCTGACCAACCATAGCACCTGATGTCTGCAGCATCAGAAGAGCAGCCACATCAAGTGACACAAGCACTCATGAAGGAAAGAAAGATATGGGATGAATTTGTCACCTATTTCTAGGCTTTGATTGGTGGGGTTGGATTGTTAAGGTACATAAATAAGCACTGACTTAAGCCTACATCCAAACTGTTCATGTTTGGACAGTAATGATGAGTATGTTTTACTATCTGGGTGCTCCATGTAAAACTCTTCCCATTTGCAAACAAGTAACCAAGTGTGTAAGGAATAGTGCTTTCCTGAAGGAAGAAAAGAAAAGAAAACAAGGGAGGAAATTGGACAAGGCACAATGACCTACTTACTGCTTTCATGAATTACAATAACCATTTGAAGTCCCCTCATCATGGTAAAGCAACTTCAGGGATGCTGGCTGCTTTATGTCTCCTGTAGAAAGTCTCAGCTGGAGCTGTCAGACATCCCTGGGCTCTGTCCTCTTCCCTGACAAGCATCAGGGACATCAGGTTTTGGTCACTCACCCACCTTGTGCTCTCATAGCTACTCATGCTTATCCTTCTGGCCTCAAAAACTGTCCTTGTTCTCAGAAATTCCTGCTTTTCTGTGTTCCCAAAGTAGTACTCTAAAATATGATAAAGACAATTAAGTATAAAGCATCCACATTCTAATGCTATTCAGCAGTCCCTTCCTTCCAGCACCCTTTGTCTTTCTAGACCTGATTGATTTCTCCCTATTCTGGGCTTCCTTCTCACTTTCTTGTGTCCCACCATCACTCGGAGCACATCTCAGGGGGTAGATTTGGCTTGTTGGTTCTATAAAAGCAATCAAATTATGCTGCAATTTTATTTTATAACTTCTAATAGCAGCTAATTTATTCTCTATTTGCAGATTACAGAATTCATCCAGTGGTGCTTTTGGGTTGCAACACTACATAGTAATCCCTTCTGCACAGCTCTCTAGAATAACCCTTACCTCTGATCCTACACAGTTTTGTCCCCAAAAAAGGTTTCCGTAACGCTCACACTACAACTGGATGTGCCTGTATTTAAAATTATTTGGGATCTGGTATTTAAACAATATTAGTGCATTCACCACATACACATACACATACACATACACATACACATACACATACACATACACAGAAGATGCTTACACTGCCATCTGCTTCTGCTCATGCACACTCCTATTTCTGCCCTTGGGATGATAAGAGAGCAAACACCTGACAGATGCTTAGTCACATTGCTTAATATTTCTGGAAAACATTCAGGTGCTGAGTTTAGAAACTAGAGAAAAACGGTGCAGAATTAACACAAATTCCCTGAAAATCTATCAGATTTATCTGTCTGGAAGAATTCTTGCGAAGATTAGAGTGGAAAGGAAACTATACCTTTCCTCCGTTTCATACCAGTCAGTTACAACAGCATCATTGACAGGCAATCTAAGTTTTATTCAAATCCAGTGTTGTTGCATAATGAGATCTAAGACCTACTGCATTTATACATCCATTCCCATCTCCTCGGTATCTGAGCACCTTCTAGTATAGCTCTAAGAGATATAATTAGCATCTGTCAAGTGTGGCTCACTCTCTCCACAGGATGGAAAGATTGCCTGTGGATCTTCTTTTCTTCAAGTATGCCCAAGTGTATCTAATAGCCAAGGCATTAAGAAAGAAGAAAAAAAAGGTCTTTACACTTGGTACATAGAGAGGTCAGTGGTAGATTCTGTGGCAGTCAGTAACCTCTCCCGTTACTTGATCTGCGAGTGGCACAACACAGCAGCTCCTCCACTTAGTTTTCTGTTCGCCCATCAATTGCAGGGCACCTTATGACCTTCAGGCGACTTTTATTCCCTCAAGCAAGTTGTCACAGATGAATCCTCATGTGCTTTAAATGGAATGCACACACACAACAGTAGTACCCTTTGGTTTCTTACCTCTCCAGCAGACTTGATAGAAGCAGAAGTACTCCTTTCTGAGTCCAGACAGCTGTCTTATCCCTTCCTAGAAAGCTCCCACTTTACTTTGTCTCTCTTACCTCCTTCTTGTAGATGAGGCTGGAAAGTTCCACAGTATCCATTCACATCTTTGGGATGAATACTCAGCATGAATCTGAACTGGGTCTTAAAATATCTTAGGTTCATTCATGTTCTTTTCTTCTTCAATCTAAACTGTTCCCCTGTGACAGTAGAGCAGAGGCATTACTTACCAAGTTACACAGTCATTCTGGTCTCCTGTGGCCTGATATATGAGCACTTTGGAAAAAGCCACTAAGGTCTTGAATATTCAGCATGCTGGAATTTGTTTAGTCTACAGGAGGGAAGAGTGAAGAGAGACATAAGTATCTTCGAGTATGTAAAAAATGGCTGCAAAAAGGAAATGAATAAAGTGTTTTTCACATCTGTTAGGGCCAGGGCAAGTACTAATGGGCTTAAATTACAGTAAAGGTGGTTTAGGTTGGACTTTAGGGAAAAATTCCTAACTGTAACGATTGTTAAGAATGGGAATGTGTTGCACACAGAGGCTATAGATCCTCCATTATTGAAGACTTCAAAAACACTTAGATGAATCTCTGTCAAAAAATATTTAGGCATAGTTGTGGAAGGCAAAAGATTACCTGGGTCTAAAATCTCCTCCAGCCTTGCTAACTGTGCTTCTGTGGGAAGCTGAAACAGCAAGCAAGGGCTGAACCTGGTGTAAAGAGGCACCCAAGTACCGAGAACACATTTGTCTGTGTTGCACACCGATCATTGTCACTTGGGGGAATCTGATTCCATTCCCCACGTGCATTTTCCTACCAAGAAATGTCACTGCTTTTTATATTTATCTTCCAGATTACCTTTTATTCCCCCTTTTATCAGCTTTTAAACAGTCACAGGGGGTGTTACTTGTTTTTCAAAACTATTCAAATTGCATTCAGCTAGGATTTGATTAGCAGAAAGGTGAGATGACTTTGCTCTCTGTGCTAGGTAATAAGCAGTTGTTCTAACCTTGATTATCCCACCAACTGAACATAATGTGCTGATCAAATGATTTGTGCATTGACATGCTTTCCTGATAAGTCACGGTATATGAATATTAAATGCTCCTACTCAGGAAGCTCAAGTGGGGGACAAAAGTATCTTGTCTTAGTTTCCCACAATCCTATTCAGAGCAAAGAATATAGCCACAAAGCCCCAGGGTGAAGATGTCCTGTGTAAACTAGAATTGCATAGGATCACACAGAATTTTGACTATGATGCATTCAAAGTCCCATCCTGCCTAGCCTCAAATGTATTCATGATACTTACATAGTCTATGTTCATAGGAATCATGGAATTATGGAGGATGGAAAATACCACTAAGATCATCAAGCCCAGTTTATGGCCTAACATCACCCCAACCAGCCAGAGCAAGGCACTAAGAGCCACATATTTTCCTAAACACCTCTGGGGATAGGGACTCCACCACTGCCCTGGGATGTCCATTCCAGGGTCTGATCACTCTTTCCATGAGAAAGGGCACCGTAATATCCAACCTAACCCTCCCCTGGTGCAGCTTCAGTCAGATCCTGCCCTCTTGTGCTGGCACTAGTTGCTTGGGAGAAGAGCCCAACACCCACCTGACAACAACTTTCCTTCAGGTAGCTATAGAGTGTGATAAAGTCCTCCTCTTCTCCAGGCTGAAAAACCTCAGTTCCCTCAGCCTTTCCCCATCATACTTTCCCTCCAGTCCCCTCACCAGCCTCACTGCTCCTCTGGACCTGCTCCAGGACCTCAATCTCTTTCCTGAAGCATGGATGCTACTCCCCATTTCCTATCCTATCTAAGGAAAACTCCTCCAACTTCCACTTCATTAAAGAAATGGGCAAAGTCAATCTTCACATTTTGGGAGAAGGAAAATGAGTTTTAAGAAGAATTTTTTAAGTGTTTTAGGAAATTTTTAGGAAGGTTTTAAGAAAAAACTATTTTTATTTTAATTCAAGACTAATAATTAAAGATGAAGTATGCTGAAGGTTGAATTTTGTATTTTGTTGGCATAAACAGAGATTGTAGTTAAATAATTTTAAATAATAAGAAAAAATGTTTTCCAGTAATTTTTCGTTTGAAATATAGCTTGAATTTTATGAGACCAGTTGGACCAAAGGACTACTATGGAAAGTCATAGTGTGCATTCTTCTATTTTAGATTAATATTTTTGTAGACTGAGATAAAACTTGTCAGAGTAAAATATCTCATTAAGATATTGGCTAGAGATTTCCCTAACTATGCTCACTAATTAGCTGTATCCTCATTGGTATAAGGAAGGGAGTGGGTAGACTCTTTCCAGTGTTTCTCAGCAACAGGTCAAAGGACAAAGGGGATGAATTGGGACACAGGATATTCATGTGGAAAATCTGTTTTACTGTGAGGGTGACAGAGCTCTGAAACAGGCTGCCCAGAGTTTGTTGAGTCTTCTCTGTAGATATTCTAACTCTGACTGGACTCCATCCTGTTGAATCTGCTTTGCGTGGTCATGGTTTTTAACATGGGGATTGACTGAACTGGAGCAATCTGGCCTGAAAAACACCAACTGATCTAGCTTTTCAGATTGTTTCACAGAGTCTTTTTATTTCCAATACTGACTCTTCAGGTGAGATGTAACTCTTTGCTCAAGTATTCTGTTGGGTTTATTTTTCCGTAAAATAATACTGTTTTGGTATTACAAGTGAGTCCTCTGTCTGCACTGCTATCTGAACAAATTCACTGATGTTGTCTGGCTGTGTGCAAAGAGCAGATGTGGAAATGGGATGAAGACATTCACTGTATTTAAGGGATTTACACTGATCATCCTCTACCAACTTCCCATCTCTCACTTCTTGTGTCAAAGCTCCCCAAAATCAAATATATGGGTAAGTCGGTCTTCTTTTTTTCAGTTTTGCGTTATTATGCCATACATCTGTCTTATTGCAAGGACTATCATTTCCTATGTGTGTACAAAGATCTTGGATTATAAGACACCAGTTGGACAGAAGATATACAAAGATCTTGGATTTTCAGCAATCATGAAAGGAAATTGAGTAAATCTCTTTCTCCTAAAGGAAGGGTTCTTATGGATGTGTCTGTGAGACTATGAAGGGATCACTCTTTCCTCCTAGAAAGAGGTGAAGTTTTGAGGACTTGCTGACTCATAACTGTATATTAGTTATATTCATGGCATGTTTCTTTCATAAGAGCTCAAAACACTGTCTTTAGAAAAAAATCAACCTAGCTCTAATGCAATCCTATGGTTTTAGAGACTGGACTTAATGTGGAACATTTAGCACACAAGTCACATTTCTTTGTGATTGATGTTCTCTGTATGGTATCTCAGACGTTTTGAAGCAGATTGCCAAAGTGTCTCACCTCTTCCAGTAGATACCTTTCCCATATTTTGAACACTGAGTAATTATCCAGATGAAACCACAGAAAATCTTGGCCATAAAATGTAAAAATGCCCACTTGCAGCTGATTTTTCAGCTCAGAATGATACCACAATGTGCTGGTGAGTGGACAAGGCAGGTTTGGATGATGGCATAACTGCTATTAAAAGACACTGAGAAGCAATAGGAAAAGTATAGTTACATCAGAAATCAAACTATGCTTGCCAAAGTGAATTTCTGTAGTGTTGTCTTCACTAAATAAAAGCAATAGAGAATCAAATCTGGATGCTGTCACAGGTAACTAGAGCACAGACTGATGAGAAAAAATTTAGCAATATTCTACTTTTTTAAAGATAAATAGCCAAAGTCTTTGAAGTGACTGTTTGTGATATCTCCTCACTCCTGAATGTGTGACATGACAGCTGGATGAGAGATAATCAGGTAACCTGAGGGTAATCACTTTAAAGGATTAGATGGAGAGAATGACTTGATTGATGTACCTGTTGAATCCAGTCTTCTAGTCTTTTTTTTTTTCTCTTTCCCCTGACATTTCTCAGGAAATCCCTCTCCCATCATCCCTTGAGAGCTTCTTTTTTTAAATAAAAGAAGATAAGATAATTATGAAGATAAGATTTCCATTTCATTCTATGTTTTAGACTGTCCGTATCATATTGGGATCATACAGTAATCCTCCTAAAGACAGTTGGCACAGGTAAGACCTGAAGAGGAGACTATGACAAGAGGTTTCATTCTTGACTGTTATATTTATGCATTTGATAAACATCTTGATTGGGCTTTATTTTTCTCCTTTAGTCCATGACCAGAATTTCATTGCAGAGCACACAGTGTGAAGCCTGCATCTGCTTTACCCCTGAAAACACAGAGCAACTGGTGATTTGGTCATTTGCACTACAGGAGCTGGTCTGGGAAACTTCAATGTTGCATCCATTGACCCTTGTCCTATCACCAGATGACCTTGAGAAGAACATGGCTCCATCCTCCTGACACCCACTCCTCACATATTTATAGACATTCACCCCTCAGTCTCCTCTTCTACAAGCTAAAGGGACCCAGCTTCCTCAGCCTTTCTTCATAAGAGAGGTGTTCTACTTCCTTCATCATCTTCATTGCTCTGTGCTGGACACCCTCCAGGAGCTATGTGTTTTTCTGGAACTGAGGGGCCCAGAACTGGACACAATACTCCAGATGCGGTCTCACTAGTGCAGAGTAGAGGAAGATAAGGACTTGTCTCAATCTGCTAACTACTCCTCTTCTGATCCCCCTCGGGATGCTGTTGGCCCTCTTGGCTACAAGAGCACATTGTTGGCTCATAGTCATCCTGCTGTCCACTAGGACCCTTGGATAGAAGTGTCTGCATGTCAGGTAGGTGTCTTAGCTCCCTCTATACACAATGACTAGTCATTTAACTGTCTGGTTCACTGTTCAAATATAAGATCTGTTGGACCTGCAGGGCATTGAAGGATATCCCACATTGTTTCCATCTACCATTCCAACAGGGCAGGACTTTTTTTGGCCCCTGTACCTACCAAGCCTATAAGGATGTCTTGGCTAGCTAGGTTTCTCTACCTGCTTCATGTACAAGAACCTATGTGTCAATGTCCTAGCCTGGAGATGCATCACCCCAGGCATTGCCCAAGCATTATACAATATTGTGTGGGAAGGAGGAGTAAGGAGTTGATGACCCCCTTGTACTTTGTACTGGGGAAGACACACCTTACATATTTTGTTCAGTTCTGTGCCACTCATTTCCAGAAAGACACTGAACTTCTGGAGCCTGTCAAAGGACAGCGAGGCTTGTGAAGAGTTTGCAGCACAAGCCCTGTAAGGAGCAGCTGAAAGAACTTCAGTTATTTAGCCTAGAGAAAAGGAGGTCCTCTCACTTTCTACAGCTACCTTGAAGGAGGTTTAATCAAGGAGGGGTTCATCTTCTTCTTCCCAGTGGAAGGCAATAGGATCAGAGGAAATAGCTGTAAGCTGCACCAGGAGAGGTTTAGACTGGATGACAGGAAGACTTTCTTCACTGAATGAAAAATGAACCATTGGAACAGTCTGTCCAAGGTAGTGGTAGAGTCACCATTCCTAGAGGGATTTAAACGATGCATGGTGGTTAGGATCATAGTTTAGGGGTGACCTAACAGTGCATGTCAGATGTTCAACTTGATGATTGTAAAGTTCTCTTCCAATCAAAGAGGTGTTTTGTTTTTTTTTTTTACAACTGTCTGAATATGAACCAGCAAGGTACGCAAGTGACATGAAAAACCAATGTCACTTTGGCTTGTATCAACAATAGTGTGGCCAGCATTACTAGGGACATAATTCTTCCCCTGTACTCGGCACAGGTGAAGCCTCACCTTAAGTACTGGGGGCAGTTCTGAGACTGTCACTTCACAAAACAGATTGAGGGTCTGGAGCAGGTCCAGAGGAGCAATGAGGCTGGGGAAGGAACTGGAGGGAAAGTCTGATGAGGAGAGGCTGAGGGAGCTGGGGATGTTTACCTTGGAGGAGAGGAGATTCTCAGGGGAACCTTATCATGCTCTATAACTACCTGAAGTGAGGTTGTAGTCAGCTGGGGGATGAGCTCTTCTCCCAGGTGATTAGTGATCAGACAAGAGCACAGGGCCTGAAGCTGCACCAGGGGAGGTTTAGGTGGGACGTTGGGAAGCCCTTCCTCATGGAAATGGTGATCAGACACTGGAATGGAATGTCCAAGGAGGTGGGGGAGTTGCCATCACTGGAGGTGTTTAAGGACAGACTGGATGTGACATTTAGTGCCATGGGCTAGCTGCTGTGATGGCTAGGTCATGGACTGAGCTGGATGATCTTAGAGGTCTTGTCCAGCCTCAATAATTCTGTCATTCTGTGTGAATCTTTTAGATATCTCCATAATAGTGTCTTATGGTTAGGAAAGTAGTTAATTTTTTGCTGTTACTGAAAAGAATTTGGAGTAACAGTAATGGGTTTTCTGTTAGATTTCATCACTACTTATTTCTTGGTATGATGTTCAGTATAGACATTTATCTAGTTTGACTCATCTTCCTGAAAGCTACATGCCTTTTTCCACACAGCTGTAAACTTCTGATGATGACGTACATTTTGTGTTGTACTACAGGTAGGAGAAAACCATGCCATTCTTGGTTTAGTATTTGGGTTTTGCTGGAAACAAGGGTAGTAAACCTGTTCTCCACTGTATCCCCTTGTTTTTTCAGACAGGAATCAATCAGAGTAATATCCAAGATTCAGATGGAGAGGACAATGAGGAGGTCATCTATAATGTCTGTAACTATCTGAGGGGTGGGTGTCAAGAGGAAGGGGCCAGTCTATTTTCTATGTTGCCCAGTAATAGGACAATGAGTAAGGAGTATAAACTTGAATGTAGAAAGTTCCACCTCAACATGAGGAGAAAATTCTTTAGTATGAGAGTAACAGAGCACTGGAAGAGGCTGTCCAGAGGGATTGTGGAGTCTCCTGCTCTGGAGATATTCAAAACCTGCCTGGGTATATTCTGGTGTCAGCTGTCCTAGGTGATCCTGCTTTGGCAGAGTGGTTGGACTACATGATCTGTAGTGGTCCCTTCCAACCCTTGACATTGTTTGGTTCTACAATCTTCTTCCCTTATGTCTCCAGAGACTCCATAGCACTGTTTTAAAAAAAACAAAAGAATTATTTTGTATTGAATAAGATTTTATTCAAACCTCTATATGGGATGTGGAGGTCACCTTCACAGAGCTGATTTTGCCATCAAGGTCTTCTTGATCATAAACAAACAAAACAACCCAAACCCACCAAAACTGGAAACTAAAACAAAACCCCACAAATAGTTTTTAAATATTCTTTTTTTCCTCAGTAAAATACTGAATTGATTAAAAACCCTGCTACCTGAAGGCATGAAATACATACCTTCTTAGAAAGCAAAGTCTATGTCTCATTATGGTTCTTTATCCAGTTAATTAATTTAGCTTTCTATTATAATCCTTCTTTTAATCACCGTCTTTTCAATTTCTTCATTTCACTCAGATCATCTCCTTTCCACAATTGCCCTGATGCTTTAATTCCATGCCACAAAGCTCAGCAAGTATTTGACTTGCTAAATCTTTATAAGAATTTTTAACTCAAACCTATTAACCTCAGACAAAGTGTTTTGAAGATTTTCATTTGTATGCAGTAAGGATGCTCTTCAGAGGAGGGGAGGGAAAAACCTCCAAAAGAAATATAAATCAATATCTTAAATTACTCAAATGTTCAATATGGCACCATAGCTGTTACATATTTTTTTCTCTCCTTCTGAGATTCAAATACATATGCTCAGCAATTACTCTTTCATTTGCATAATAGGACATTTTTTGATTAGCATATCTTGGACTTCTGTTTGCATTTTTTAAGTGTGGTTACTTCTATTCTCTAATTTGTCCTTATTCCCTCTTCACGTTCTGTTCTACCTACTCATGTTTTCCTTTGCTCTTGTTTTGTTTTCCTGAGGGCTTGTTGTCTCCGAAGCTTTGTTTAGTGTTTGGTTTTGTAGTTAAGATCACACAGTAACGGGATACCAGGAAAGGGAGGCATATGACATATTAAAATTTAATGAATAAATTGTGAAACCATGTGATAAATGTCATACTTGCACCGGGGGTAGCCAGGAAATAGAGTGATGCACCGCAAGATCATAGGAAAGCTGCAATATAGTTTATCAGCCTTTCATCCTATCTAGAGTTTGTGTATTCTGAAGGAAATATTTTGTGTTTTCATCAGCTTCATATGTTTTATAGAATTTACATACTGAAACTGCTGCTATAGTGATCCAGATCCTCAACAAATAAGTTGACTAAATCCTTGGCATTGCCATACCAGGTTGGATGTTTCGATTGACTGTGTTCTTGTGCAGGGTTTAGGTCCATTCAAATGTAAAAATTCTTCAGTGCAACCCATTAGATTTTCAGTTGTGTAGAAGTCTGTAATACTTCTGTGCCAGTGTATTCTAGTGCCTTTTTGTTCAATTTCATTTGTCTTGTTTGTAAAATGCTGCAAATACTTTCATATAAGGTTAGAAATCTGTATAATTCTCTTACCATTGTCTCATTTACTCACATCACTAAAATTTAATATATTCTTGGTGCAGCCTTACTTATAATATCTTGAGATCTCAAATTAAATGGTGGCCGGGTCGGGTTCATCTTCCTGTTCATGGCTTTGCTCCATGAATTCATTGATTTCTGTAATTAAATGAGTTGGAAGTAAATCCCAGCCCTTTGCTGCATGTAACTCATCAGAGCTGATGGCTGAATCTTAATAAGCTGTTTAGTGCGATCTTGTGCCAGAGCAGCTAGGTGTTAACAGTTTCCCTGGTGCTACAATTCCATGTAGCAATCTGTGGTTATAATTGACTCTGCCAGGACAAAAGAAAGAGGAGGTAGAATGGCGTTAGATTAAAATGAGACAGTGCAATGCAGAGCAGTTAGCTCAATGAATGCAAAATTCTTCCCTTCTAATTTTTTTTTTAACTCAATGGTTACAATTTTCTTCCTTCTTTCTAATAGACTGCAGAGTTTCAGATTCTAATACATGTCTGGAGAAAGAGATCTGAGGATGTTTCCTATTTAGAAAAGAAAAAAACTCAACAAAACAACAACATTGAAATGCAAACATCAAGGCGTTTAATTAGCAAGGATAAGGGCAATGCCTGTGCAACGTTCTTTATAATCTTCATCGTGCTGGTGCCAATGTTGTAGTCAACATGCCTTACAAGAATGCAAAAACAATGTTATTGTGGTACCCCTTGAACTACAAATAAAGCAACCACCAAAGACATTGTGCTTGTCTTGAAAAGGATGAGACAATTGTCCCATAAAATGAGAAAACATTTAGTAGATTATCAGCAAAATAGAAAAGCAAGGGGCATATAAGGGAAAAAGCTTAAGGCATGGGATAATTTACACAGATTAGGATGACTGTCTGCTATTACATGCAGGTGCTCACTCTCTTTTTATCTGCTCTTGGATATAAATTGCCAAAGCATTCTGTGATAGTTCATGAATGATTTTAGCTTTCCTTGGAGAATAATTGTGTTTTCCTTTGAAAAGAAAGATTCCAGAACCTTGATTAGACGATGTATGGGTGACATTGCCTCCTTGCTTCCAGAGGTTCCCACCAATTGCTGTGAAGTTAAGCACTCAAAACTGAGAGGGAAACAAAGCCAGAGTTCCGTTGGGTTTGTAATGATATTCAGCTGAATGCCTCTCCCCACACGTATGGTTCTCACGCTACATCTCAACTCCCCTGTTGTCTGTGTGTACATTAAAGCTAATCAGCTTTCAGTATGTTTCTCCACAGGCTCATATCGAGAAACATACGCTGTTTGTTTCTTCCAAATGGCAACTCTTTCAGAGTGACTATCAGCAAGTGACTTTGCTCTAGCATATGAAGTAGCTGCATTGCACTGGCAGCAGAGGCAGAAACTCCACCCTTGTCCCCATGACACTGCCAGACTCCATGTTTACCTTTCTATACATCTTATGCTCTTTCATGCCTCTTCTACCTCTCTGCATATTGGGTTGGGTTTTTTTCCCTCAAAACACCTGTGCCTACAGCCAGACAGAATTAGATAAAGCTGTGAGTGCCCCATCCATATGTCGCCCACTTGTGGGAGATTGACATGATTCACTCTCAAGGTGTTAATAGACAACTAGAAGTGCTCAAAAACCGGAGGTGGAGAAGACAGTAAAACTGAGCACCAGAATTTAGCTTCAAGCAAATCCTCTGACAAGTCAGAACAAGAAGTTCAAAAGACTATTTCATCCTGTTTCATATTGGACTTTTGAGCTGGCAGTTAATAAAAACCACAAAGGAAAAATTACTGTAATACACTGCACGTATACAGCACTTTATTCACACTGGAAAGCCAGAGATTTATGAAACAGAGAGCAAAAATCTAGTGGTCATGCTGGGATTAAATTATATGGCCTGGAAACAAGTTTCAGTGCCTTGCAGGTTTCAGTAAAATAAATCTAATTGGAAAGGCACTTCAGGAAACCATTCTTAGAGACATTTCAGACTGGCACCATGGTGGATAAGGAAACAGTAGACAGCAATACCTATCAGGAACCAAGAATCAGAAAGATATAGGGAAGTTTCCATCTGGCTGGAAGTCATGAATGTGTCAACCACTTGGTAATTCTGTCTGGAGAACCAGAGCAGGAACCATATGGACCATGCAGGGACTTCCTGAGACTCCAAAGCAATCAGCTACTAAGAAACTTTTTATCCTTTAAAATCTAAAGAGCTAAACAGATTCAAGAAAACAAGAAACTTGGGTTTCTACTTCCCCTCAGTAAAAATACAAGATAAAATTGAAAAATATTTCATTTTACTTATTTAAAATGGAAATTGGTAAATTCATTGATGACAATACACCCTGTAGCTAGTTTTTTGTATTGTGAATACCCACAATTACAGCATTTCATCAAGGACCTTGGAATTGACTAGGGAAGTCCTCCTTAGCCATCTAGGGATCAATTGGTGTTTGTGTATAAGGATTGAGTAAGACATAAAATATTATAGTTAAACTATGTCAACAACAAGTGGTGGTGAAAAATTTCAACTAGACCAAAAATGGGATGAGATGTTTCCAGAGATGGTCCCTACAAGAAATGAAAGAAACACAGTAGTAAAAGGAAATTCAGGATAATAGCAGGATAGGAGTAAATAAAAGTAAATATTTCTGTAACTCATTTCAGAGAAGAAGAGGATTTTTAGGGGTCTTTCTGTCAAAGCTCTGAGGTAGAGAGCTTATTGAACAGAAATTTGCATACATTTTGGCATGGTTTGTCTGAGTGGGATGTTGCACTTGGGCTGTTTACGAGAACAGAAGGGAAAAAGCTGGGAGATGGTGGGAGTGCTATCTCAGAGAAACCAACCTCTTGGTTCTGAGTTGCTAATTTGATGATACAGGGTGATCTGATTGAACTTAAAAGAGACCTGTGGTATAGATATGTTTTAGGCCATAGAGTAGAACTGAACAAAGAAAAGAGGTAAGGCACAAGTAACATGAAGTTGCAGGTTGTTAGAGACAAAGGGTGAGAGTTTCAGATATGTATAAAACTATTGCTTCCAGATATCTTAAGCTACAATTTGTGTTGAAACTGCTGTAAAAATAGAACAATTTTCTACTTCATTTAAAAAATGCTTTAAAATCAGGTGGGGATTTTTAAGGACTTTAAAATGGGGACACTAATGCTGCCTAGTAGTTTGCACCAACACATTCAAATAGGCCATTTGTCCAAATCAGAACAAAACTATGAATACAAAACTCAGTAGAAATACAAATTAACATTCATTGACTAAGAGTTTGAAATATTTTAGTTAGTTACAAATTTTAAATTCCACTATCAAAGTTAAAAATAATTTTCCAAAAATCATCTCACACCTAACTCCTGTGTTGAGAAACAAAATAAAAAGAAATAAAATACTGTAAATGGCAACAAAGGAACAAAATTCAATCCAGACATAGCTTCTAATTTATATTGATTTTTGAATAGCAGAATATTGGTTAGTTAATTTAAAAAACCCTGGGAAAAAATATGAGGTTTGTGCTGGTAAGAAAATTTAAAGTATATTCAGGACATACCATTAACCGTAAATCTTACAAAAGAATACTGCTTGCTGATGTATTTAGTGCCTGTATGTTCTGTAATTAAAAAAAAGCAAGATTTTATTTTTAATCTTAAGAGGATCGTGAAGTACATCAATCTTTTCTACAGAGTTGAGCATACAAATACCATCCCTATGATTTTCAAAATGCCTTATAAATTATCCTTAGAATCCTAAAAATACTGGGTGGACTTATGGTTCGAAAATTATCGAATTATCATGTGTTAGTTGTGGTGCTATTATGAAGAAAAAGCATTTTATTTTGAAGCTGGAGGTAGCTTTCCAAGCACACCTCCTGCATAGCTGTCTGGACTCTACAGGTGATTGATGGGCAGAGTCTATAAAAGGGAATGTACTTCCTGCTTCTTCATCTTCATCATCTTTTTCCTCTCTTCTTTTTTCTCCTCTGGTATGTCTTCAGAGACAGAGAGCTCCTCTGAAAGAGAGCTCCCCCCAACCTCACAGGGTAAGGGGGAGGGCAATGGCTCTCAACTCCACTCGTCGAAGGATGGAACACAAAGAGCCTAAATCTGGCTTTGGCTCTGCTACGGGGGCAGCCATGGCCATCTTATGCATGGAAGCTTAAATGCAGAGAACAGACCTTTTTGCACTGTGGCCAGCACCAGGTTGCCCCCGATCCTAGCAGCAGGCCAAAGATACGAGCTGTTGTCCACACCTGCAGAACCCTTTGGTGGAGGCAAAAATGCAGTTCTCCACTCTTTCTCTAAGGACTCAAACACAGAAGGGCAGCACAAGCTCATTCCAGATCCTTGCAGCGAGCTGAAGAGAGGGCAAGTCCTCCACAGCGGCTTCTACAGCTTGATCGCCTTTGAAGATGCCAGACAGAGGTGAGCCCTAACTCTCTACCTCCCTTAGTTCCTAACCACAAGGGAGAAGAGGAAAAGGCTCTGCAGAGGGCCTGTACAATAACCCTTGGAAAAGGTCTAAAGAGAGCCTATTTGCCATAACAGGCATTGCCCCATGTAACTGGTGCCAT
>VZRI01003317.1:15231-38237 GCA_013397515.1 Upupa epops
TCCATCACCCATGCTCTCCCATCCCTGGCTCCTCAGAAGGGACCCAAGAGGTCCAGGAGGGGTTCTCTCCTGAGAGGGATGCGTGTGCACCCCTTGGGCATCGTGACCCCACGGGGTCGACAGGACGAGCCCTGCTGTTCTGCTCTGCAGCTCAAAGACCCCCTTCTCCCCTTCCTGTCCTCTGTCCTCTCATTTCATCATGGAGCCCTCTCTCCTGGGGCCTCTCAGGCTGCAGCAGAAGAGCCCGAGAAAAGGCTGAGGAACCCTCTGAGCGGAGCCCACCGGCTCTTCGGGGCTGAGACCGGAGGGAGGCAGCACCATCCACCCGGGCTGGGCCAGCTCCTCCGTGGATCCTCCCCGCGATCGGAGCAGAACCCCCCGGGGGTCTCCCGGAGCTTCCAGCACCGAGGAGGATCCATCCCCAGGGTGACCCGACTGCATCTCCCGGGTTGGGTTTGGTCTGCAGAGCCCACAGAGCCGATCGGGCGCCGTCAGAGCCGTCGATGGCCAGAGGGAGTCACCGACCCCCCCTGAAGGCAGAGCACTTTATTATCTAAAAAAGGTACAAAACGAAGTCCCGGGGGCTCTCGGTGCCTCCCGTTCGCTGCCAAGAGCCGCGGGCAGGAGGAAGACGCTGCCGTGCCGACAGCCCCGACGCCAGCCCGCGAGTCCAGCCCCTCTGCCCGGTACCACGGTGACAGCATCCCCAGCGAAAGCCGACTGCAGCGACCCCGCAGCCGTTGCATCCCCTCACCCTGCTCCACCGGACCCTTCCTCAGCGACGCCGGGACCCCGCGGTGCCTCTCTCCTCCAAGGCGGCGCCGTCGGAAGTCACTGGGGGGGGGGTCCCCTCGACCTCGGGGAGCCTCGGCAGCAGCATCGGCCTCGAAAGGCGAAGGGCAGGGAGGTGGTTTGGGATCAGAGCCGTGGCCGGGGGCGCCTCGTGCGTCCACCTGCTCTGTCAGCATCGAGATGGCTGGGACTGAGAGGAGACTCCGCCGGGAACCTTCCTGCTCCTCAGCGAGCTCCTCCTGGGCTGTGAAACCACAGGCTGGTTTCCTCGCCAGGGTAAGGTCTCTTGCGAGGAGGAGGACAGCTCTCCCCTCCCCAGGTCCTCCCTCCTTAGGGACAGAGATGCCCGAACCCAGGGCCTCAGCAGGGTCCGGTACCGGCTGGGGGCTGAGCAGAGCAGGAGCTCCAGAACGACGCTGCGACCGCTCAGGCAGGGGCGCTGGGGTCTCCCACTCCTTGGTGCACACACACACACACACCCCCCTGCCCTCAGCTCCTCCGTTCCCCGTCCGAGGAGCTGCCCCTCGTGTGTCTGAACCCGTTGGGCAGCACCCTGGCGCAGAGCTCCCCCCTTTCCACCTTGCTGGGCAGCGGGGGACGGTGCGGGTCACTGCCGGTGTCCACGGCGATAGTCACTCCGGGAGGGGGAGGCTGAGCACAGTCGTCACCCTTTCCGGCCTCTTCTTGCACCACCCGGTAGTTCTGGAGGGTCAGGCTGACGCTGGGCACGGTGGCAGTGCCAGCGACCTTCAGCGAGCGGGTCGACCTGAGCCTCTGGTAGCAGAAGAGCAGGCACAGGACCAGGGTGTCTATGAGCAGCTCAAACATCTCCACCACAGACAGCACCGAGGAGCCGAACCAGAGGCTCCACTGGCTTCCCATGCTGGACAGCAGGAGGTTCTCCTGTGGGGAGAGAGTCAGAGGGGTCAAGCTCAGCGGAGCTCTGGATACAGGAGCAACCAACGGAGAGCAACCAGAAGGGGATGCGGAGCAACCTACTGAGAGCAGAGGAGACTCGTTCACAGCCTGGTAGTTGAGCTGCTGGTAGAAGATGGTCACCTTGGCAATGTCCTTCCTGCACGGGAGAGAGGGAGCAGTGAGCGACAGTGGGCTGGTACTGCTGGCATCCTGCTCGCCAGCGCTGGGAGGATGTCCCCGCTCACTCAGGCGTCACTGCTGAGCACGGGGAGCCAGTTGCAGCGGGGACTGATAGAGCAGCGAGGAGAGACGGGGATTTACTGGATGACCCTGGGCTCTTCCCCTCCCAGGGATGAGGAGTTAACCCGTGGGTTGAACACAGCCACCGACCTGTTGCTGGTGGAGTTGTAGCCGTTCTGATGCCTGAGAGCCTGGCGGACCCAGTCCTGCGGCAGAGGAAAAGGGGTGTCAGCGGCCTCTGAGGTTTCAGGGTGCTCAGTTCTTTGCCAACGTGGGGCTTGTGAGCGAGGAACTGGCCACTGGCAATTGGCAAACTGGGGGGCTGTGGGTTCCTAACCGGTGACAGCAAAGCAGGGAGCCCCCCCTGATGCGCGAGGCGCACGCTGCATAGCACCACCACCTCTTCTCCTCTTGTCTTGTGGTTACCCCTGGTACTGCCCAGGGGTTCATCACCCACCCGTGATGGAGCCTGCTCTCTGGGCACAGCATCAGAGAACCACAGAGCCGCAGGACCCACCACCCGGTCAGCGACCGCGCTGGCTGTGGAGTCTCCTGCTCTGGAGCCTTTCAGACTGTTCCTGTGTGCCCTGACCTAGGGGGTCCTGCTCTGGCAGGGGGGTTGCCCTGGGTGCTCTGCAGAGCTCCCTTCCAGCCCCAGACCCTCTGGATGGCTGTTCAGCTCTAGAGCACGGGAAGGGCAGGAGGTCACCCGTGGACTCACGGGGTTCCCACTGCAGCCCCGCAGCGCACGGAGCGGCGAGTGAGCTGCTGCACCAGGACCCCCACTGCGGGCAGAAAGCTGCCACCAGCTGCTAGGTGGGGACAGCCCCAATGGCTCAAGGGTCACGAGGGGGGTTTGGATCAGAGATGGAAGGGGGCTTCCTCTCAGAACCCCAGCCTGGCCACTGGGACTACCAGGCTGTTCCCTTGGGCCAGTCCCCTTCATCTGCCACTTGGTGCTGCCGGGGCTCTCACTCTTAACCTGACCGGCCCAACGAGCTCAGCGTGTCCTCCCCTCCCCCAGAGGGTCTGTGTGGGCTACCTGGGACTTCACGGAGGGCCACTTGGCTGTCCCAGCAGAGACCTTGTAGAGCGATTCCCTGAGAAGACACACACAGAGGTTACGGCTCTTGGCACCGCAAACACGGAGGGGGCGACTGTGCCAACTGCTCACGCAGAGCAGGGCTGCAGGGAGCAGGGCTCAGGCAGCTTGGAAGTGCAAACCAGGGGCTGCCTGATGCTGCTTCAGGCAGGAGAAGGAAAGCAGCCCCAAACTCCTGAGAACTCCCGTTGGATCCATCCAACCCCAGACAGTCGGTGCTGCCTACTTGAAAGGGTCTGTTTTCTCTCTCAGCTCTTACTCCCATCGCTTATATCGTCTCTCTCAGGTCTTGTATCCTCAGCTTTGTGTTCACACGGCTTCTGCTTTATAGAGTGTCTCTTGGGTTTGATGTCTTCTGTATCTTACAGCTTAGGTATCCTATGCTCTATTCTGTTCCATTCTGCTCTGCTCTACTCTACTCTGCTCTACTCTGTTCTTTTCTGCTCTACTCTACTACTCTACTCTACTCTACTCCATTCCATCCCATTCCATTCCACTCTACTCTACTCTATTCTGTTCCATCCTACTCTATTCCACTCTACTGTNTGTTCCATCCTACTGTACTCTATTCCACTCTACTGTACTGTACTCTATTCTATTCCACTCTACTCTACTCTTCTCTACTCTATTCCATTCCATCCCATTCCATTCCACTCAGCTCTGCTCTGCTCTACTCTACTCTACTCCAGGGGTGGGGTTGGCCCTGCCAGGGGATGCAGAAGAGCAGAGGGCAATGCAGGTGGCACCAGGGGAATGCGGGGAGAGAGGGGACAGGGGCAGAACTGGGTCAAAAAGGGCAGAACCGGGTAAAAATGGATAAAAACAGGGAAAGACAGAGCTAAATGGGCAAAAAGAGACATAAATGGGTAAAAAGAGACATAAATGGGTAAAAACAGATGTATAACAGGTTGAACCAGGCACGACTAGGTAAAAATAGGCACGAATAGGTAAAATAGACCCACATAGGTAAAAAATGGGTGTAAATAGCTAAAAATAGAACTATCCAGATCAAAACAGGCATAAATAGAGCAAAACAGACCTAAATAGGTAAAAACAGGGCTAAATAGGTGAAAACCACTCCTAAAGGGGTAGAAATAAGCACAACTAGGTAAAAATAGATCTAAATAGGTAAAAATGGGCATAAAGGAGTAAAAATAGACATAAATGGGTAAAAAATAGATCTAAATAGGTAAAAACAGGCATAAATGGGTAAAAATAGACATAAATGGGTAAAAATAGATCTGAAAGGGTAAAAATAGACACAAATAGATAGAAACAGGCCCAAATAGCTAAAAGTTGACCTAAATAGGTTCAGTTAGACCTAAATAGGTGAAAACAGATGTAAACAGGTAAAAACACACCTAAACAGATAAAAATAGGCATAAATGGATAAAATTAGACCTAAACAGGTGGAAACAGGCAAAAATAGGTAGAGATACAGCTAAATGGGTAAAAATAGCCCTGAATAGGTAAAATCAGATCTGAGTAGACAACGACAGCCCTAAATAGGTAAAAATAGCCTTAAATAGTTAAAAATAGCCCTAAATAGGTAAAAATAGCCCTAAATGGGTAAAACCAGGCATAAATGGGTGAAAATGGATCTGAATGGATAAAAGTAGGCACAGATAGATAAAAACAGGCAGAAACAGGCAGAAACGGGCAAAACCAGGCATGACTGTCTTAAAAATGTTAACATCCATGGGCTGCTTCCTGCTCCGCTCGCGTGTCCTACCGGCAGGGCTTGGGGCACTGGTCGAAGCAGTTGAGGTGGTGGTTCCTGAGCCTGCTGTAGAGCTGGTAGAAGCAGTGACCTGAGGGGAGAACCAGCGGGACCACCCTCAGCTGCTGCCCAGGGAAGGGAAAGGGTCCCCCCAACGCTCTGCCCTCCCGTTCCCAAGCGCCCAGCTCTCTCCCAGGTGGGAGCTCTGGGTTTGCCTCTCCCTTCGGATCGGGGTCCTCTGGGCTGAGCTCATTCCAGCTGCCTGCTCCACGAGGATCTGCTGGGGCCAGCCCAGCCACAACACCCAGGGGAGTCACCCAGTGCTGTCCTGCACCAGTACCGACTGGGTCAGAGCAGGAACCGGGCTGAAACCTAACCCAGTGACTCCAGCAGGACGATGCCCCCTTCCCAGGGCAGAGATCCCCCGCTCTTACCCCATGCTGGCTGCTTGTTGTAGTCACAGTACTGGGCACCAGGAGGCAGAGGGTAGTAGTAGTAGCCACAGCCACACTTCTGGACCATGATGTGCTGGAAGCAGGAGTGCAGGCAGGCCTGGAGAATGGGAAAGGCTTGGGATGAGCTGGGAAGCCTCAAGAGCCCCAACCTTCACAGAGCAGCTGGGAGACACCCGCTAGCTGCTGGCACTGCAGAAGGGCTCCAGCCATCACGAGAGCAGGGTGCTGGGAAGGGGTTGCACTCTGCACCCCTCGTCTTTACTTCTGGAAGTGGTTTTGAGCTCAGTGAGACAGAGAGGCAGGGGACGACAGGACGAGGGGTCCTGGGTTGGAGCTGCAAGAGGGCAGAGGGAGGCTGCCCAGGAGGAACAGGGGCTGGGAGCTGAGGCTGGGGGAGCCCTGGACCAGGCTGCTCCATCCCTGGAGCCACTCAAGCTCAGGCTGGCTGGGGCTCTGGGCACCCTGCTGGGTGCAGGGGGGTTGCACTGGGTGCCCTGCCAGCTCTGTGATTCTGGATTCCAAGCCCTTTCCCCAGCTCCCTTGCAGGAACAGCCCAAACCTCTAGAGCCAGGAGCAGCTACGGAGACAAACACAGCCCATCTGCTCTGTCTGGCTCCTGTGTTCCCAGGGGGGAAGAGCCCCCCTGCCTGGGACTGAGCACCCCCCATTAACTGAGCCTCACTCCAAGCTGGGACTCCCTCGCTGTGGGGGGCAGCAGCCTCCCCGTTGTCCCCAGCACTGACCCTGCAGCAGCAGCAGCAGCTCGGTGCAGGGTGAGAGCGATGCTCTTCATCCCCCGGGAGCGAGCTGGAGCCCCAGCCGAGCGCTCTGACGGTACCTGCAGGGTGTAGGAGTTGTTGTAGAGGAGTTTGACGTCCACATCATCTCCGTTCGTTGTGCATCTCCCGTAATTGCCCCCCAGGCGATTCACCTCGTCCTGTGGGCACAGGGAAGAGACCTCGCTGATGAGGAGCCTATTAGGCTGATTAACCTATGGGCTAATTAGGGTGATTAGCCCTGGCCATGGCCTCTTGACTGGATGGAGCATCGGGTAAGGGCCAGGCAGTGTGGTACCCGAGCAGCTGGGCCAGACCTTACAACACCGGGGAGGAGAGCCCCTGCGGGTGCAGCGGGAGCCACCAGAGCCAGCACTCTGGAGGCCGTGGCTGACCTGCTGGATCCCTATGGTGGTGGCGATGCCAGGTCTGATGTCAAAGCCCTCGTGCTCGAGGAACGGGGTCTGGTTGTGGTTGTGGATCATCACTTTCACCCCTGCTACTGTAGACAGCAGCGGGATGTGGTCCTTCTGCTCCGCTCGCAGGATGAGGGAAAGCCCTGGAGTGCAAAGAAAGGGGACTCAGTCAGAGCCCATCCTGGGGCTGACTCCAGGTCCTGAGTCTGAGCTCTCCCAGGAGCCAAACGACGCGACCTGGAGGTCCTCTCTGCACCTCACGCACCGTAGGGGATCCCTGGCTTGGTGGCCGTCCAGAAGGAGTCGGTGCCCTGGCTGTTGAACGTGTAGCAGCTTCCGAAGACCGGGTGGTGGAAGTGAACGTAGTCACTGGAATCAAGAGAGGTTTGGGTGAGGCTAACGGAGGGCTACCTTCCCTCCCGCGTGCAGAAGGAGCTGGGCACTCAGCTCTTGCCTCACTGGAGACAGGGACTGCTCCAGCACTGCTGTCTAGGTCTGTAGACAGAAGCTCTGATCAGGAGAGGCTGCTCTGTCTCTCAGTCAGGTCCCCAGTAAGTGCTAAGCCTGGCTGTGAGCCTGCTCAGCTGTAGTCAGTCCCCTGAGTACTTGAGTCACAGAGCTGGCAGGGACCCCCAGAGGGCACCCGGTGCAACCCCCCTGCACCCAGCAGGGTGCCCAGAGCCCCAGCCAGCCTGAGCTTGAGTGGCTCCAGGGATGCAGCAGCCTGGTCCAGGGCTCCCCCAGCCTCAGCTCCCAGCCCCTGTTCCTCCTGGGCAGGCTCCCTCTGCCCTCTTCCAGCTCCAACCCAGGACCCCTCATCCTGTCGCTCCCTGCCCTTGGGAACAGACTCCCCCAGCCCTCTGACAGCCCCTCTCAGCCTTGGGAGCTGCTCTAAGGTCCTCCTGGAGCTGCCTGCTCTCCAGGCTGAACAGCCCCAGCTCTCCCAGCCCGTCCCCCTAAGCAGAGAGATGCTCCATCCCTCTGGGTGCCTCCATGGCCTCCTCTGTCTTCGCTCCAGAGTCCTGCTGCACTGCCACCCAGCCCGTCCAGAAGCTGCAAACCTGGGTCTGCAGGGCTCCCCGTCGTACTGGCACGAGTAGACCATGTCCTCTATTTGCTCCTCGTGGTCGGAAATGTTGATGATGACGGGTAGCTGGGACATGATGTTCATGTAGTGGAACCTGTACCATTCCAGGATGGCATCCATCCCGGACGAATAGGTCTTCCAGAAGCAGTTCCCACCCGTGGCATCGCACTGCAAGGAACAGCACGGGGGAGTCGCTCAGCACCTAATGGCCCTGAGCAGCCTCAGCTGGGGCTTCACCCACAGCACACCCTCCGCCCCTGCCTCCAGGAGCTTATTTAAGCCCAGCCCCAGGGCCTTGGGCTCCTCCGTAGGGCGCAGGGCTGTCGCTGTGCTCCTGCCTCCCTGTTCTGCTGGGTCTGGACCTCAATCTGCCTGAGCATCCCGGACCAGCTGGACCTGGGGGTGGATCCGCTCACCCCCCGTGAGCGCTACTGCTGCTCAGGTAACCGTGGCATGGACCCCATCCTGCCCTGCTGGCGGGTTCCCCCTCTGCCCCCCATCCCTTGGGCAGCAGCCAGGCCTTGCTGCCGGTGCCTGCCGCCCGGAGGACTCGCGCTCACCAGCCTGAAGCCCACTCTGGAGTGCTTCTTCCCCGAGCTGCTCCTGTGGCCGGGCAGCCTGAAGAGCGAGAAGTTGTGGCTCAGCCTGAAGCTGGACGTGCTGAGGTTGCCGACGCCGGGCAGGTCTCTGACGTGGATGCTCCTCTGGTTGGTGTGGAATACACTGGCTGAGGTGTTGATGCCGTAGAGGAAGGTGATGGACTCCTCCGCCATGCGATCCAGCTGCACCAGGTGCTGGCTCACCAGCTCGAACCTGCGAGGGACAGAGACATCAGCTCCTTGGTCGAACCCATTTGGGGCTGCAGCTGCTGGAGCCTCCGCTGGAACCCTCAGAGCCCGGGAGCTGGGCAGCCCCGGCCGCTCAGACTGGCCTTTCTGTGGCCGGTGAGCTAATTACTCCCGGGAAGTTGTGCAATTCCATCCCATGATTGGAATCTCCTGGAGAAGGTGCTGCTGCCTGAGCCCAGCTGGGCCAGCGGGGCCGCGCAGGCTCCCACGGACACGGCCTTGTGCCCTGGGAATTGTCCTTGCGGCCCCTCTGCGGCATCGGAGAAGGAGGCGGCGCTGGCACCGGCGCCCGGTGTCCCTGGGATGGGGGCTCCGTTGGGAAGGAGGGATCAGAGCAGCCCCGTTCTCCAGGGGGAGTCAGTTTTTGTCAGCCCCTGCTCAGCTGCAGCCCGAGCCCCGTCCCGAGGCAGAGGTCCCTCTATCCTGACTCAGTGCTCGGACTGAACTGCTACCCGGCTGTTGCACCACTCCCGGAGAGATCTTAATCTCCAAACCAGTTTGGAAACAGCAAGAGCCCCCTTCCACCTCTGGGAGCTGCGGGGAGACCTCCCTCTACCTCAGGCCTCCTGCAGGCTGCGGTCAGGGGGTCGGTGAACCCTTGGCTGAGCAACCCGTGGCCCCGGCTGAGGGGGAGAGCGTGGGGTTACCTGTAGGGGTCCAGATTGCAGATGGTAATTGCCGGGAACATCTTGGGCTCCGAGTGCATGGACATGGTCAGGACGACGGGGTACGCCCAGTACTGGCTGAACATGAGGGCGAACTGCCAGTAGAGCATGCCGAAGCTGGCCAGGAACAGCAGGGTCCAGAAGGCCGTCTTCATCCGGTTGCTGTCGGAGCAGACGAGGCGGATGGTGCCGTGGATGGTGGTGTTCTTGCAGAAGAACTCAAACATATCCTTGAAGGAGTCGTAGAACTCGATCCAGCCCTCCTCCTTCTCCTCTTCTCTCGCTGCTTCCTGCTCCATCCTCTAGGGCTGCTCCTGTTGGATGAAGAGAGTAAAGGGTTCACTCGGTCGGTCGGAGCAGAGGGCTCTTTCAAACGGGGCTCCTGCCAGTTTGCACCCAGTGGGAGCTGGAAGTGCCCGGGCGCTGGGACTCCTCTGCCCCTCCAGGGTTTGGATACCAGGGAGCAGCAAAGAGGTCCCGTGTTCAGAGCCCTCCTGCTGCTGGAGGAGCTCGCTGTGTTCCACCACACTCGGGCTGTGACTTGGAATTAGATGACCCTCGAGGTCCCTTCCAACCCAAACCGCCGCAGGATTCCATGGCTCCTCAGTCCACGTGGATGTGTGCGTGGAGCTGAGCTGACGAACGCCCCGGCTGCCTGGGGGGTTCCTCTTTCTAAGACCCCCGAGGAGCAGCAGTCGCTGCTGGGCAGCTGGGTCACTGGTGTGGAGCTAACTCATCCTACAGCCACCCCAGGCTGCCTCAGAACCAGCAATGGGGCTGCGTCCTTGTGCCAAGGAGCTGGCATCACTCCAGCTCCCCATGGCCTCAAGGGGTAAAGTAGGAACAGGATGAGGGTAGAGGGGATCGACTTCTGAACTAGAGACCCTTCCAAGAGGAAGGGCAGTAGCTGTTTCATAGCTCGGATGAGCTGAGTCAAAGAGTGGGGTGGGGAGGACGTCACCTCAGCCGAAGCCATGGCTGAAGCAGTGCAGCCAGCACCTCCAGAGCCTTTGGGCTCTTCCTGAAGACAGAGGTGCTAACTACTGCTGCTAAGTGAAGCTCTGCTGCCTATCTCTCACCCAAAGAGTCTCTTCCAGGGGTCAATATCTCTCACCCAAAGAGTCTCTTCCAGGGGTCAATCAATCTTCTCTCTCTTCTACAGAAGGGAAGAGGGAGCTCAGGACCTGCGCATCACCCAGGAGGAGGCAGAACCAGAGATCCCAGTCCCCCTCTCCATCGCAGGAGGTAAAACATGGGCTGGGTGTTGGACTCTGGGCAGCACCAGGTCGGTGCTGCTGAGATGGTGAAGGTGGCTGTCGCTCCTGTGGTTTAACCCGCAGGGACAGAGCCCATCCTCTGGGGCTGGGACACGGGGCTGGTGTGACGTAGCTCCACTTAGTGACGGTGACATCAGGGGCTGTCACCCGTGAGTTTCCATCGTGACAGCCCGTGGTGAATCACCGGCCTATTAAGCTGTTAGGGGAAGTTTACTGAGTCCAGCCCGAGCTCCTTTAGCTACAGCAACGGGGTCTGAGGAGAAGCACAAACCCCTGAAGGATGGTGGCCGTGGAACTGAAGGAAAGCTCAGGTCCCTCAGGGGGTTACGGGGCGTCTCGAAGGGTTTGGTGGCTCAGCAAGGTCCCCACAGCTCAGTGCCTCCATCCTAGGGCTCTCTGTTGGAAGGCAGAGCTTTACTGCTGAGGCCCTTGGAGCAGGGCACTCGCTGGGGAAGGCAGTCCTGGTGCTCCTACCCATCAGGAAGATGGGGAATAACCCTTAGGGAGGGAAGGTGCCAGCCAGATTAGCTCGAAAACAGCCCAGAAAGTCCTATCAGCAGAGCAGAAACCCAGTCTACTGCAAGTTATCCCCCCAAGGACTCCTACACCTTGACTCTCTAAGACCTCGTGGAACAAGAGGAGAGGACGAAGCCCCAGGCTCCCCGCTCTGTTAAACTCTTCTGATTAAGCAGCACAGCGTTTAGAGTCTGTGCTCTCTTTGCTGCTGGAGCAGCACAGGAAGCCCAAGCAAAGTGAAGCAGTCATGAAAGATTGAGAGAGAGAGATAGAGGACTGGCACGGGGAAGGGGTCACTGACAGAGTCACACGAGTCGGGTTGGAGGGGACCTCTGTGTCTCTGCAGCTCTGTTCCTCCCACCCAGAGCTGTTAGCACTCAGTACTGACCAGAAATGAACCCATGGGGGTCTTGCTACCCCTTGTTTCTCAGATCAAGTCCTTGTTCTGAGCCCTGTTCAGCCTTTATCACCCACAGTTCTCTCCCCTCTGCTTTTGGAAAGGAGAGGTGGCCATGAGGCTGCGGTGTCTGCTCAAGGGATGGAAGGAGTCCTTAAATGCTCGCGGTGTCACGAGAGAAATGAACCCCCTGTGGGACCACACGAGGAAAGGGAAGGGGTTCCTGGAGTACTCATCTCGAGTCAGCTCTGCTCCCGTGAGGAGAAAGGGCAATAGAAGGTAATAGCTACCCTGTGTGAGTGTCCAGAACCACAGAACCCTTGGGGATGGGAAGGGACCTGGAAAGAGCATCCAGCCCAGTCCCCCTGCCACAGCAGGATCACCCAGACCCAGTGGCACAGGAACACAGCCAGGCGGGGCTGGAACGGCTGCAGAGAAGGAGACTCCACAGCCCCCCTGGGCAGCCCCTGCCAGGGCTCCAGGACCCTCCCTGGGAAGAAGGTCCTGCTGAGATTGAGAGGGAACCTCCTCTGCTCCAGCTGGCACCCAGTGCCCCTTGTCCTGTCCCCAGATGCCCTTGAGCAGAGCCTGGCTCCATCCTCCTGACACCCACCCCTCACAGACTGAGAGCCAGCAATGAGGTCCCCCCTCAGTCTCGTCTCAAAGTGGATGTTAGATCCCATCAATCACTCTCCTAATCCACAGCTCTAAAGCTAAAAAACCTTGAAGCCAGGGCTTTTAGAGAGAGTCCCCAGCTTCCAGGGGTTCTCCCTGGGTTTGTGAGGTCAGTTCCTGCCCTCCTCAAATAACCAGAAGGGAAAGCGCACGACAACGCAAGAAGCCCCAGAGGGGGTCTTTCAAAACAGCAGCAGCCCCTCTCCTCTGTCCCCCCAGTTTATTCCACTCACCCCCTGCAGACTGGGACTCAGAGGGACCAGCAGCAGCACCGTGACCAGGTCAGTGCCTGGAGAGAGGCTGCAGCTGGGAAGAGAGTCACAGAACCGCTTGGGTTGGAAGGGACCCCAACCATCACCTCATTCCAACCCCCTGCCGTGGGCAGGGACCCCCCTGCGGAGGGCACGGAGCCGCGAGAAACCAGCATCCAGGTTATCCCAGCGTCTCAGCGCTCAACCCATCCTCCGCACGCACGTCCCCACGTGGAGAGGTATCCGGAGCGGCATCACCCCGCCACCTCCCAGCACCCGCAAACCAGCGTTGCCAAACGCCCCACGGTACCTGGGCAGAGCCTCTGGCTTTGGGTGTTCGGAGCGGCCCCTAAGCTCAGCCTCCAGCTCTATCCTCACCAGGAGTCCTGGTCCAGAGCCCTCCGGCGTCCGGCTCCGAGTGGAGGAGCCCCGGGAGCTGTCCAGGCTATATGGATCCAATCGATGACCTCAACGGGGGCCGGGCCCCAGGCACAGAGCATGCAAATCCTTGCGAGCGGGGTAATAGGAAGTGAGGGAACTGGACGGACGAGTTAAGGTTAGGGTTATCCTCCGCTTACACTCGGTTTGAGTGGCCGTGCTCGAGCTCTTGGCTGGGTTTTCCTCCGCGGCGTTGGAAGAGCTTTCCGAGCCGCCGTTTCCACTCCTCCCTCCCCGAGGATCCCGTAGGGTTCTCTTCCCCTTGAGGCAGCAGCTCTTCCCGGCTCCCGGAGCCCGGCGGCAGGGTCCCCATTAATTGGAGCCATTAAGGCTGCACGGGTGAGCTCGAGGAGTCGCACACCTCGGCGTGATCTGGAGGGAGCAGCTCCTCGCTCCGCGGCACACGTGGCGCTGGATTTCCTCCTGCTCCTCCGAGTATTGCTCATCCAGCATGCGCTGCCCCGTGGGAGTCGGAGCCTTGGGCTGTCAAGACCTGAACGGCCTAAACCAACCCTCAATGCAGCCGGGAACCCCCTGGTTTTGTAACTCTGCTGGGCTGAGCCTTGCAAAGGTCGGGCTAAGCCGTGCGCCGGTGGGATCAGAATTCCGGGGCTGCTAGAACACAGTCACCTCAGGTTACCTGGCTAATTAGTCCTGACATCAGCCCGCTCGGGAAACAGCTCAGCCCTGGTTTTGCAAGAAGCTCGGTATGTGAAAACGCTCGTGTGCTGGGTCTGGATGAGGTGCTGGGGCTCTGCACCACTGCAGCAGTGGGGCTCTGCACTGGAGCTCCACAGCGGAGCTCTGCACCGGAGCAACGGAGCTCCACACTGCAGCAGTGAGCTCCACACTGGAGCAACGGAGCTCCACACTGCAGCAGTGAGCTTCATGCTGGAGCAGTGGATCTCCAGAGCAGAGCAGTGCAGCTCCACACCGGAGGAGCAGAGCATCACACTGCAGCAGTGAGTGCAACACTGGAGGAGCAGAGCTCCAGAGCAGAGCAGCAGAGCTCCACACTGCAGCAGTGAGTTCCACACTGGAGGAGCAGAGCACCACACCAGAGCAGCGGAGCTCCACAGCAGAGCAGCAGAGCTCCACACTGCAGCAGTGAGTGCAACACTGGAGGAGCAGAGCTCCACACTGGAGCAGCAGAGCTCCACACTGCAGCAGTGAGTGCAACACTGGAGCAGTGGAGCTCCACAACGGAGGAGCAGAGCACCACACTACAGCAGTGAGTGCAACACTGGAGGAGCAGAGCTCCAGAGCAGAGCAGCAGAGCTCCAGAGGAAAAAGCACGAAACGCTGGAGCAGCAGAGCTGCACACTGGANCAGCAGTGAGTGCAACACTGGAGGAGCAGAGCTCCAGAGCAGAGCAGCAGAGCTCCACACTGCAGCAGTGAGCACGCTGGAGCAGCAGAGCTGCACACTGGAGCAGCAGAGCTCCAGAGCAGAGCAGCAGAGCTGCACACTGGAGCAGCAGAGCAGCACACTGCAGCAGCAGAGCTCCAGAGCAGAGCAGCAGAGCTGCACACTGCAGCAGCAGAGCTCTGCCTGCCTTTGAAAATTATCTGGAACTGGTTTTCCTGTTGCACTGGAAGTTGCCCAACGCTGTCCCTGCGAAGACAATGGCAATGTTCTTGTGAAACCGAATTCACAGAGGAGGAGCAAGGTTTGGGGGAGCAGACTCTGCTGATTTTTCCTGGTGTCAGTGCTCTCTGTGCTGTTAGCCAGCCCTTGGGGGGCTGTGTAGCTAACACAGTCCTTGCTGGATGCTGCTCTCAAAATGAGAGCTGTGATCATTCAAGAAAGAAGAGGAATCCTCCTAAGCAGCTGCTGTGAGCGAGTTTGACCCCTCTGCGCTTGGGTACCCAGAGGAAAAAGCACGAACAGCTGCAGGAGCCTTTGGATTTCTCTAAAACACTGCAGGTTTGGGTGTAAAAATTCAACCCCTGATGAGGAAAATCCCAGGGATGAGCAGCTCCAGCCCGAACCAAGGGCTCGGTGAGCGGGTGAAGGGCCAGGTCCTCGCTTAGAAAGCCCTCGGAGCATCTCCAGCCCGACCCTCGCATCTCGGGGTCCTCCCCCACCCTTCCTTCTCTCTTCTTTTCATTGTGCAACAGAGAATGGCAACCGCCAGCCCTCGACAGGGAACCCGTTGCACAACCATCGCGCACACGACGACGGAGGCTGTTGCTTCACTATGGCTGGAGGCCTCGGCGTGGAGATGCCCTGGCAGCACTGCGGTACCAGAAACCCCCTGAGCCAGCCGAGGGTCCTTTTTCTCCTGCAGGAAATGGAGAAGAGCTGGCTGTGCAGAGCAGAGACCCCTCCAGCGAGAGGCAGGCCCTTTCTGTTTGCCCTGGTGCATCCTGAACTGGGAGGAGAGGGCAAGAGCAGTCTCTTGGCTGGTTGGAGTCTCTTCCAGAGTGCAGATGGTGGAGATAACGCTCCTGAGAAAGTCCTGGTAGCATGGCCAAGTGGCCGTGCTGGAGTGCTTCCCGCTAGGGAGGAAGAGGTCTGTAAACGCTGGCAGGGCTGGAAGCCCAGGGCTAGGAGCCCAGAGCAGGAATGGGTGTCTTGCTCCAACCTCGATGGCTGAGACAGACCCTGCGGACAGGACCGATCCTTCCCCACTGGACGTTTTCAACCCCCTGTCCTTGGGTTGTTCCCACGTTGAGGGGATGGAGCCACCCAGCTGGCAAAGGCAGTGCAGCCCCAGGGGTAACGGGATGCTGTCCTCTTGCCTTTATTTGTAGAGTGATAGAGGGGGTCAGGTTGGAAGGGACCCCAAAGAGCATCCAGCTCCAACCCCCCTGCCGTGAGCAGGGACACCCCCCACCAGACCAGGGTGCTCAGGGTCCNCCTCCTCTTCTCTAGACTGAACAGCCCCAGCTCTCTCAGTCTGGCCCTGTAGCAGAGGTGCTCCAGCCCTCCCCTCATCCTCGTGGCCCTCCTCTGGACACCTTCCCACAGCTCCATCTCCTCCCTGTGCTGGGGGCTCCAGAACTGGACACAGCCCTGCAGATGGGGTCTCACAGAGCAGAACAGAGAGGGAGGATCACCTTCCTCACCCTCCTGGTCACGCTGCAGCCCATCTCTGTTGCTGTCCCGTGCCAGAGGAACTGCCCAAAGCCCACTCCTGACCTTGGCCTCACGCAGCCCTCATCACTGTGCTGCTTCACGGGGGCAACAGACACCCAGTGAAGTCCTGTTCCTTCAGGATGGACGGGGCTGCCTGGCAGGCTGGGTCTGCCCTGGAGTGTTTCCTGGCCGCTGGTGCGTGCGGGACGTCTCCTCTCCCCAGAGCAAACCCTGCTCTGGGAATGCCCAGCACCCTGCTCAGCAGGAGGACACCCCAGTCTGTTGTTGCTGGGACAGGGTTGAGTGAAAGAGAGCAGCCCGGAGCAGCTCAGCGATGACCTCCAGGCAGTCCCTTGCTCCGCGCCCGCCTCGTCCCCCTGAGCTCAGCTATTCCTGCGTCGCCCGATGTCACTGCCAGCGTCCATCCCGGGAGGTGCCGCAGTGTCTGGACTCCGTGAGTGCAGCCAGGTGAGTCTGACCACGCCGATAAGAACCAGAGCCTCTCCTCCCTGTGTCCGCAGGGCTCTGCTGGGCTCTCCTCTCACGGGGAGAGCAGAGGACAGCGGCGCTACTCATTCCCCTAGACTTCCCCAGTGGGTTGGGAATCATTTGCACTCAGAAGCCTAAAACAAATTGGGAAACGAGTGACACATCCCCCCCCTCGTCGCAGCTTTCCCTGCCGCCGCACCGGGACGCTGACTGTAATTTGCCGCCCGCTAACCACAGCGACTCCTTCAGCCAACAGCTTTCTCCCCGGGGTGATCTGAGTCCAATCCTGCTCTCTTCAGGGCTCCATCAGTCATCTTGACCTTCGGGGCAGCTTCCCCCCCCGAGGAGGGGGGAGACCTCGTGGGAGCAGAACTGACTTGGTTGTTCGCTTGACGGCGCTGGGGTCTCCCCTCGCAGGGCAGGCTGGAGCAGGGGCGATGCTGAGGTTGGATGCTGGGGAGCAGCTCTGGGTGGAAAGAGCCCTCAGGCCATGGCAAAGGCTCAGTTGTCCTCCCTGGCTGTGTTGCACAGTCGGGGAGACCTGGAGCTCAGGGTTCGGGGTAGGACGGGACAGTTGGGGTCAGGGTTGGACTTGATGAGCTTGCAGGTCTTTTCCAGCCTAAACGATTCTGGCATCACTTCCTCCGTCACTCCTCAGCTCCCCTCCTCCTCCTGGAGGCTCCCCCACCTTACTCTTTGGCAGTTGTTCCTACTGAGACGAGCAAATCCACCTCTGGCAGCCACTTCCTCCAGCAGTGGAAGGGATGTGGAGCAGGTCCTGCACCTCCCTGTCTTCAGAGCCCCTCTGGATCTGCAGCCTCATCCTGGTTCCCAGCAAACCTCGCCGTCCTCACGTCACTCGCTCCCGCGCGACGGGGTTTACTCCCCGGGTCACTCTGTCGGGCCATCTTCCCAGGGCCCTCTCATGACACCGGGCACAGCAACCAGTCCAGTTGTCCTCTCACTGGCATCGGCCTGGCTGCCTCCTCTGGTTTTGTGGAAACTCCCTCACAGGGTTTTCTTGGTGGCCACTGGACCAGCCAGTCTACTCCTCCTCCCACTCAAGGCAGACAGGGCCTCTACAGGAGAAGGAATCTCCTCTTTGCTGTCTGTGGGCTCGACGGGCATCGGGCACTGCCCCCTGTACTTCTGCCCAGCCTTGACTGGCCAGAGCCACTCGACGGAGCCTTTCCAGAGCAGAACCCACGCTGGGTTCTCTGCTGTCCTCCTGGAGCGAGGAGCAGCGCTCAGAGGTGCCACGGAGGTGCTGACAGCTTGTTCAGTCCCATGCAAGAGGCAGAACAAAGGCAGTCCCTGCCCTGGAGAGCTTCCAGCCATTGCTTAACATCTCCTTTTCATCCTGCCCCAAACGTTCCTGAGCTGACTCTGATTTTTTTAGGTGCTTTCCTCATCTCCTGGCATTTCTGTGGCGAAGCTCTGCTCCCCAAAGGTTCTCCTGGGGATCCCACTCGTGTGATGCTTTGAGCTGTGGCTGAGGGGATCTCTATCTGGAACCCGCAGTGAGCTGTGCCTGCAGGAACAGGATAGCACTGGTGTACCTCAGCGGCCCTTCTCTGGGCTCTGGCTAGCCAAAGCTGCTGCAGAGGCAGCCAAAGCTGCTGCAGAGGTTGCCAAACCTGCTCGAGGAACAAGGTGAACCCTCCTGACCTGGTGCTGAGCTCCAGGTGCTTCGGGATTGTCTCCTGAGTTAGCAAAGCTGAGGCTGGCCAGCACATCCTCAGCAACCCCACGAGTCCCAGCGACGGGCACCGGGGCATCCAGCCAGCCGCCAGCCATTAGACTCTGCCTTAATGACCCCCCTCCCGTGCTGGGAGAAGGCTCCACGTCAGCCCTGCTCCTCAGCCAGCCTCCAGCAGGGGTGCCTAGGGTTAGACACGCAGCCTCAGTGGCCAACTCCTGCCTGCTCCAGTATGACCCAGCATTCATTTCCACTCACTCACCTTCCTGAGTAAGAGGTCTGCAGCTGCTCCTGTCATCCCTCCGGGATAACACCGGCTCTTGAGTCTCTTCCTGCTCTCTGTTGTTGTTCCTTTAGTCAGAGGCCTCCATCGGTGCTGTTCCGCTTGCCCGGACCTGCCAACCCCTCTGCCAGTTTCCAAGGTGGTGAAATCCTGCTTGGTACTGGGGTTTTTTTAATCCTCCTCCAGCTCACAGTCGGTATCTGTGAGGATGCTGACGCAACCGGGACCGGCAGGGGCTGGAGAGCATCAAGAAAAGCTGCTTTGGCTGTGGATGTGTAAGACACAACCATCCCGGAGCCACAGCCACCGTGACTCCATCGTAACAGAAGCCCCAATCTCCCAGCACGGTTGTCCAAGCTCCTGGAGACAGCTGTAGTCGACAGTAATTCTGGCTCCTCTCCTCAGGCAAGAGGATCCCTCCTGGGGCTCCCTTCCCCTCTCGGTACCCAGGAGAGAGGTTGTGATGGCGACGCCGGGTAGCAAATTCCCTGGGGTTGATCAATTCGGGAACTGGAAGAGATGTCAACAAGAGGAAGAGGCTCTTCAGGATGGCAGCTGGGAAGGAGGGGAATGAAGAAACCGGGAACAAACTGCGCAAGGGCAAAACAGTCATTAGCAGATCAGTAACTGAAACCAGCTATTACCCAAGCGGCTGTGTCAGCTGCCGTGCCTCTTCAGATGCTGCTTTGGGTTCAGTTCAGCTGAAATCGGGTATTTTCCATCCTTCGCCCTCTGGCAGAACAGCTCTGAGCCACCCACAGCCCCGACCTCCCCCCGGGAATCCCACAGCCAGCTCCAGGGGGGCTGCTGCGAGCGCTGAAACCCTTCAGGAGCCCAGTAATGACCCTGAGCGCAGTGAACCCTCGGGGAGCTGCTGTGGCTCAAGAGGAGACCTGCCCTTGAACAGAGACCTGTCCTTGAACAGAGTCCTGTCCTTGAACAGAGTCCTGTCCTTGAACAGAGTCCTGCCCTTGAACAGAGTCCTGCCCTTGAACAGAGTCCTGCCCTTGACCCTGCAGTCTGCACCCAGACCACGAGGCCAGTGTGAGGAGCATGTTGGTGACTGGGTTTGATCCACAGCGAGCGACCCAGGTTATCTGGGAGCCCTGTGCACGTCCCTGTGCCGGGGGTCTTTGGCGTGCTCCGATGCTTGGGCTGTGCTTGTTCATGTGGAAAGCCCCGTCCTTGGCTGCTGAGCCCCAGGATTTGGTCTCAGTCGCTTTGTTTTCAGGATTTTCATGCCCAACCAAAGAGCAGAGGTGCTGCCTCGTGGCTTCCACGACCTAGCATCTCTCCGGGAGTAACAGGGGCTGTGTGGACTGTCCATCCACCCATCCATCCATCCATCCACCCATCCATCCATCCACCCATCCACCCATCCCCCCACCCATCCATCCATCCATCCACCCACCCAGCTGGATGTGTGTCTCACAGACAGCTAGTACTGATCTATGCCTTCCTAAGGCCATGCTGCTCACAGCACCTAAGCCAGCTATTTCACAGATGCATTTTTAACTTCCCTTACAGTACAGTCACACTTTCAGCTGCTAGAAAGACACATATAAAGGGTCAGACATGTGACACATAAGAACAACGCTCGCTGGCAGCACAAGAGATGCCAAACATGACAAGCACCNGGAGCAGTTTACCCACACGAGAGTCAAACCCTTCAGAGGAGAGTGAGGGCAGTGCCGAGGGCTCTGGGCGAAAGTGCTGAGGAGCAGGAGAAACCGCCCGGCCACGCCGTGTGATTTCATTTTATCGCTGAGGGAGGGTGATGCCATCAGGAGCCACTTAGGGGCACCCGTGGCTCTGCCCCAATTAGCGTCTGGGCAGCACGGGACGGGGAGCAGGGCGCTGCTGCTGGAAGCAGCGAGGAAGAGGACTGACCTCTGCTCTTTGTGACTCAGAGACGCCTCGGGATGACTCTGGAAGGGACTCTGCCTCCTGTCAATCACCACAAAGGAGGTCACACCCGGCCCCCAGCCAGGATGCGGGAGAAGCTCTGCTTTCCGGCTACCTGTTCACCTGGTCTCTGGGCCACCTGAGGCTCTGGGACTGCCCGCTGCCTCTCCAGGCAGAAAATGAGGCCCAGAGCCTGGAAATAGGAGTCTGAGCTATAAGTGAACCGATCGCTATCGCGGCGGCAGCCAGCGTGGCCGACGGGGGTCATGACTCACGTTTGGCACCTGCTGCTCTGGAACCTTTAGTCCAGAGAGCTCGGAGGAGGTGACGCTCGCTCGGCGGGTGAGTAAGCTCCAGGAAAAGAGGTGAAGAACCTTGTCCTTTCTGGGCACAAGGAGAAGAGACGTGGAGCTTCAAAACAAGGGACGGATTGCCTCGTGAGCAGCAGTGAATCAGGGAGACTGAAACTGCGGCTCATCGGCCCCGCCGGTGAGGAATGAGCTTCCACGGAAAACGAAGCAGGAGGGGGAGTTTAGGGAGGCCAGGGGCTTGGGGAACCGAGCGAAGGGTCTGCTGGACAATGAACTCACTGCTTCAAGAGCAACTGAAATAGTTAGGCAGCTAATAAAGAAACTCCCTCCACAGCGCTCCCTCCACAAGGTTCCCCCAGCAAAGATGGGGGTCCAGCCTCCCACTTGAAGCAGCTGAACCCCTCAGAAGGGCAGAAACCTCCTCAAACTAAGAGAACCGGCCAGGTGAGCAGCACTGTCAGAGAAACCCAACCCCACTCTGCCCGCGCTGCTGCCTCCACCACCGAGTGGAGGGGAAAGCAGCAGGAGGTCGAATGCAGAGGGCATTGCTCATCGCTTGGCGCTGGAAGTGATGCGTCTCACGTGCACTCGGGAGGGAGCTCGGCAAGGCAGGGTGTAATTACCTCGCACAAGTATGTCTACGACGTGAGCACTGGTGTCCTGCGCTCATAAAACATCCCTGAAGGCTTGAGGCTCTGTCTGTGAACGCGGGCTCCGACGTGGGAGGAGGACGCGGGAGCCGTCGCTGCTTTGTTCCCAGTATCCCAAGGTTCCTGGTTCTCCCTGTTGGAGAGAGAGCTCTCTCCATCACCTCAGGCAGCAGTGGGTGCAGCGGTCAATCCACGGGGCAGCTCCAGGGACAAAGCCTGCTCACCGAGGGGGACCCTCCCCTCATCCCAGCGTAACTGGTGCTGCTGGTAGCAGAGCCGGGGGGAATGTCTTCCCTGAGGAAACTCTGTTCCCTGGGGATATATCCCGTGTCTTACCCGGCTGGACGAGCGTTCCCTTTCATCAGCACCCAGGGCTTGGAGCTGCTCTTCCAGGCACCCCCAGTCTCTCTGCAGCACCCAAGCAGATGCTGAGCAGCCGGAGCGTCGCCGCACTGACCGGCCCGGGTGACGCCGGCGCGCACGTGAGGCCGAGCAGCCCTCGCTGTGATCCTGGGGGTGACTTCTCTTGCTCAAATTCTTTCCCCATCAATGGGGGACATGGGGAACGGGTAGGGACTTCCCAAGGCCGGGCGGCAGATGTGCCTTCCAGACCCGACAGCAAGCCAGCGAGGAGAGGAAACTGATTCATGTACATGTTGGAAAACAACCGGGAAGAAAGAAACCACTCCGAGGTCTCGTTCCAGCTGCCATTAGAGGAGAGAACACGCCGGAGGGATGAATGGAATGTTAATGACTACACACTCAGGCATGAAATCCTTTGCGCTTGGGAGAAGGACGGAGGTGCAGCCGTGAGCTCCAGAAGCCCTTCAGCACCGGGGGCAGGGGGCTTTATTTCAGCTTCACACATTTCTACCCCTCGATGGCTGAGCAGCAGCTCAGGGTAGACACAGACACAAAGTCCAGGCAGGATGCTGCAGCACAGGCACTCCCCCCTCTAACTTATTGGGAATGAATGCAGGTTAATCCAGCAGTCTCATAGCACCTTGTGCTTTCCTTCTCGAGCTGTAAGAACGACTGAGAGCAAAGGTTTCCTCACCGCCACTTTTTATTTCCCCCACTTCATTGCTGTTGAGAAACCTCCACAAACCCTACAGAGCTAAGAGCTCTGCAAGTCCGCGGGCTACCACCGCCCTCTGTCGGGAGGCGGTGCAGAAGCGCAGAGGAGAACCGTGGTGGCTGCAGGCTGGAAAGCTCCTGCAGCTTTTGGAACAGCAAGAAAAGCTCCGGCTTTTACTGCAGCCCTGCGGTTCCCAGCTGTCAGGCTGCTGCAAAGGCTTTGGGCAGCCCCATCATCCTCTTTCCTGCCGTTTTGTGCCTTGTGGAAGGTTACTGGCCCAGCACAGCGGTGCAGCTGCTGACAGCGAGTGAAACACAGAGGTTATCTCCACCCCATGAACCATCTCATCATCGAGGCTGGAAAAGATCTTCAAGCCCATCAGGTTACTGCCTGCCCTACAACTCCAACCACCACCCCATCTCCCCAAACACTCTGTTGTTGAACCCCTGCAGGGACGGTGCCTCCACCCCCTCCCTGGGCAGCCTGTGCCGCGGCCTCCCCACTCTCACTGGGAAGGTTTTCCTAAGAGCCAACCTGACCCCATTTCCTGTGGTCCTGTCGCCAGTCCCTAGGGAGAACAGGCCAACCCCTGCAGCTGTCAGGTGGCTGCGGAGAGCAGCGAGTACCAACCACAGGCGCAGAAATCAGGAGCCGATCTATTCCCTACCCTGGGGGTTGTTTTAATTCAACCTTTGATAACAGAACGAAGCGGTCTGCGTTGGGAAAGAACTCAGAGCTCCCCCAGTGCCAACCCCCTGCCCTGGCAGCGACACCTCTCACCGGCCCAGGGTGCCCAGAGCCCCATGCGAGCTGGCCTGGGCCACAGCCAGGGCTGGAGCAGCCGCGGCGGCAGCGGGCAGGAGCGGCCCCGCTGCGTTTGGACCCCTGGAGCCGCCCGCAGCGGGGGGGGCACAGTCCGGCCTCAGCCACCACGCCA
>VZRI01003317.1:38315-60812 GCA_013397515.1 Upupa epops
CTCTGCCCGCGCTCTTTGCCCCGGCTTCTCCCCTCCGTTCTGACCCCTCCCGCTTCCCTCTTCCTCCTCCTCCCGCGGGCAGGCGGCCCGGCCCGGCAGCGGAGGGGCCCGGCCAGCAGCGAGAGGTGAGTGGGGCCTGGGCGCGGGGCGGGCCCGGCCCGTGAGGGGCTCAGGAGGCGTTGGGCCGCTCCTTGGCCTCCGTCCTCCTTATCCGTCCGTTCCTCCTCCTCCTTCCCGGTCGGGTGCTGGGCAGTCGCTCGGCCATGGCTGTTTGCTGGGCTCGCTGCTGGGCCCGGCCTCGGCCCCCGCTGGCGGCGGCGCTGGTTCCTCTCCCCAGGGTCGCAGCGGCCGCGGGTTCTTCCCGTTCGTTCCTTCTTCTCCCCGCTCCTGGGGCCGGGAGCAGCGCGTGTTTGGCTCCATCGGCACCGGCGAGGTGCTTTACTGTTCCTGGGGGGGCTATGGCTGTCGGGATGGGTTTGCGTTTGGAGCTCATTTTCCTGCCTTTAAGGGGCAGGCGCTCTGTTTCTCGGGGCTGGGGTTGAAAGGCCAAGAACTCGGGTTTAAAACAGTGACAACTAAAAGACTTCTTACTTTTTGTACAAGGGAGCGGTGTGTTTGTGCAGGGAGAGGTGGTTCTGCAAGTGCCAGAGGCACCCTGGCCTGGGTTGGGAACGGCGTCCCCAGCAGGAGGAGGGAGGTGCCCCTGTACTCTGCACTCGTGAGACTGCACCTTCCGTACTGGGTCCAGTGTCGGGCACCACAGGGTCAGGAGGACATTGAGGCGATGAAGCGGGGCTGGAGAACAGGGCCCGTGAGGAGAGGCTGAGGGAACTGGGGTTGTTCAGTCTGGAGAAGAGGAGGCTGAGAGGAGACCTCATTGCTCTCTACAGCTCTCTCACAGGAGGTTGCAGCGAGGCTGCTGCTGGTCTCCTCTCCCGAATTTCTGATGATAGGATGAGGGGCAGTGGCCTCAAGCTGCATCAGGGGAGGGTTAGATTGGACCTTAGAGGAAGTTACTGAGAGAGTGGTTGGGCACTGGACCAGGCTGCCCAGGGAGGTGGTGGAGTCCCCATCCCTGGAGGGGTTTAAACACCAAGTAGCTAGAGCACTTGAGGTCTAGGGTTTGGGGAGCTGTTGGGGTGAGGGCTGGGCTTGCTGATCCTGGAGGACCTCTCCAGCCATGAGGATTCCATGATTCTAGTTGACCCAGTTTTGTGTCTGTCAAACTGGAGCATTCTTTTACCTCTTAACTCCAAGCTGCTTGTGAAATCTTTCCTCGTGGAGACCTTGCTTGAGTTCCCAGGTCTAAATAAGCAGTAAGTGGTTTAATTTCTCAGGGGAAAGTTTGTTAAGCAGCAGTTGTTGGTCGGTGTATGTAGGGGCACTGCGATGCTTTCTTTGTCTTGTAAGCAGCGTGGCATTTCCTTTCTCCACGCAGACTTGTCTCCTTTTAGATGGGTCTGGAGGGGAATCCTGTGGATCAGGCCTTCTCTTCTGTGAATGTAACCCCATCTTAGGCAGGCAGCAGCTTGATTTGAAATCCTTTAGAGTCACTGAGAGGGTTATTGTGCTTTTCTTTGTTGTTTTTTTTAATAACCGAGTGAGTGCAAGCACTAAACGAAGAGCTGGGCAAATGCACAGGCTGATTAGGGAAATGAGTTACTCAAAAAGCCCTTTCACACGGTGTTGTAATGCTGGCTGCTCAGCTTAGCCACAGGACTGCTGCTTAAAGACTTCAGGTGGCTTCTAGGGCAGCGTCTTTGCCTGGCAGCAGCTTGCTGTGCTAATTAACTGGTGGCGTAGTGGGAAGGAGGGTGCTCCCAGTTTGACAGCAGTCACCTGGGAGTGGGGTAGCTGGGTCAAGATTCTGCACTGTTCTTGCTGCTTGAAAGTTAAGTTAGATTGCAGAGAGCTGCTCTGTAAAGTGGCTTTTGCAGGAGTGGGGGCTGTGTCCAGTGAAACACAGTACCTCTGCATCTGTTAAGGTCACAGAATGAGAGTGTTAGGGATTGGAAGGGACCTCATCCAGTCCATCCCCCCTGCCAGAGCAGGATCCCCTAGATCCAGTGGCACAGGAACAGCCCAGGAGGGTTTGAAACAGCTCCAGAGAAGGAGACTCCACAGCCCCCCTGGGCAGCCCCTGCCAGGGCTCTGGCAGCCTCACTAGGAAGAAGTTTCTTCTCCTCTTGATGTGGAACCTCCCGTGTTCCAGCTGCATGGAATTTGTATTCCCGAAGGACGCTGAAGCTGTGTTTGTGTTCTTTTAAACACTAGATGAGCAACAACAGTAATAAGAGAGCACCAACAACAGCAACGCAGAGGCTGAAACAAGACTACCTTCGCATTAAGAAAGATCCAGTGCCTTACATCTGTGCAGAGCCCCTCCCGTCCAACATCCTGGAATGGTAAGGACTGGGATAAACTGCTCACTTGCTTGGGGAAGGAACAAGCCTTCCCAGGTCATCTGGGCACTCCCCCAGCCTGTGTGGGACTCTTGGCCTGGGGAGGTGGAGCATGAAACCTCTGCCCAGGAGGTGTTGCTCTTCAGATTTCCCGCTGCTCACCTTTCTCTCTCTGTCCTAGGCACTATGTAGTCCGAGGACCTGAGATGACACCCTACGAAGGTGTGTAGTGTGGCCTGTGTGTTCCCTGTGTGCTGAGGAGGTGCCCGTTACGGCTGCCTCTGAGTGGGGAAAGTAGAACTCCCGCAAGTAGTAGCTCTACACCAGCACCATTTCAGGGCTGTGAGACGGGTGTGAGGGCTGGCTGGGAGGAGGTGAGAGGCAGCAGGAGCAGCAGTGTCTCTGTCTGTAAGGATTCTGATGGGAGCATTGAGGTCAAACTGAAGACAGGTAACTTCCCGTTAGGATCCTCGAGCAGATAACTCTCTGTAGTGTGACAGCCACAGAATCAGAGTGGAAGAGAACTTCAAGATCATCACATCAAATCAATCCCCTGCTCTCCCAAGACCGTGATATTTCCATGTTGTCACAGCTCTGAGTGAGCTGAGACGGTTGTCCTGTGTGTGAATTCCTGTGGCAGCGCAGAAGCCTTAGTAATGAGCTGTGGTCACAGGTTTCTCGAGGTGCTGTGGAGCCTCTCGCCCATTGCCGTGTGAACTCGAGCTGCTGGCGGGGTTGGATGTGGACTCGGCTGCCTCTGCAGAACCAGCCCGTTGGGGTTGGGTTAGAAGCAGCAATCACACTCGGGCTGGGTTTCCTCAACACTCATGGGCCTGAAGGAAGCTCTGTTTGGGCCATTCAAGGGAGAGAACCTCCTCGGGAGTAAAGCTGTTGTGGGCCTGGCTTGTTCCCGCTGTGTTTTAGGGGCACGGGGTGAGGAGCTCAGCGTGAGGAGGCAAGGGGAGGGGGGGATTATGTGACTGCTGTGCTGTGGGCCTCCCCTCCCCGCAGACTAACCCCTCTCTTTGTGTAACGCAGGTGGCTATTACCACGGGAAGCTAATATTCCCCCGGGAGTTCCCTTTCAAACCTCCTAGTATTTACATGATTACACCTAACGGAAGGTTTAAGTGTAACACGAGGTAAGGGTTTGCTGACGCCGGGGCCGTTACCGCCGCGGTGGCCGTCTGTGCCCCGTGTGGTAACCGAGACGGCGCTGCCTGTCCCCTCTTTGCCAAGGTTGTGTCTGTCCATCACCGACTTCCACCCGGACACGTGGAATCCAGCCTGGTCAGTCTCGACCATCTTGACCGGCCTTCTTAGTTTCATGGTGGAGAAGGGCCCCACCCTGGGCAGCATCGAGACGTCGGAGTTCACGGTGAGCACCGGGATTTCAGCAGCAGCAGCTGGGCGTTAGGCAGCTAGGAGGGAGTCTCTTGTTGCCGGTGGCAGGTGGTGGGTGCTGTGGGGTAGGGAGAGGGTTTTTTGAAGCAGCTTGAAATCCCTTTCAGTAAAGACTGATTAGGAACGTCTCCTGCCTTGCTCTGAAGGTGCCTGCCAAGCAGGCTCGCTGGCACAGAGCACCGATCCCATAGGGAAGCGGGCTTGCTAGCACGGAGCAGTGATCCCATAAGGGTTTGGGCTGTAGTGTAGCCATGTCCATGGCACTGACTAATAATTGGGAGCACAGAATTCTGAGTGGGGCAGGATCCGGTGTCGAGTTCCAGCGCTGTGGACTGCTCTCTCTGGTTTCCCCTACAGAAAAGGCAGCTCGCTGCACAGAGCCTAGCGTTTAATTTGAAAGACAAAGTCTTCTGCGAGCTCTTCCCTGACGTGGTGGAGGTAAGGTTTTGCTCTGGGTGGTTACCTTCCCTGTGTGAATCCATCAGCCCCTTGGTCAGGACTCTCTCCCCCTGGCAGTCATGGAAGCCTTGGGAAAGGTGCCCGTGCTGAGTGAGAGAATTCAAGTGGCATTGGTCAAACGGAACAGCAGAGGGGTCCTCCTGGGGACTGCAGGGCAGCACACGTCACCCCAGCCCTCACAAAGGTCGAGGAGGAGGGCCCGGGTAACAGCAGACTGGTCAGCCTCCCCTCCATGCCTGGAAAGCTGGTGGATCCACGTGTTCTTGGCACTGTCTCTAGGCAGATCCAGGACAAGAGGGTCATCGGGAGCAGCCAGTGTTTGCCAGAGAGAGGTCATGCTTGACCAACCTGAGAGCCTTTCATGAGGGCACAGCCAGGTGGAGAGATGATGATGGTAAAGCAGGGGGCATGGTCTGTCTTGATTTCAGTAGAGCACTGGACACAGTCCCCTGCTGCATCCTCACAGCCAGACTCGGGCAGTGTGGTCTGGACGATCAAGCAGTGAGGTGGCTGCAGGGTAGAAGCCAGGGAGTGGCGGTCAGCAGGGGAGGTTCCATGTAAAGACAAGAAGACACCTCTTCCCAGTGAGGGTGCCAGAGCCCTGGCAGGGGCTGCCCAGAGATGTTGTGCAGTCTCTCTCTCTGGGGCTGCTTCAAACCCTCCTGGACTGTTCCTGTGCCCCTGGATCTGAGGGATCCTGCTGTGGCAGGGGGCTTGGACTGTAGGATCTTTGAGGTCCCTTCTAATCCCTCGGATGTGTAGAGGGGCAGGGAGTGATAGAGAGGAGCCCTTCTGCAGTTGTTTCCTTAAGCACGAGATGCCTGCTTTTGTTAGGGATCACCCCCCGAGCACTGTGCAGAGGCAGCAGCAGCCTGTCCAGGCGGAGCAGTGAGTGCTCAGGGAGCTTGAGGCTTGGGCCTTCTCTTAGTGGGATTCACAGAGCTCTTTAAAAACTGTCTCCTTTGGGGACGGACTTCTGGGAAAGGTTTTATCGGGGTTTCTCTTCTTCCTCCTGCAGATAGGAAGCTTTTAATTGCCTTTTCTTATCTGTTACAAGAATGCCAGAGAGGCCGAGGCACTTTCTGCAGCACCTAAATCCTTGGGAAGCTCTGACGACAGTAGCTGATAACTGCTGTTGTGTTCCAAGTCCAGGCAGACTTTTAACCCATCAGTGCTTCCAGTCCTTCCCAGCTTCTGTCCTTGGTTCCTCCAGCTGTGTTAGTGCCCTGTGCTCGGAGCCAGCTGGACGTGGGAGGCTTTGGATGCAAGAGTTTGAGAGTCATAGAGGCTTTCAGGTTGGAAAAGGCTCGTGGGATCATGGAGTCCAACTGTGAACCCCTTCTCTGCCAAGTTCCCCTGCATTTCTGATGTCTGGGAAAAGGCTTCTCAGGAAATGTAGAGTCCCAGAGTGAGTGAGGCTGGCAGAGCCCTTGGAGCTCCTCCAGCCCAGCCCAGCCCCTGACAGCACCCCAGTGGCCCCCCCAGGGCACTCAGGGCCACAGCCAGGCTGTCCTTCAACACCTCCAGACACGGGGACTCCCCCACTGCCCTGGGCAGTCCAGTCCAGGCTCTGAGCACCCTTTCCCTGAGGAAGGGCTTCCTGACAGCCAACCTCGCCCTCCCCTGGCAGCTTCAGGCCCTGCCCTCTCATCCTGGCCCTGGGTGCCTGGGAGACGAGCCTGACCCCCAGCTGACTGCACCCTCCCTGTACCTGAACTCAAGATAAACGGGGCCTGAGGACTGGTAGCATCAGCTGCTGCAGGGAGGCTCTTTGGGAGGAGCTGGGGAGGCTGCCTGCAGTCAGTTCAGCTTGAAAGCTGCAGCGTTCAAGTTCTGCTGGAGGAACTTGACCTCTCAGGGCTTTGCCAGCCCCCCTGGGTAACGTCAGCGCTTCCAGCCCTTCAGCTTCTTTTGTTCTCTCCCCAGGAGATCAAACAGAAACAGAAAGCACAAGAGGAGCTCAGCACCAGACCTCCATCCCTGCCCTTACCCGACGTTGTCCCTGACGGGGAAGCACACTACGGTCAGAACGGCATCCCCCTCCTGAACGGGCACGTCCCTCTGGCCCCGGGCAACCACCCGGGGCTGCAGCAGGCCAATCGGAACCATGGACTTCTAGGCGGAGCTCTGGCGAACTTGTTCGTTATAGTGGGCTTTGCAGCCTTCGCCTACACGGTCAAGTACGTGCTGAGGAGCATAGCTCAAGAGTGAGAGGGGGACCCAGCAGCCCTCCAAGACCAAACTAGCGGTAGTCGCAGCGTGCGTGGGACTCTCTGGGCGCCTGGCACCGGGCTCGCTCTCTGTTCTACCGAGTCGCGGGTGCAGACCCCCCCTCCCCTCCTCGGTTGGCTCACGGCTTGTTGTTCGGGAAGCGCCGTAGTTTCCGTTAGGCAGATAACTCCACCCAGTCCCGCTCGCAGATCCCTCCCGTCCTCGCCGCTCTCTACTGGCCCTCCTGCTCTCTAGTGGCCCTCCGGCGAGTCAGAGTGTTAGCCGTGCGCCGCGCCGCTTCCTAGTGCTTTGATGTGGGGAGCAGCAGCAGCTCTCCGCCTGTCGCTCGACACCCTTCAGCGAGGAGGGCTCTCTCTCTGCTTCGTGGAGCAGTGTGTGTGTCCCCCCTCCTGCCTGTCGCCTTTATTTGCAGTAGGGAAGAAGCCCGTGCGGGTGTTGATTCCAGTAGGGGTTGCTCTCAGGGGCCGGTTAGCGCGGCCGGCGCTGCTGCAGGAGGCTGCTGGTTCCTTTGTCGGGCCGGGAGGACCCCTGTCATGCGTNGCTGGGTTGGGTCGGGTCGCTTCCCTCGGCGCTCGGTGCGGGGAGAGGTGGTGCGGGCAGGCTGTGGCAGTTGGTTCGGGTCCCCAGGCGCCTCTGTTGGAGAACGAAACGTGACGATAATAAAACTGCACATCCCTCCGGCGAGTCTGCGTGTTCCCAACACCCTCCCCAGGGCTGGGCCGGGCCCAGAGACCCCGGCCCGTGACCTCAGCCCGCGCTGGGGTGAAAAGAGGAGCAGAGCAGCTGCCTTAGAGGGACCTGGATTGACCCTGCGTGTCGCTAGCAGCAGGAAACCCTGGGTCCTTGCTCTTGCTTACACAAGGAGTGGCAGAGTACCCAGGGCAGCACCCAGGCCGAACCCCAGCCCCTCTGAGACTCCGTGTGAGGGTCCTTGTCTGTCTGAAATGACCTTTCCAACTCTGCTCCCTTTCCCCCAACCCCACCCTCTGTTTCCCCCAGGGAGGGAAGAGGTGCTGCCCAGCTCACACAGGGGATGCTCTGTGGCTCCCTGCTCCAGGGAGGAGCCCAGGTGAACCATTCCCTCGTGGATCCAGTGGTGTTTAGAGCCGTTGTAGTTCCCCCTCAGACCTGCCCTTTCCTTGCTGGCTTGGATTGCAATCCAAGAGGAGTCAGTACCCCGTGAGCCCGCAGGGCTGCTGCTGCTCCGCGCATCAGCAGCATCCCCCGTCCTCTGCAGGAGCTACCTCAGCCCTGCGCTGCGCAAACCCCGAAGCAGCTGTGCTGAGGGCAGGAGGAGGAGCTGTGGGGTTGGGATTTGGGAAAGGCTGGGGCTTTGCCTGTGTCCTGCAGCTTCCCTTTTCTCCTGCAGCCGTGGTGTCTGCTCAGCTAGTCTTTCCTTCAGCTCCTGTCCGCGCCTCACCCGGCTCTCGTGCCAGGAGAAGCACCTATCTCCCCGGGCTGTGGGAAAGGAAGCGGGAGTGTGGTGGCCTCGGTGTCCTTCCTGCAGCGATGGCAGTGATGTCAGACTGATCCTATCTCCCCAGTGCACCCAGCCAGCAGTCAAAGGCCTCGTGTTACGTGACCACAGGAGCCTTCAGCGACGCCCCAGCCCGTGGAGGTGGGTCTCTCGGTCTCAGCAGGAGACGGGGGGAGCCCCCCAAAGCTCTCGGCTGCAGTCTCTCCTCGGTACCCTGCATCCAGAGGAGGACTTTGCAGTCATTGTGGCTGCTGGCTGCTGACCACCAGGAGCCGACTGAGCCCTCTCTCCTGCAGCTCAGGTTCGGATGGGTCTCCTTGCTCCTCTGGTAACGGAAGACTCCCGCTCTGCAGCTGGGGGGTCTCGTGCAGAGGCTGCAGGGCCTGAGCTCTGGGTTACCCAGAGTAGCTGATTCTTTGCTCTGAGAAACCACTGCTCTGCCCTGAATCCCTGGGTTACTGGGGCAAACCTGCTGCTGCCCCGCACTCTGGGTTCCTGGCCCTCCGCTCTGGCGCTGCGGGCTCGCAGGCCCACGCTTGCTAGGGCAGCTCTCAGCCCGGGGCAGGAGGCAGCAGCTGCCTTGGGAGGTCTCCTGGGTTTGTCTGTGCTCATAACCGCTCTCCCCCTCCGAGGTTTGAAGGCCACGGAAGTTCTCTGACTCGGAGCACGTAGGGAGCTGCTGGAGGGGGCAGTTTGTCCGTGGGAAGCTGTGTCCTGCCTGCGGGGCTCTTCTTGGAAAAGGAATCCCGGGGAGGAAACTGGAGAGATAGGGACTAGGGAACAACAGCCATGGGCTTTAACTGCCTCTCCCCACCTCTGTGCTTTACTCCCTCGAGTCCCATCAGTGCTGCTTCACCCTCCCCTGCAGAGACCCCCCCAGGTAAGGGCATCCGTGAGCTCTGTGCTCTGGTAACGCAGTTCCCCTGCAGCATCACCTCGGCTGCCCTGCTGCCGCACCTGCTCTGGAGCAGCCGGAGCTGCTGCCGCTGCTGCCGGCAGGGTCGGTGGCTCCGGGGGAAGAGCGGCTGCTGCCGTGGATCTGCCGCGAGATGGCAGAGCGATCCCTGTGGATTCCGGGAGGAGCCTGCGGGCGGAGAGAGGCTCTGAGGCTGCGGAGGACCGGGGCAGTTGAGAGGCCAGGAGCTCTGCTCGGGCTTCCCAGCGCTGCTGAGCGTCTGCCGGGGGGGCTGGGGTTGTTCTCACCGCTTTTGGGTCGGACCCAGCTCGAGCTGGGGTCGCAGTTAAACCAGGAGGGTCTGCTGCAGGAGCCCTAGCCCTCTGCCTGCTTGCGGGGTTGGACCAGGTGGCCTTTGGAGGTCCCTTCTAAGCTAGCCCCGTGGCTCTGTGCTGTGGCAGTGGCCAGGGGCTGTGCTGGCTCAGTCAGTGTCTCTGCTCCAGGGTTGAGGAGCTGTCTGTAACCACCAGCGGGGACAGTCCCGGCTGGCCCCGGGTGGGCAAGGGCTGACCCGAGGGGAGAAGGTGGAGGGCACCTTCACGGCGGGGATGGACGGCTCAGATCCCAGCTGCTGGCCTCACAACCCCCTTCTCTCTCTTGCTCCGCTCACACTGCCTACAGCATCTGCGAGCTCTGCCTTTGGCTGCTGCAGCAGCAGTGGCTCCTGGTGGTCTCGCCCCCGCTCCAGAGCTCCTTGGTGTCGCTGTGACTCCTCCCGCTGAGCTGGGGCAATCGATTCCTCATCTTTGCAGTCCCTTCAGCTGCAGAGAGCAGCATCGGCTCGGTCCCTGTCTGGGGGTGACTGGGTTTCCTGACTCTCGGGGGACCCGGAGGCGCTGCAGCAGCTCAGAGCCGAGAGCAGCAGCGGGCTTCTGCGGACAATAGGAACCGCAGGACGGAGGAGAGTTACGACTGCTGCCCCTTTCATCCCGACAGAGGGACGGGGCTGCCGTCAGCATCCTCCCCCGAGGCTGAGGGTATCACCCCGGCGCTGGCAGTGCCAGACGGGCGGGCAGGCACCAGCAGAGCGAGAAGCAGCCGGTGCCAGTGTGCGCGGAGCTGCCGCGCTGTGACAGCGACCTATTAATGTGTCAGCAAGAGCTCTCCTGCAGGCGCAGGGCTCGTCTGCAGCCGACCTGGGGGGAGAGAAAGAGCCTGAAGTGCGAGAAGGCGCCGAAGAAAGTTAAATATTATTAACAAATAAAGGCTGCCACGTAGCTGTGATGGAATGCGAGCTGCTGGGGGGAGGAGGGTTGATCCGCTCTTAACTCGTTCACTGCTGCGGAGCCTCCCTGCTTACTCCTTCCCAAGCTCTGTCCCTCTCCAAAGATGCTCTACGGAGAGCTTTGCACTCGGTTTGGCGCTCAGATTGGTCGTGCCTCAGTTTCCCTGACTGTAAACCTGTTGCTCCTGGCTGCCGGTGCGGGTGCTGTTAGATGGCAGAGGGTAAGGGGGCTCTCGGAGCCCATCTGGCCCTCGCTGGCTGCGCTAGGGACCTGAGCTCCTGCGCTCTCCCAGCCTCCCATCCCTCTCTCGGTTCAAGCCCGGGGAAGGTTTTGCCTCCCTCTCCCGATTCAACCTCGGGGAAGGGTTTTGCCTCCCGCTCCCTGTTTGCAGAAGGAGCTGGAATGTTTGTTCTGGGTGGTGGGGAGCTGACAAGGATCTGCAGGCGGTCCAGCGCTTCGACAGCCCCCTCCTCAAGTGCTTGGAGCAGATGTGTTAACCCGCTGCTTCTCTGAGAGGGGGAACAAACAGCCCCCTTCCTCCTCCTCCTGCAGAGTCCCCCTCCTCTTGCAGAGCCCCGTCCTTCTCCTCCTCCTGCAGAGCCCCCCTGCTCCGAGCGGGGTCCGGGGCTGCAGAGCCGGAGCTCTGTCTGCCCGTGCGGTGCCCAGAGCCCGTTCCGAGCCGCCTGGTCGCTGCTCTGCCCCCCTCTCTCCCGGGGAGAGCTGTGCCAGCACCCCAGAAGGCGGTGGATTCCCCCGGACAGAGGAGGGGAGGGCGAGCGCAGGGCTGCGGGGAGGCAGCNAGGGAAGGTTTTGCCTCCCTCTCCTGATTCAACCTCGGGAAAGGAAGGGTTTTGCCTCCCGCTCCCTGTTTGCAGAAGGAGCTGGAATGTTTGTTCTGGGTGGTGGGGAGCTGACAAGGATCTGCAGGCGGTCCAGCGCTTCGACAGCCCCCTCCTCAAGTGCTTGGTGCAGATGTGTTAACCCGCTGCTTCTCTGAGAGGGGGAACAAACAGCCCCCTTCCTCCTCCTCCTGCAGAGTCCCCCTCCTCTTGCAGAGCCCCGTCCTTCTTGGTCAAGCGATCCGCCCCTGATCTCCGAGCGGGGTCCGGGGCTGCAGAGCCGGAGCTCTGTCTGCCCGTGCGGTGCCCAGAGCCCGTTCCGAGCCGCCTGGTCGCTGCTCTGCCCCCCTCTCTCCCGGGGAGAGCTGTGCCAGCACCCCAGAAGGCGGTGGATTCCCCCGGACAGAGGAGGGGAGGGCGAGCGCAGGGCTGCGGGGAGGCAGCCGGGCACGGGCATCGCTTGCAGTCTGCCTGGCACCCGGGGCAGCGCCGCTTATCTGGGGTCTAATGGGAATGTGAGGAGAATAGGCTTGACAGCTCGTTAGAATGTGATCCCTCCTCCTCCTCCACCTCCTCCTCCTCCTTCTCCTCCTCCTTTTTTCCCTTTTCCCCCCCTTTTCTTGGAGTTGATGGAACCCGGGTCAGGGCAGAAGCCCTTCCTTGCCCGGGTGAAGCGAGAGCTGAGGAGGGTTCTGCCGCTGTGCAGCTGGCAAAGGGAGCGGAGGGAGGAATCAGACGGCGTCGACGCTCAGGGGTACCCGAGTCCTTCCCTGGTTTGAGGGGAGAGGATGAAAAAGCCAGGGGACTCTGCATCCTGACAGCTGCTGGTGCTGCCCGTCATCCCGTCACCGAGGAGAGGAGATAGAACTCGGCTGAAGAGGGAGAGGAGATCGAGCTGGTCAAGCGATCCGCCCCTGATGCCCCTAGGTCCATCCTCGGGTTCTCCGCTTCTCCCTGGTTTAACTGGTGCGATGTGAGAAGGTCCTTCCCTCCCTAGAAGGCTGAGCTGCGATGCTTTCAGCCCCCTCGGCGGAGCCCTGGCTGTAGCTGCCTTGGATTACAGCTCCCCAGCACCTCGAGGGGGAAGGATGAGGACTTGTGACTGAGCAGAGGGAACCCGCACCCCAGAGCGGACGGATGGGACCTCCCCAGGGCTGCCTGGAGCGGAGCACCGAGCTTCCAGCCTCAGCAAGGGCAACCTCCTGGTGAAGAGGAGCCGCCGCAGAGCCCCCCCCCCTCATGACTTTGGGCCGTCAGCCCCCGCCTCAGCAAGCGTCGCCCTGAGCGCTCTGCCTTCCGCGGGGTTCATAGTCGAGTGGGTTTGAGCGAGGCTGAAGGCTCCCTGGGGTGGGGGCAGCGGCGCTTCCAGGTGGGTGGCAGGACTTGCCCAGGGCCCCCGCCGCCTTGGCCAGGGTCGCGGGGCTGCGTGGACTGTCCTTCCCCTCCGAGTGACCCCCGAGTTTGCACGCAGGTTTCTCTCTACCGTCTCCCCGTGTCCTGCTCCCGCAGGGGGGATCTGTCTGGCAGCCAGCACATCCCTCCTCCCTCCCTGCCGCTCTCTTCATCCCGGGGCTGTGGGGGGGCTGTGTGTGGGGGGTCCCCACTTCTCCTCCTTCATTTTGGCCCATTTTTTGTTAATTGCCTTTTTTCCACTGCTGTTTTTTTGTAGAGAGACCCCCCCGTCCACCCCTCTTTCCGCCGCCGAAGGTCTCGCTCGGTGCCCGCAGAGCGTTGCCCCGGCCTGGCTTTAAGCCCCTCAAAAATGAAGGGGTGCACCTGGGTGTTTGTGGCCACCTTGCTTTGTCAGCAGTTTTGCCTCTCGAGGGTTGGGGCAGCAAAGAGAGAGAGGAAAGGGAAGAAGGAGCCCAACCAGCACACAGAGCCCTTCAATGCCACCCTGTCCAACAGCGAGGAGCTGCACGGGCACCCCAAGGTAGGAGTCGGTGTGTCTGCAGTACCCAGCCGCGGGGGCAGCCTTGCCCAGTCCCTTCTGGCTTGGGAGAGGGATCCTCTCTCTTTTGCCCCTGCGATCGGTCGGTCGCCCTCCTGACCCGAGGGCAGTGCCCGGGTCCTTTCACCGCGGTGGAGCCCGAGCTCTGTCCTGCCCGGAGCCGGCAGGTGACCCTGCAGGGCTGAGGAGGCTCCTGCAGCCAAAGGAGTCTCCCTCCCTCTCGGAAATGTTGGCTCCAACCCTTCCTCTGCAGCCGCGGGCGCTGAGCTCTGCTGAGCATCCCCTGCCCTGCTGGCGCAGAGGGGCTGCTGTGGCTCTGGCAGGGGCAGGACGGGGCAGCAGCAGCAGCGCTGTCAGGCTCTGTGATGCCTCGCTGGCTGCAGCCGGTGCCTCGCAGGGCTCGGGGAGTGGTTTCCACCGGGTAGGATCCCTGCGGGCAGGCGTTTGGGAGGATGGGGCTGGTCCTCAGCCCCCAGGCTGGAAGGAGAGCGACTGCAGTCAGTCGGTCGGAGACCCCTTTAGGGTGAGGATGTGCAGAGAGGGTGGCAGAGAGGGGTCAGGGAAGGAGAAGCAGGTGCTGGGAACAGGAGCAGGGTGGAGTGGGAGCTGCAGCAGTGAGGAAGGAGAGAGCCTGCTGTCACACAGCCCCTTCTCTCTCGCTGTCACACACAGATGCCCCCCGCTCGGGCGGAGGTGACCTCTGGCGCGGGGCTTTGATCAGCAGCATTAGGGGTGGCAGCGCTATAGCGACGGAGGGACAGAGCTGTCGGGAAGCAGGGGGTGGCGGAGGGGGGCTGCCACCCTGAATCTGCTCCTCCGCGCCGCCGGGGCAGTAATTGGTTCAGGTTGGGCAGGTCTGGGCATCGGGGCATCGGGGCAGGAAGGCTCTGGCCGCTGCCCTCGTCCGTAGGGGGCTGGAGGCAGCTGAGGTTTGCTGGGTACCGCAGGGCTCTGCCTGCTCCTTGGATCCTTGAGGTGCCTGTGCTCAGTCCCCGGGTGCTGCTTCCTTCTGCTTCTCTAGCTGCAGTCTGTGCTGGGATGGATGTGGGGTTGGTTGGACCAGTGCAAGGTGCTGTGGTGGCTAACGCTAGCCCCGGTGGGACCTGCTCCACTCCTGTGGAGTCACCCAGATGCTGTGGCTCTGCTGGGTGGGCGCTGAGGCTTCTGTGCTGGGAATCCCTGCTGTAGAAGTCCCTGCTGGGAGCTTGGGGGAGCTGGCAGGGTCAGTGGGGAAGGAAACCAGAGCCTGGAGGGCAGCACTGGGGAGATCTCCTGGGCATCTGCTGCCTGGCATCGCAGCGTGGAGAGTCCTCTGCTCCAGGGACAGTGAGGGACTTGGGGCTGCTCAGCCTGGAGAGGAGAAGGCTCCAGGGGGACCTCCTAGCGACCCCCCCAAGCCCTGAGAGGGGCTGTCAGAGGGCTGGGGGAGGCTGTTCCCCAGGGCAGGGAGCGACAGGACGAGGGGTCCTGGGTTGGAGCTGGAAGAGGGCAGAGGGAGGCTGGACAGGAGGAACAAGGAGGAACCGAGGGGCTGGCTCAGGTGGCTGAAGGGGTGTTCCTGGCCGGGAGGGGTTGAATGCCGGTCCCTGGACAGTCCCTGCCGGCCTGCAGGCTGTCCTCTCATGAACCATAACCCTGTCCCCCCCTGCACGGTGCTCAGGGGAGCCTGAGGATGCTCTGAGCTGCCCCAGCTCTGCAGGGTCCCCCACAGGGGGTGTTGACTTCGTTACCCTTTTATCCATCCTGACTCTGAATCCTCTCTCATGGAGCCACAGGGCTGGCAGGGAGCTCCAGAGGGCACCCAGTGCAACCCCCCTGCACCCAGCAGGGTGCCCCGAGCCCCAGCCAGCCTGAGCTTGAGTGGCTCCAGGGATGGAGCAGCCTGGTCCAGGGCTCCCCCAGCCTCAGCTCCCAGCCCCTGTTCCCCCTGGGCAGCCTCCCTCTGCCCTCTTCCAGCTCCAACCCANTGGGTTGGAGCTGGAAGAGGGCAGAGGGAGGCTGCCCAGGAGGAACAAGGAGGAACCGAGGGGCTGGCTCAGGTGGCTGAAGGGGGAGTTCCTGGCCGGCAGGGGTCGAATGCCGGTCCCTGGACAGTCCCTGCCGGCCTGCAGGCTGTCCTCTCATGAACCATAAACCTGTCCCCCCCTGCACGGTGCTCAGGGGAGCCTGAGGATGCTCTGAGCTGCCCCAGCTCTGCAGGGTCCCCCACAGGGGGTGTTGACTTCGTTACCCTTTTATCCATCCTGACTCTGAATCCTCTCTCATGGAGCCACAGGGCTGGCAGGGAGCTCCAGAGGGCACCCAGTGCAACCCCCCTGCACCCAGCAGGGTGCCCCGAGCCCCAGCCAGCCTGAGCTTGAGTGGCTCCAGGGATGGAGCAGCCTGGTCCAGGGCTCCCCCAGCCTCAGCTCCCAGCCCCTGCTCCCCCTGGGCAGCCTCCCTCTGCCCTCTTCCAGCTCCAACCCAGGACCCCTGGTCCTGTCACTCCCTGCCCTTGCCCACTGCCTCTGGGTTTCAGCAGAGATGCCGGCTGCACCCGGGGATCCCTGAGCGTCAGGAGGGTTCAGACACAGGTCAGCAGTTTCTCAGCATCCAAAGGCTGCTGCTTGCCTGGAGCTTTCTGCTCCCAGCTTCTTCCCCGCGGGCTGAACCGTGGCCAGGTCGGCGGGGGTGGCCCTGGGCAGGGAGCTGGAGCCAGGGAGAAGCCCGGGGGCTGCTTCTGCAGAGCCTGGGCTGGTTCCCCTGCAGGGGCAGGGTGGGCTGGTTCCTCAGCAGCACCGTCCACTGGTTCTGGGGAGACAGAGGGGCCTTTGGATTCCAAAGTGACGTTGAAAACCCTGACGGAGGGGTCATGAGAGCTGCTGGCACGGCCGCTCTCGGCTGTGGAGGCACCGTCTGCAGGGGCTTCCAGAGCCAGCCTGCTCACCCTGGAGTTACCTGAGGGTCCCTCTGCGCTCTCGGGGGTCAGTTTGCCCTGCAAACAGCACCCCAGCAGGAAGGAGTCCCCCCCCTTTTGCTGGGGCTCCAGGGCTGCTCCCGGTCCTGCCCGATACCTGAGTTGGCTGCGAGGGCTCTCTGGCTGCTGGGGGCTGCTGCTGCCAAGAAAAACAGAGGCCTGCCGGCTTCTCGCCGGGGTTGCTCATGCATGCCGTAGTAATTAAATCATAATTCCACAAGGATGGAGCAGTCATTCCAGCTGTCAGTCACCCTCAGCGCTGGAGAAGCTGGGGAGGGCCGTGGCTGCCTCGGAGAGGGGGTTTGGAACCGGAGCAACCGGCTGCGGGGCTGCGGGATGGGGGGGCTGCTGTCTGCAGACCTTTCCTCCCCGTCCATCCCCTTTTCCTGACTCGATGTCTGCTCTGACCTCCTCTGGAGCTGCTGGAGCTCCAGCAGGGCTGGGGACATCCCTGTGATGGTCAGAACCTGCCTGAGGCTGCTGGTGTCTGTCTCCAGCAGGACCCTTCCCTCACCCCAGTCTCCAGCAGGACCCTTCCCTCACCCCCTGCCTCCAGCAGGACCCTTCCCTCACCCCCTGTGCAGCGGGATCAAGCGATGCTGCAGGGTCTGTGGCAGCAGATGGCAGGGGCTGTGGGCTCTCCTCCTCAGACTGGGTCTCCCTGCTGTCTCCAGGTCACTCTGCAGCCCTCTAGGCTCTCCCCGTGGCTACTTGGAGCGGGTCCAGTGGGTCCGTTGCCCAAGGGCTCTGGGTGGCCTTCGTTTTCCTTTGGGAATGGTTGCTGTGCAGGACGGTGGTTGGAGAGGGATGGAGAGCACCCGGAGCTGTGCTGAGCGCTTCCCTCTCCCCGTGGCTGCGGAGGGTGAGGTCGGGTGCCGGTGCTGAAGGGGCTCTGCCGCCTGGGAGGGTTTGTCTCTGCACAAGGAAGGACACCCCTCCCTCTGAGGGGCCTCTCTGCAGTTTCAGAGCTGCTGTGGGTGAAGAGCCTGGGTAACCTGGGCTTAGAATCACAGAGACCTCACGGCTACACAGGACCTCCTCCAGGATCACCCCAGCCCCCAGACCACGGCCTCAAGGGCTCTGGATGCTCAGGTTTACAACCTCCCCGGGGATGGGGACTCCATCCCCTCCCTGGGCAGCCTGGTCCACTGCCCAACCACTCTCTCAGCACAGAGCTTCCTCCTCAGATCCAGTCTCACCCTCCCCTGAGGCAGCTTGAGGCTGTTTCCCCTCGTCCTAGCACCAGGGACTGGGGAGAAGAGCCCAGCAGCAGCCTCGCTCCAACCTCCTGTTCAGGAGCTGGGGAGGGCACTGAGGTCTCCTCTCAGCCTCCTCTTCTCCAGACCCAACAACCCCAGCTCCCTCAGCCGCTCTTCCTGCTCTCCAGCCCCCTCCCCAGCCTCCCTGCCCTCCCCTGGCCCCGCTGCAGCCCCTCTGTGTCCTGCTGACCCTGTGCCGCTTCCCCTTCCCTGGGTGCCAGTGCTGCCCCCCTCTCTGTTCTCCCGGTTCCTTAGCTCCTGGAGTCCCCGGATCCTCGGCTCGCAGACCCCCGGCGGACCTGGATCTCCTTCGTTCACCGCCCGGACGACGGCAGCTCCTNGGGGTTTGGCTTGGGTTGGCGACAGCCGGTCCTCGTCCATCGCGGTGCCCGCTAGCCCACGCGGGTGGCCAAGTGATCGACCCCCGCAGCCACTCGCCAGCCCCCGGCTGCTTCCAGTGCTTTCCGGATCACTCGGGTTGGAAGAGGTCTCCAAGACCACCGACTCCAACCGCAGGCAGCAGCCCTTCCAGGGAGGTTGCCCGCGGCCACAGGGGCCCCCGTGGCACCAGCGCGGTCGAGCGCAGCGGCCGTGGCCCAGGGTGGAGAGGCCTCTTGATCGGCTCCTTCTGCCCAGGAGGTGCTAATTCACCTGCCTGCTGTCGGTTCTTCCCCCAGCGTGGCCTCGTGGGCCCCCCAGGACCCCCTGGTCCCCAGGGGCCACCAGGAGCCCCCGGTGCCGACGTCACCCGGGAAGTCCTCCTGCAGGAGTTCAAGGAGATCCTGAAAGGTAAAGGCGGTGGGGACGCAGGGCATCGGCCTCTCTGGGCAGGGACGGGGCAGAGCAGAGCTGCCCCTGCAGACCCCTGCCCGGAGTGGCCCCCAGCCAGAGCCTGGAGGAGCCCTTTCCCCGGTGCGGAAGGGTCCGGCGCAGAACCCGGTGGCCCAGCTGTGGAGTCCCAGGCCAGAGGCAGGAGCTGCAACCCTTGGTCTTCCTCTGCCTCTCCCCCTCAGAAGCCATCGAGCGCCGAGCATCCCTGGCCGCCGCAGCCCAGCCCAGCCAGCTGCCCCCCGTGCTGCTCTCGCTGGAGGAAGCGTGGCCCCAGCGGCGCGTGGAGGAGGCCTTCCACTGCCAGCTGAAGGGTCAGGTCGTCGTGGACAAGAAGACCCTGGTAGAGCTTCAGAACTTCCAGTCGGTGAGAAGGGGCTGTGGGCTGACCCTGTGCCACCTCCCACACCCCCTGCACCTCTGCCAGGGGGGCGGCTGGGGCTGCGGGTGCCCCGGGGTGCTCAGCCATGGGTGCTGCGGGTACGGCGCTGCCTCTCTGGTGCCTGGCAGCAGTAGGGGCTCCCGGGGTGGTTTCAGCGCTGAGGGTGGGTGTTTAGCTCAGGGTCCTCTCCCTCCTGCCAGTCCCAAGGGCTCTGGAAGCCCAGGGTTGTCCCCAAGGGGTCCAACAGGTCAGAGCAGCACAGGGCTGTCTCACAGGGCTCTGAACAACAGGCAGGTGATGCTGGGGAAGGGCTGCTCCAGGTCTGGCTCAGGCTGAGGGGTCTGCTGTGTTCCCCATCACACACCCTGCTGGCTGCAGAGTGACCCCCTGCTGCAGGGAGGGTCCCTGGGGACCCCAGAGGGGCTGCTCTGGGCATCGTTACACACGGGCTGCTGGGTTTGATAGCAGAACTGGTAGCAGAAGCCCTTGCAGGCTGGATCTGAGTGTGAAGGGTGAACTCGGGGCTCAGGAGCAGCTGCACCCACCCAGACAGCTCCTCGGCAGTGGAGGAGGAGACCTGTAGACCCCAGGGTCAGCAGGACTGATGGCACCAGGGCTACAGACAGCTGGCTGCCTCTGTGAGGGGACACACAAGCAGCGTGAAGAGAGCCCGGGGCTTGGCCTTCCCAGCTGCTCTCCATCCCCTTTCTGGATCATCCTGTCTTAACCTCGGGCTGGGGGATCCCAGGCTGCTCAGAGAGGGGATGGGTGGAGGCTCCATCCCTGCAGCCACTCAAGCTCAGGCTGAATGGGGCTCTGGGCAACCTGAGCTGGGAGTGCTGGCCCTGCTGGGTGCAGGGGGGTTGCACTGGGTGCCCTCTGGAGCTCCCTGCCAGCCCAGGCTGTGGTTCCACAGCCCTTTCCTGCAGGGCAGCTCTGCTGCTGGGCCTCCTCAGCTCTGTTCCGTCCAGGCTGCTTTCCTGGCTCTTTCCCAGTTCCTCCTGTGGGAGCCTGGTTTGACAGCACTGGGGGTGCTGGCATCGGGGCAAGATTGTGCTTGGCGAGTGGGCAGGGCTGGAGGTCTGCTGCCTCATTAATGGGGGGGGAAAGAGTGAGTAGAGACATCAGAGCGTAGGCTGATGCTTCCCAGGCCTCCTTATCCTACGCCCTGCGCCTTCCCAATGGCTCCTGGCCCCCAGGCTGCAGGGGGAGGGCTGTCAGGGCGCTGGGTGCCAGCTTTCACTGCAGCCTCGGGGCAAGAAGGGTCTGGTTGTAGCTTGTACCCTGATCCAGGGGAATTCAGCAGGGAGAGAGGCAGGGGATGCTCTGGCGGAGGTGAAGACAGTCCAAGGGGGAGAGAAAGAGATCATAGAGTCCCAGGGCTGGCAGGGAGCTGCAGAGGGCACCCAGTGCAACCCCCCTGCACCCAGCAGGGTGCCCAGAGCCCCAGCCAGCCTGAGCTTGAGTGGCTCCAGGGATGGAGCAGCCTGGTCCAGGGCTCCCCCAGCCTCAGCTCCCAGCCCCTGTTCCTCCTGGGCAGCCTCCCTCTGCCCTCTTCCAGCTCCAACCCAGGACCCCTCGTCCTGTCGCTCCCTGCCCTGGGGAGCAGCCTCCCCCAGCCCTCTGACAGCCCCTCTCAGGGCCTGGGGGGTCGCTAGGAGGTGCCCCTGGAGCTCTTGCTCGGTGCCTGGGTTTGCTGAGCTGGAGGAGGGCTGGGAGCCAGAGCAGCACAGCCTGAGGTCCCCACGCAGCAGCTCCTCTCTGCATCCAGGCTGCTGCCAGCTCCCCCCTCCCTGGTGCCACCCGCAGGTGCCCAGGGCTGTGTGAACCTCACAGGCAGAGACTGGGGCTGTGAAGGGCTCCCTCCCCACAGGTCTCCTGCTCGGTGGGAGGGCAGATGGTCCAGCCTCTGCAGCCAGGGTGGAGGGGGGCTCAGGGAGCCCCCAGTGCAGCCTCTGCAGCCAGGGTGGAGGGGAGCTCAGGGAGCCCCCAGTGCAGGAAGAGCTGTAGCCACCCCCCATGGGGAAGGCACTGGGAGTCCTCCTGCTGTTCGAGTGACGGAGGTCGGTGGGCTCTCTCAGGGATGTCCCTCGCCGAGCGAGGTCTGAGCGGCTCCTCCATCCCCTGGGAGCGGTGCAGGGTGACTCCCTGGGGGCAGCGCTCCTGGCGCTGGGCTCACGCTGCTCCGACTGCCCTTGCGGTGGAGGCAGAGGCTGGCTAATGGGCTTTCTTGGCCACTGGCACCAGCCCTGCTTCTCGCCAGCCCCGTGTGAGAGGGAGGGAGGCCAAAGCAAACAGTGAACCTTTCTGGCCGAGTTCCTTTCAGTCTGAGCCAGGTCATCTGCTGCAGCTCGGCCCCCGGAGCCCTCCCCTGGCAGGAGGGGAAGGGGCAGCCCGGGTTCCTAGGGCTCTGCCCCTGGCGAGGCTGGAGCAGAGCGACAGCACCATGCAACCCGCCAGGAGCCAGCCAGCTGCTCCTCAGCAGCACCAAACCCACCCCCCCAGAGCTGGGGAGGGCAGGTGCCCTCCAGGGGCTTCCCCTGCCCCTCTGTCACCAACTCAGCCTGGAAGGTTCCAGGTCTCACAGCCTGGGGACTCTGCTTGGCCCCACGCAGGAAGCCTTGGGGAGAGATGATTCAGAGCAGAGAACCCTCAGGGATGGGAAGGGGGCTGGAAAGATCCCCCAGTGCCACCCCCAGCCCCAGGGGCACAGGAACACAGCCTCTGCTTCTCCTCTCCCTGCAGCCTGTGGCCAAAGGAGCCTTCCTGCGGGGCTCGGGGCTGAACCTGGCCACGGGACGGTTCACGGCGCCCGTCTCTGGCATCTACCAGTTCTCAGCCAACGTCCACGTGGGTGAGTGCCCCTGCAGAGCCCTGCCGGGGCCGTGCAGGGCTGCCTGGGGTCTCATTCCGGGGGGGGAGGTTGGTGATGCAGGGTGCTCTCGCTGTTCCCCATCCATCTCTCTGCTCCAAGACCGCTGGGCTCAGCCTGGGCCAGCAGCTGCTCCTTCTTGGAGCTGCCTGGCACTGGCTCTGGCTCTGTTGGGCACGGCCAGAGCTTCTAGCATCTTCTATCCCCTGCATCTTCTATCCCTCCCCTTGCTATCCCTCACTCCCCAAACCCCTCTGTGCAAACCCGGTGTCTCTGGAGCAACCAGCAGCAGCACCTGGTGGGTGGGCTGCTGCCTGGGGAAGGTGCCCACGCTGCCTCCCCTGCCTCCCCCAGACCACAGCGAGCTGAAGAGCAGGGCCCAGCTCCGCGCCAGGGACAACGTCCGCGTGCTGATCTGCATCGAGTCCCTGTGCCACCGACACGCGTGAGTCCCTGCCCAGCCCGCCTGACTGGGGCTGGCAGAGCCCTGCCAGCTCCTCCAGCCCAGCCCGGGACCTGCTGGGCCCCCTCCTCCGCACGGGAGCAGCAGAAGCCCCTTCCTCGTCAGCCACCGCCACCCCGGGCCGGGTGCAGCTCCCCGGGGTCTGACTCAAGCGCTCCCCTCGCTCTGGGGTGGCAGCCCCGTGCTGAACAGCTCGGGGAGAGGGAGAGCTCTCTGTCAGGGTGGAGGAAAGGCTGGGGCTCTGAGCATCCTGACTGAGCAGGGAGGTGTCGCTGCCCAGGGCAGGGAGGCTGGAGCTCGATGGGCTCTCCCATCCCATGCCATCCTATGCCATCCCATGCCATCCCATGCCATCCCATCCCATCCCATGGGGAGGCTGGAGCTCAGTGGGCTCTCCCATCCTATCCCATCCTATCCATCCCATTCTGTCCATCCCACCCCATTCCACCTACCCCGTCCCATCCTATCCATCCCATCTCATCCATTCCATTCTATCCGACCCACCCCACCCCATCCACTCCATCTGATCNCATCCCATCCCCATCCCCATCCCATCCCATCCCATCCCATCCCATCCCATCCCCATTCCCATCCCATTCCCATCCCATCCCATCCCATGCCATCCCCTGTGGGTGGAGGGATGGGAACCTGCCCGGGCAGCGGCTGCTGGCACAGGCTGGGCTGCTCCCTGTGCCTGTGGAATTTCCTGGGGATGTGGAGTCACTCCTCTGAGGGAGGAAGAGCCCCGAGGGCTTTGGGCTGAGAGAGATGGAAACTGAGAGGCCGGGAGAGG
>VZRI01003317.1:76644-91195 GCA_013397515.1 Upupa epops
ACTGCGAGAGGGTCCGGGATCAATGGTGAAGGGCACTCGGGGAGGGGGGGTTCGGTGCTTCGCAGGTGGCCCTCAGCTCCTGAAGGGGTAGGGTCTCTCCTGCCCTGCTGATGTGGTGACACAGGGGGTCCCTTGCTGCTACATCCTACCGACAGGCCAGGAGGATCCTTCTGCCTGGGATCTGAAGCCCCCCGAGGTGTCTGACACCTCCCCAGGTCACGAACTTGCGTGCAGGGTGCTGGCGAGTTGGAGTCGACTGGACTGGTCCTGCTGGGTGCAGGGGGCTTGGACTGGGCGCCCTTTGGGGATCCCTGTGGCTCTGTAGGCTGGGTCTGGCTCTGGGCATCCCCCTGCCAGCCTGCAGGGCAGCTGCTTTGCTCCTCGTCCAGCTGTCTGTGCCTGCTGCTTTTCACTCTCTACCTGGGTTCCCTCGGCTGAAGCCTTTAGGCTACAGAGTCTCTTCCTTAAGAAGCCTCCTAGTCTGAGGAGAGGGCCACGGAGGGGTCTCCAGGGCATCGCTTTAGTGCCCCTCAGGACCTGCCAGGAGGCCAGAGCCTGACTCCTGCCCTAACCCCTTCCTCCTCCTCCTCCTCGCAGCAGCCTGGGCTCAGCCCCTGCACACCCTTACTCCCCCGTTTGTCCCAGCGGGCAGAGTCCATCCCTGCAGATCCCTCCAGCTCCAGAGAGAGAGCAAAGCAAGGTCATCCCAAGGAGCCTGGTACCTCTGCTGGCACCAAACCACCCTTCCTCAGGGCATGGGGAGCACCACAGCAGCTTCCCCAGCCTGCGGGCACCGGGAGGATCCACCCGTGGGCTCCACCAGAGCTCAGAGGGACCCCGGTTAATCAATCCCCTGGGTTTTGTAAGGGTGGCTTGGATCAGCCCTGCTCAGCTGTTGACCCCCTCGATGGGGAGTGGATCCTCTGGGGGGGTCCCTGTGGTACCGGCCAGCTCTCTGCTTGTGGAAGGAGCAGCTCAGGGGAAGAGAAGCATCCTCAGCGGCTCCTTGTGGATCCCATAGCTCTGCTCGGGGCCGCCTGGCCTGCAGGTGCTCTCAGCTTGCAGGGAACGGATGGAATCCGACCAAATTCCACATAAACTTGTGGCTAGGAGCTGGTTTTGCTTGGCAGACCCCTGCAGCCAGGACAGCCGCGAGATCGCAGTGCGACGGCTACCGCTGCTCAGGGAGCTACTCCTGCCCAGGTTCGGGAGGCCAGTGCAGCCAGCAGCACCCAGCCAGGGCGATGGCAGTGGCCCCTCCGTGCAGAGGACTCCTCCCCAGCAGTCCCAGGTCTGCTCTGTGTAAGAGGCAGCAGATGCTGAGGATCTCCCCGAAGTCCTGAGACGGCTCCCAGTGAAACTCTGACCCCTCTGGGGTCCTGGAGCTGGGAAAAACCACCCCCAAAGCAGCAGAGCAGGGTCTAAACGGGGAGAAAGGGGTGAAAGGGGTGTGGAGGGAGCTGGTTGAGGCTGCTCGATGAAGCATCGAGAGGGGTGTTTGGAGCAGGCACCAGCACCCGGCTGGCTGCCTCCTGCTTCCTTCTGCTGTGAATGGAGGGCAGGGACTCGGGGCGCAGGCGCTGGGGACCGATGGAGGAGTCACAGCTGCCCTGGGGGAGCCTCTCACACTGCCCACCCAGACAGGGACAGGCAGAGCTGCTGCTGTGGAGGGCAGCTCCAGCCACAGCAGGAAGGCAAAGGTGTAGGGCTGAAGCCTGCTGGAGGAGGCACCCTGGGCTAGGAGCCCATCACACGTGGCTTCTACCCCTTCCTCTGTCTCAGCCGGCCCCGTCTCATCGTTCCTTGAACCTGGCTTTGTGGACTCCAAACAGCTCTCAGGTCAGGATGCCCTCTGAGACCCTGGGGCTGGGAGGGTGGGGGGAGAAGGCACCGTGAAGCCTCTGTGGTTCCTACGGAGCTCAAGTGTAGAGCTCGAAGGGATCCCTCACCCTCCCCTCCTTCTGGCAGTGGTTCCCAGCTTGCAGGAGCTCGGTCCAACCTGGGTTTAGGCTGGAGTCAGCCCAGGTCAGAGCTGGAGGCTGTCTGGGAGCTCGTGCCTTGGCCCATGGGTTTCCACGCCGCCTGGGTGGTTCTGCAGAGGGCTGAGTGGTGACTTCAGAAGGGATGGAGCAGAAGGAGCTGGGAGCCACTGCTCTTCTTTTTCCACAGCTCATCAAGGCTCTAATAAGGGCCTCGCTGTGCTGCTCTGGGGAGGATGCTCTGCGGTTGCTGAGGGGAAGGTGGCTGCTGCCTTCAGCTGGAAAATTCCTGAAGCCAGGCTGCTTCCTGCTCCGCTCGGAGCTGGCGCTGTGGAGGTGCCAGGGCAGGCGGAAGGGAAGGCAGGGGAGGCAGGGGAAGGGCTTTCCCCTCCCTTGTGAGGACACAACCCCTGACAAGAGCCGTTGAGAGGGTTGGGCGCCGGCTGCAGCAGAGATGCCACCTCCTCAGCCCTTCTGCACTTGAGCAGAGCCTTGAGTTCACGTCCTGGCAAGGTGAGGCCGTGTGTGAACTCAGCCTTGGCTGCATTTCATGGCCTGATGCCGTCAGCTGACACCACAGGCCTGGGATGGCCCTCGTAACGATGCCCAGGGCACTGCGGCTCCTAGGGAGAGAGCTCACGGCCCTTCCATCCCCAACACAGGGCTGCTGCTCTGAGTCAGCCGGCTGCAGCAGGGAGAGCTCTCCACTTGTTTCACCCCGTCTGGCCGAGGGGCTGGCAATAACCTCTGCTCAGGTCACCACTCGAGTCTCCCCAACAGGCACAGACGAGGGGTTCAGTCCTCAGACCCCCATGGGGTCCCCCACACCAGGCTAGGACTGCGCAGGAGACCTGGGAACTGCTCTGTCTTCCAAGAGCAGGAGCCCTGAGGCCACAGCCTAGAGGAACCTGGGAGGTTGCCCCTTGGTACTGAGTCGGTGGCCCGGATCCCTCTGACAGCAGCTTGGACAGGGGGTGATGAAGTGGTTTGTCTGGAGAAGGAAGGTTCCCAGCTCACGAGGGGATGGGAGGGAGATTCCCATGACTGGAGGCCACGCAGGGCTCGGTGTCAGAGGATGGAGAGCAGAGCATCCTTTAGAGAGGCTTTGGAGGGCGCAGTGAGGGGGCACAGACCAACAAGGGGAGGGGTCTGCCTTGCGAACAGAGGGTCTCCAAAGCCATTCTAACCGTGACAGCGGGTTATGGTCTCTGCTGGGCTGACTGGAACCTCCTCGACTGCCAAACGCAGAGCAGAGACCTCCTGGCTCACAGGGGAGAGGAGAGGAGAGGAGAGGCAGGGGCTGGGGCTCTGTCCCCCCTGGGAGAAACCCTCCCCACTTCACTCTGGAGTGATGGTCAGCTCGGAGCCTTCCAGTAGTATGGGGGCTCTGGACACCAAGTGAGTGGGATCAGGCAAGAGGCTGCCTCCCCCAGCCTCGGGAACCTCTCTCAAAGGGAAAGCAGTGCCCGTTCTTCAGGGAGTGACTGGTGGGGGGTGACTGGGGCACCCTAGGGACTCATTCACTCCCTGTAACTGCTCTCCACCTTCTAGCAACTTCTCCCATGCAGCAGCAGTCGGCTGCTGTGCTTGGTGAAGAGGGCTTCGCGGTCCTCCTGCCCATCCCCTCCCGACTGGTGGTCCAGCAGCAGCCGGTGCTTCAAGCCAGGGTAGAAAGAGCAGTGGAGCCCATCTGCCCTTGGCTGCTCCGTTAGGATGCTGCAGATAGAGGTGTTCTGGGTCCTCTGTGCTCTCTGCAGTCTGGGGTTGGACCAGAGGGCCCCCAGAGGGCCCTTCCAACCCCTATAACCTCCTGTGATTCAGTGAGCAACTACAGATCCCAGTGGAGAGGTCCAGAGCCCCAACCAGCAGGGCAGACCCCTGGGGAGCTCAGAGGGTCTCTGAGCCTGAGCAGACTCCGACTGCTGCGCTGGGAAGATCAGCAGAGACCTTGCAGACCCCACCGAGCAGAGGGGAGGGCGAAGCAGACAGCGCTCCCTGCCCTCCGTGGCGGAGGAGCCCGGCGGAGCCCGGCGGAGCCGCGTGTGGACAGGAGGGGTCCGGGGAGGCAGCCAGCACCCTCGGAGGACAGAGCGGGGCGAGCACGTCAGCCCGGCCTGGCCCAGAGCGAGTCGGGATGGTTGTCGTTCCAGGAAATGTGTGTTCATTCCCTGCAGGAGTTAATTAGCCGTGCAGGGAACTCTAATTACGCTGCAGCGACCGAGGCTGCGGGTGCCTGCGAGCGAGAGCCCGGCGTCTCCTGCTGTCTCAGCGTAAACACCGGGGGCCCGGGCAGCGCTCGGAGCGTCGGGTTTGCCACCACAGCAGCTGGGATGGGTGAAGCTGGTTCAAAACCAGAGGTCACAACGTCCTCACGGGACGGGAGGGTGGTGTCGGCGTCGGCGTCGCCCGGCGAGGATGCCCTGGCCAGGGAAGAGGCTTCTCCAGGGTGAAAAGGAGCTGCAGATGGATTGAACCCCAGTGGTTTCCTTGGGACGATCCCTCAGGAATCCGGGTCAGGCTTCTACTTGTTGTGTGAGAGCAGGTTTTGCTTGGCTAGCGATGGGCCAGCGGCACGGAACAGGCAGGCGGGGGAGGACTGAGGGTGCTGGGGAAGGAGCAGCCTGCCAGACGTTAGAGCCGGGGCTCTGAGATGAGAGTGAGCTCCCCTCGGCAGAGGCTGGGGTCCTGGGCTGTCTCCCTGGCCTCACGCTGGAGCTGCCTCGTTGTCTGCTCTGAGTCCTCTAGGATTGAAGCTCGAGACCCCAGGTGAATGGAACGGGTGAGGGATGGGCTGGTACCAGAGGGCTCAACCCCCTGCCCAGGGCCAGCCACAGAATCCTAGAGTGGGAAGGGATGTCCAGAGGGCACCCAGGCCAAAAGCCCTTGCAGGGAGCAGGAGCACCCTCACCCAGCGCCCTGTCCGGCCCCCGCTTGAGTATCCCCAGGGATGGGGCCTCAGCTGCCTCCCTGGGCAGCCTGTGCTCAAGCCCTCTCCTGCTCCACATCTTCCTAACAGCCCCTCTCTGATCTGGAACCACTGCTCTTCATCACTCTGCTCCCCAGTGCCTCTGCCTTTCCCTCTGCCACCGAGGCCGAAGCCGCCCATCCCTGCTGCAGAGCCCATGGATGAGCTGGGAGATCTCCGGTGGCCTCAGCGCCTTCCCAGCCCTTCCCAGATGAGGCTGGTCTGGCTGCAGCCCCAGCAGCCAGAGCAGGCAGATGCTGTTCCCCTCGGTCCTAGCGCTGCCTCTTGGCTGTGAGAGCGCTCGGGCTCTTGGCTGCCGAGCAGCCTAAGACAAACATCCTGGGGCTGGCCACCATCTGGGGCACTCTGATTAGCACTGACATCTGCCTGCAGCCTCTGGACACCAGATGGCACAGAACAACTCAGCGAGCCAAGGTCTGTTCTGCTGCTGGTGGTGACAGCCCCCTGCGACAGCCCCCTGCTCCGTAGGGTCTGCTCCTGCACCCCAGGAACGGCTGCAGCATCTCCCGTGGTGAGTGGATGGGTCTAAGTGAGATGGAAGCCAACCCGAGGGCAATGGAGGGCTCTCTAGAGTGCAGCCCAGTCCCTACAGCATCTTCCTCATCCTTGTGGAGGGTGCAGGGCAGGGCAAAGAGAGGAGAGGCTGGAGCCTGGGCTCGCTGGTACCTCCTAACCCTAAGGGAGGCTGTAGAGGGGTGGCTGCTGGTCTCCTCTCACAGGTCATCGGTGATAGAACAAGAGGGACCGTCCCCACGCTGCCCCAGGGGAGGGTTAGGCTGCCCACGAGGAGAGGCTTCTCCCTGCAAAGGGTCCCAGCCCTTGGCACAGGCTGCCCAGGGAGGGGGTAGAGTCCTCCCCATCCCTGGAGGGGTTTAAAACCCGAGTAGCTAGAGCCCTTGAGGCCACGGTCAGGGGGCTGGGGAGCTGCTGGGGTGAGGGCTGGGCTGGGTGACCCTGGAGGACCTCTCCAGCCAGGAGGATTCTATGCAACCAGTGAGATTCAGAGCTGCTGGACGTGGGACAAGGTCTGCATGCAGCCCCGCGCCCCGAAAATAACCCCAGCCCCGAGAGGACTGCGCTGTCTGGGAGTCCTGCTCCCCCCGCTGACCCACAGTGGGCTCCGCTCTGCAGCAGCAGCGCTGGCTCCGCGGGTCCGGCTGCAGAGGCTCAGACCCCATCCTGATTTCACTCCTCCTCAGTGTTCCACCCCAGCCCTGCCCTCCTGCTGCTCCTAGAGGGGGCGTTCATGGTTGTCCCTGCAAGCAGGGCACGCTCAGACCTCCCTGTTCCTTATTCCCCTCTCACTGGGGTTGCACTGGTTCATCTCCCCGGGTCCCTTCCAGCCCCTGGATCGGGTGGCTCTGCTCACGGGCTGCGATGGAGAGGAAACCCGGTCCCCATCGCCAACACACGGGTGCCCTCCGACGTGAGAACTGAGCACTGCTGGCTGCGCGGGGCAGCCTCCCGCAGGGTCTGGTGGGGTTCTCCTTCTCTCAGCGTGGCCTGGCTGTTCCCTCTTCAAGCTGCTGTCCCTTGCACCCCCTTCTTTTTCCTGTAGTTTGAAAAGAGAGGGGTTTATTCCTGCAGAGAGCGACTGGAAGGAAACGGAGCTGGATGCTCCATGGTCTGACCTTGGGAGACTCTTTGGCAGCACCCCCGGGCTCCCCCTGCTTTGCTGTGGATGGGCTGAGGCTGCCTGGTCCCTCCTCTGACTGTGACTCTGGCTCTCACTCATAACCCCCACTGGAAGGGGCTTGGGGTCCTGCTGGAAGGTTCTGGGGCTTGGTCTCTGCAGAAGGAGAGGATCTGAGGTCTCAGAGGATCTAGGATGTCACCCACAACCAGAGGATCTGAGCTCTGAGGAGAGGGTCTGTAGGATCGGAGAGGCAAAGGCATCCCCTGGGCTCTCTGGCTGCACCGTGACCCCCCGGTCGAGCTCTCTCACACAGTACTGCAGATGCAGTCCCACCAGTGCAGGGTAGAGGGGGAGAAGACCCTCTCTGGATCTGCTAACCCGTGCAGGTCTCACTCCCCAGGCTGAACCCCGCAGCTCCCTCAGCCTCTCCCCACCAGCCTCTCCCTCCATCCCCTTCCCCAGCCTCCCTGCTCCTCTGCACCCGCTGCAGCCCCTCCAGCTCTTTCCTGAAGCCAGGGGCACGGAGCTGCACACAGCTCCTGCCCCACAGAGCCTGAGAGGGTAAAGAAGCCGCAGAAGGGTGCTGGGTTTGAAGAGCTGAGGGGGGGCAGCACCCCAGAGCAACCCCAGTGCCTTCTCCATCGAGTGCAGGCTGCTGGGGCGGTTGTTTATGGCTCTGTTCTCCGGCCGAAGCCAGGGGAGCGGGCGCCTGGCGGCTGGGAGGGCTGGAAAAGCCTCTGGACCCACACGAGAGGGGAAGCAGAGAAGTAAACAGCCTGATTACACGGGGGAGGCTGCTCAGGATCGCTGAATCCAGGTGGATTCCAGTCGGGAGGAAGGAGAACGCAGCAAGGGTTGGGGACACTGAGGCACTGCAGGAGCCGGGTGCTGCCGCAGCACCGCAGGGACCCAGGCAGGGCCATCAAAGCAGGGCTCAGCTCGCTGGCTGGGCTCCTGGCCATGGCTGTTGGCAACCTCCCTGTGGTCTGGCAACTTCTGGGGCTGCTGCCGTGGCCCCCGTCCCTCGCTGAGTCACCCTGCGTGGAGCAGGAGAGCCAGCCCGGACCTGAGGGGTGGTGTCCAGAGGTACTGGGAGGCTACCTGGGGTCTGGGGAGGTCTGTGGGGATGGAGAGTCTGAGCTACGTGGAAGCAGCTCCCTTCAGCCCTCAGTGCCTCTACAAGAACTGGCCCAGCACCTCTACCCCAGTCTGCAGGGACAGGACCCTCCAGCTGGCTCCCTGCCTGCTCGGCGACAGAATCACCCACCCACCCAGGGTGGAACAGAGCTGCAAGCTCATCCAGCCCCACCACCCACCCTGCAGCCCCCAACCACCACCCCAGCTCCCCAGACCNCCCAGCTCCCCAGACCCCCTGGCTGCAGGGATGGTGCCTCTACCCCCCCTCCCTGGGCAGCCTGTGCCAAGGTCCCCCCACTCTGTCCTCAGACCACTCCTCTCTCGACTCTGATAACCCTGCTCCTGGCAGCTTCGAACTCAACCTCACAGCTCCCCAGCCAAGGGGTCTGCAGCCACTTCCAACCTGCTCCTGGGGTCTCTGACCGGGGGTCTTCAGGGCTGCCCTTCCCTCTGCGTGAAGTCCGAGGAGGGGGGGGGATGCAGAGGGAGGAAAGGGAATCCAGGCCTTTGATCTCNCTGGGGTCGGGGTGCTGCGTGCGTGAGCTGCGGTGGCACTGCTGGGGGGGCTGAGCTCCAGGGAGCCAACGCTGAGCGGAGGGGGCCTTGGGGTCGGTCCTGGGGTGGTCGGTGCTGGGGGAGACCTCCGCAGGTCTCCAGCCTGCTGCTCAAAGNTGTAAGATCCCCCTGAGCATCACCCACCGCCCCCGGACCCCGCTCTGGGGGGCTCTGCGGGTTCGGAAGGCTCGCGGGGACCTCTAGCGACTGAACCGCACAGGGCCGGCGGGTGGAGGGCACTGAGCGCATCCCTGTGCCCCCCGGGCTCCCGCTTCCCCGGCTGCGGGAGAGCCGGAGCTGAATATTAAACAGCAATCTCGTTACCAACTAATTATTAATAACCAATTAATATTAATTAACGCCCCAGGCTGAGAGAGCTGGGGTTGCTCAGCCCAGCTTTGCTTGGACTCGGCGCAGAGGGTTAAGGCAGTGGAGCTTGCTGGGGCCCAGGGATGTAGAGGCTGGTGGCCGGGTCCTGCGGGGGGGGAACCCCCGCTGCGTTGCCTCCAGCAGAGCTCGGTGCTTCCCTCCAGTAACCTCCAGTTACTCCCGCGCGGGAGGAGGGGGTTCTGCTTCCACCTCAGCCAAGGAGAACCCTGGAGCTGCTGCGGGAGGGGAACTGGCTGCTCCCTGCGTGGGGAGGTGCGCCCACCCTGCTGCAGCCCTGCGTGTGGCGGGGGGACCGTGCTGCTCGGAGGTGGTGGTCCTGGGGTGGGAGAGGGCTGCTGGCTTGCTGCTCAGAGGGTGCTTCAGCCCAGGGGACCCTGCAGAGCTGCTTCAGCCCGGGGGACCCTGCAGAGGTGCCTGGGGAGCTGCTAACAGGGAGCGGGGTGAGGCCGAGCGAAGGCAGCGCCCAGGTCTCGGTGGCTCTGTGCTCCTGGGGTCAGGAGGATCGATGGACCCAGCGAAGCCCCAGAGGTGCCTGTGTGGGCTCCTGGAGGAGCAGCAGGCGAGCTGGGTGCAGGGCCTGGTGACCTACCTGGTGAGCCTGTGCTGGCTGAGCTGCTGGGAGCACCGAGATGGCCAGGGCAGCTGCTCCATCTGTCCTCAGCTCTCGCTCCGAGCGCTGCTGGTGCTGTGGGGCTCTGGCAGAGAGCGGGACGAGAGCCAGCAGGGTTCACTGAGGTCTGCCTGCCCCAAATCCCTCACAATCAGCACACTTGGGGCAGAGAGACCCTTTTGCTGAGTGCCTGACAGCCTGACTCAGACCCCCTATTGCTGCCGACGGGAGAGCAGGATGAAGGGGTCCCTGTATTCCCATACAGATGTGACCCACAGCTGCTCCCCCCGGGCCAGGGGCTGCCTCAGCCTTCTGGCCGCAGATCACTGCCTGCTGCTGACGTCAGCTGAAGCCAGAGCTGATCAACTGTGCCTCCCTGGGAACAACAACAGGCAGCCTGGTGCCTCTCCCCGCAGAGCACACCTCAGGGCAGGGCCTGGAGCTGCCAGGGGAGGGTGAGGTTGGCTGTCAGGAAGCCCTTCCTCAGGGAAAGGGTGCTCAGAGCCTGGACTGGACTGCCCAGGGCAGTGGGGGAGTCCCCGTGTCTGGAGGTGTTGAAGGACAGCCTGGCTGTGGCCCTGAGTGCCCAGGGCTGCTGTTAGGTAGGAGGAGCTCGGAGGGCTCTGCCAGCCTCAGCGGTTCTGCGAAGGGCAGACAGTGAGGGCAGAGTTTGGTTCCAGAGCAGTGATTTCAGGGTTGGGTTTATTTATTAAACCCTGACGTGGCCGTAGGAAGTCTGAGAGGCCCGAGGGTTTATCTTTACACGCAAGCACACCCTCATTCCCATCACCTTCCCATTCCCAGCGGAGTTCACACCAGTCAGCTTTAAACAGCTTAGCATCGCGAGCAGAGGGACCGCAGCACGAAGAAGCCGTTCACTCCCCGGCGGTACCCGCCAGCCCAGGATGCTAAATGCCTGGTGTAAAGTACAAATTAAAATAGACCTGGGTTAGAAAACCCCACTCAACAGCTCAGCGGGGCGAGGATCCACCCAGTGGGGGCAGCCTGTAGGATGGAACACGTCACAGCGGGTGAGGAGTAAGCCAGACCGTTCATTATTAACACTGAAAACGCAAAGTACGGAGAGGAAAGTTGGAAAGGAGGAGAAACACTGCTAAAAATAAACAAACAGCCCAGCGGGACCCCTGCAGCCACCAAAAACGGCTCCAGCTACAGACCCGTCTGCTCCAGGAGGAGTCCCGGCAAGACTGAGCCACCCCCCTAAACCCTGGGCCGGCTGACGTCGGGCTCCTGCCCTGGGTTTGTAAAGAAACTGCAACTGCACCCCGCTTTTCAAACCCCCGTGCTCTGCAGAGGTGGCGTCAGGAGACACCGACCCCCGTCCCGAGAGCCGCGGTCGCTGCCGGCACCCAGTCCAGGGGGCGCTCAGGCTGGGCTTCAGGGCGCAAACCAGCTCAGCAGGGGATGCTGCGTGGAAGTGCTGCCGCTGAAAGAGTCCGCGCAGCTGCCTGCGTCACCCCAAAGCGCCTCAGCCGACCTCCACTGGCAAATTCCTGCTGCTCAAACACCACAAATCACCGGTCCCGCCCCGGGTCACCGGGTGGACTCTTCTCCTGGGGGTCTCCACGCTCCCAAAGAATTCCAGTCTCTTCTAAAGCTCTTCCAGAGCTTTTCCTGACCCTGAGGGGTCCAGACACAGCTCTTCCAGGGGCGTTGGGCAGCAGAGCCAGCAGCTGTCTCAGCCATTAGTTCTGTTAACAACGGTGTTGGGGGGGTTGAGAGTTGTAGGGTCAAAGCCAGCGCTGTAAACAACTTCCACAAACTCAGTCTCTGATGGAGGAGGCTGACGGGTGCCTTCTCCCCAGCCTGAGAGATCTGGGATCTGCAGTTCAAGTAAAGGCTCCAACAGCAGGAAATGCTGATCCCTAACTCACCCAGACCTTACAGTACCTCCCAAAGTTCAAAGTGACACTCAAGCAGCTCATTGTTCCCTGTACCGATAGGTCTCCAATACTGATCAATAAATACTCACACACACACACACACAGAGCACTAGTGACACCGGATGGCCAGGAGCTATCAAACACAGGGCGAAATTCCCTGTAATCTTGGGAAATCCTTGGGTTTGGGACAGGATCCCTCATCTGCACACAGAGAGAGCAGCCTCTGCTCAAAGGCCTGTGCCTTCACTCCGCCTGAGAAGGAAGTCAGCGCCCTAGTGGGAAGGCCGGTCCTCTGCAGAAGCCTTTGCTTCCTCAATAAATAAGAACTAGAAGCCAGGCCTGTTCGGGATTCCTTTGGTTGGAGATGCTGATTTAATGCAAACAACCCAGGAGACAGCAGCTCTTCCTTTCTATCCCTTTGCAATCGGTCTCTTCCTGCAGGCGGGAGCAGCCACTGACCTGGGGACAGGAGGAGATGACCGGGTGTGAAAGTGCAGCGTGCCCAGGGGGTTGGGGAAAAAGGCCCTTCAGGTACTACAGCAAAAGCTCTGCTGGTGCTGAGGCTGACAAGGGTTCCAGGAGGTGGGCAGCTCTGTGCTGATACCGGAGAATAAAAGGGGGGGCTCTGAGTGTCAGAGCACCCGCCTGGCCAAGGCCTCTCAAGTACAGGCTGACCCACAGGGCTGGGGAACGGCTCAGCACAGCCAAGAGCATCCTGCCTGCAGCTGCTGCCTCCCTGGCCAGACCAGAGCGACCTGTGGGGTGGGCAGGACCGAGGGACCGAAGCAATTACTGTACCAATCACTACAGCACTTGAGCGACTGATGTGAACGCCTCAGTCTCGGCTCTCAGTCCCACTGAACGGGGTGTTGAAGAGGAGGGAATCCAGAGCGCAGCCCTGGGCAGAGCTGGCTGCAAGGGATCAGTCTCCTCTATCTTCTGAAGAGGGAGACAAAGTCCTCCTCCAACAGGAACCTTTTCCTCTCGACTACCCTCAGAGTTTCCCGAGTGCAGTAGCCACGGGGGGGTGGTTTGCTGAGTCCTCTACCGCTCCCGCTGATCCAACCCCGCTCACCTTTAGCAGAAGTAATGCAGAGCAATGTAAATCTGAGGGTTACAGCGTCTGACCTCCTGGAGTCAGCGAGGTTTACTCACTGCCAGGAGGGGAAGTGCCTCTTCACACAGTGTGTTTGGAGGGTAAGCTAAGAACAACACCTAAGCCTAAAACTGAAGGCCAGCTCTGTAGCATAAACTAGTTGCCCCCACACAAATAAGAGCCTACATCCTCTATCTGCCAAACACCTTCCTAACTACAGACTCACTCCATAGCTGCCAGGTAACTGCTGAGCACCACGGCTTTAAAACAACAAACAGGTCACAGACAACTCACACAGGGGGTCCAACAATCAATCCCGGGCTTGTGAACCAGAGCACTTGCCCACAAACAGACTCTCTCCCTCTCCTAACACAACTACCCCGGGTAAAAACTGTTGCCTTGGCTGCTGGTGCCTGCAACCAGCTGCCCGCTCTGCTGGCAACAGCAGCGGCTCGTTTGAAGCCTCGTTTGAATCCTCAAACCTCACTCTGGCACTGCTTTCCAGCTGAGCAATAACCCAGAACCTGCTGGTCCCACAGAAGCCAGAGAGGTCTGTCATGATCTCAACAAATACATCCCAGCCTGTTCAACGCATTCCAGCAGCTTTTCATTCATCTCCCCCAAATTTTCTCTGCTACCCGTTATTTTGCAGCCTATTATTCACCTTCAAGCCTCTCAAGAGCCTCTCCGTGCTTTCTCTCATCTAGTTTGTTTGTTTTAAACACCTCTACATCCTGCTACAGCAGCAGCTCTCAGGAATTCCAGGGTTTCGTTGACTGTAACATAATGAATCGTGCAAGATCTTTTGAGTCAGTTTTAAGCCCCAGTTACTGGGATTCCCCCCAGGTAACAGAGTCCATCAACATTCCTCAGTCCTTCTGATTCCTCAGGCTTTCAGGGGATGCCGTCCTTCCTCTGGCAGCACTGCGAGGGGGGCACTCCCCAGTCGTACATGTAGGAGAGCCTAAGCTTAACCTCCTCCTTACAGAGCTTTCCTTCTTTAGCCAGGGTCTGGTGCTTCTCCAGCATGTCCTCGATGCTCTGCTTGTGAGTTACTAAGTACTTGTTGTTGCAGCCTCGGGACTTGTACTCGGTGTCAAAGCGAGGGTCGTGCACTCTCTTGACATCGATGGGCGCCAGCCACACCCCCAGCGACACGTCTTCGCTCTGCCACATGTTCAGGTAGTCCTTGCTAAGGTGCAAGTAGTGCACCAGATCTGCAGAAATCACGTACCCACCCCCGAGAGCGTAGGGTAAATAGTAGTCACAGAGCACCCAGGCACTCTCTTTCCACTTGCCGCCCGATTTCACTCGACCGCGGCCGGAAAAGAAGCCCCAGTAAAGGCGATGTGGCTCCTTGGCTCTCAGCTCTTCCACGAGCACATCCAAGCGTACGAAGGTATCATCATCGGCCTTCAGGGCAAACTGGAACTCCAGGTGCAGATCCAGCCAGACGTAGCTGGCCAGGACTTTGGCTGTCAGGTTCTCATAGGAATCTCGCAGCTCTGGCAACAGCAGGAGGTCTCTGTGCCGGCTCTGCTCTACCTCCAGGCTTCGCAGCTCCTCTGGCCCGAGCCCTGCGGTGCCGATCACAAAGCGGCTCCAAACGTCATCGTGAGGAGGGCGCCCGGCAGCCGAGAGCCACGTGCTGCGGATGATACTGCGGCGCTCGCTGTACTTGGGGCCGCTGGTGACCAGCACAGCCAGGAACGCACTGTCCCGTGGGGAAGGAGGCAGCTCGGGGGGATGTGGGCTCCTCACACCCCGCAGAGGCGGCGGTGGGGCCGCAGGTTGGCTGTGGGGGAGCCCACGGGGGGCTGGCAGAGGCCGCAGCCCCTCAGAGGTGCATTTGGCCAGGTAAAGCAGGACAACAGCAAAGAGGGAGAGGCCACCGAGGCCCAAGGCCGTCTTGTGGCGGCAGAGCAGCCTCAGCACCTTCATGGCCACGCAGGGCCTCGACGGGGCGAGACGGCCCCGACCGAGGCCTCCCCACCCCGCAGGGTTTAGGCGGGAAGGGGTGTGGGGAGGGTGTGGCGGCGGGTCTTACGGGCGCCGAGATGGGCCAAACCCCCTCACCGCGCTTCGCCGTCCCGCAGCAGTGGCTTCATGTCTCCTTTTCCCCGCCTTCTCGGGCAGCGCCGGCTCCAGGACGGAAAAGGGAGTGAGAAGCGGCTCCGTTCCTCTAGGGCCTCCGGTACCGGATCGGTGCCTTCGGCGGCCGCTCCGCCCGCCCCGGCCTGGAGAGCGGAGGAGGCGGG
>VZRI01003317.1:91656-114753 GCA_013397515.1 Upupa epops
AGGTAAGGAAGAAGCCGTGAGAAAACGCTCCTACTTTTAACACTGGGGAGTTCTGTCCTCGCTGTGTTCCGAGTCAACACCAGGCCCCGGCTGCTGCTGGCTCGCTGGGACGGGAAAATGGCTGCTACAAGCTGAATGGGGCCTGCCCTCCTCTGTGCCCGGGTCCAAGATGGCCGCCGTGACCTCGCTCACGCACGGCGTCATGACGCAGAGCGTACGCACGGGGGTCAGGAGGCGCTGACGCGGTTCCGTGCGGCGCTGCCAGGAGCGGGGCGCGGCCGGGGTGGCGGGGGCTGCCCGGGCTGCCCTCGGTGAGTGCGGGCTGAGCGGGGGGCCCCTCCTGCGGCCGCCGCTGGGCCTGCTCTGCTCTGCTCGCCGGCTCGGGCTGAGGTTGCTGCCTGGGGCTGTGGGCGCTGTGAGCCTGGAGCGGGTTCCGAGAAGGGTAACGGGGCTGGGGAAGGCTCTGGAGAGCAGACCCTGTGAGGGGGCTGAGGGAGCTGGGGCGGCTCGGTCTGTGGGGGGAACGGAGGGGAGGCCTCACTGCTGCCTGCAGCTGCCTGACAGGAGTGTGCGGAGAGGCGGGGGTCAGGCGGCTCAACCACAGGACGAGGGGAAACGGCCAGGGGAGGGTGAGGTTGGCCCTGAGGAGAACCCTCTCCCCGGAGAGGGTCCTCGGGCCTTGGTACAGGCTGCTCAGGGAAGGAGTTGAATCGCCATCCCTGGCAGCGTTTCACATTCGGGGAGATCCGGAGCTTAGGGACAGAGTTTAGCGGTGGCGTGGGACAGCTGGGATCAGGGTTGGACTGGATGAGATTAAAGGTCTTTTCCAGCTGAAGTGATTCTGTGATGCTGTAGTCAGCCCCTGGGGCTGCTGCTCCTGCGGGCTGTTCCCTGGGTGTTCTCCAGCTGTTGGTGTAACCTTATTTCCCTCACCGAGCGCTTGAGTTTCAGTTGTCTGGTCACCTGCAGGCTGTTGCTGGAGCATTTAAAGGCTCTCGTTTTCCAGAGTCCTCTGGCAGAGGTGACAGCTGTGCGGGCTGAAAGCTGACACAGATTATGTTCTTGTCTTGTATTTATATTTACGTAGGCTTCTCTGTACTCTCATGGGAAATACTTGTCTGTGTAGAGGTGCCTCAGAATTTTTGGAGGTGCTTTATTGCTGACTGCTCTAATTAGAGGGCAGAGCCTGAAGCTGCCAGGGGAGGGTTAGGTTGGCTGTTAGGAAGCCCTTCCTCAGGGAAAGGGTGCTCAGAGCCTGGACTGGACTGCCTGGGGGAGTCCCCTGGAGGTGTTGAAGGGCTGTGGCCCTGAGTGCCCTAGTGTGGCTGCTGGTCTGGATGAGCTTAGAGGGCTTTTCCAGCCCCAACAGTCCTCAATAATCTCGTGTGTTTTTCTTTTCAGATCATTCCATTCATTTAAAGTGATTTAACCAGCTGATACTCGGAATAAAAAGGGGGGAAAAATGATGTCCAGGCAGGTCTTTCTCTGCGGCTTGGGATCCCTCTATTTGTCCCTCCTGTTTGTATTTCTTCTCATGGATGTTTATGCCCGGCCTGCAAACAACTCAGTCCTCAAAGACAAGCCAGCGGACAGTAAAGATGAGAACGAGATCTTGCCCCCTGATCACTTAAATGGGGTCAAAATGGAGATGGACGGACACCTCAACAAAGAATTTCATCAAGAAGTCTTCCTAGGAAAAGAGATGGAAGAGTTTGAGGAAGATTCTGAACCCAGGAAAAATAGGAAGAAGCTGATGGCCATCTTCTCAAAGTAAGTCCTGCGTGTCTCCCCACTCGGTGCAGCCTCTTCCCTTGACCTGCAGAGTAGAAGTGGCAGATTTTTCTGTAAGGTTGTAAAACTTGCGGTGAGGAGAGGGGAGAGCATCATCCTCTGCTGGGCTTCCTGCTTGGCCTTGTGTCCTGTAAGGGTTGGTTGCTGCTGTGCTAGTAACTGCAGAGGAAAAGTGCAGGAAGACAGTAATAAAAGAGGAGGAGGGACGAGCAGGCACTGGGCCGAGGTGGTGGTGTTCCAGTCGTGTTCCTGCACCCTCTTAGCAGATGCCTGAAGTCTGAGTGTTTCAAAGGAAGTCTGTTGGTGCTGTGAGACAGCAGGTGGCAGAGCTGCCTTTATTTGCTGCTTTGCAGCCGAGGATTGGTGCTGTTCAGACAGCCTGAGTTACACTGGACTCGGTGCTGGTGCTGGGGTGAGGGCACACACAGCCTTGGGATAAACTGAGAGGGCTGAGCACAGCTGTTGGTTCTCTGCAAATTTCTCATTAAGGGGGAAAATCCCAGTAACGGGGTCAGATGAGGTTTTACCCTGCTGTTCTCCTGAGGAAAGGCAGCTGAAGCAAAGCAGGGGGCCTTGTTTTGTTTAGACTAAATCCTTTAGTTCTGCCCCTGTCCCCCGGGCCACTCACTGCGTCGGTAGGTTGTGTCCAGATAGTAAGGTGGTGTGGAGAACCTTTCGTTTCCTTTACTGCTGGGTGTTGGTTCCAGCTGGTGTGGGGTCAGGTGTCAGCCCCTCAGGTCCAGAAGGACACAGAGCTGCTGGAGGAAGTCCAGCACAGAGCCACAGTGAAGGGACTGGAGCGTCTCTGAGGAAAGGCTGAGGGAGCTGGGGCTCTTGAGCTTGGAAAGAAGGGAGCCTGGGGGTGACCCCATGACTGTTGATCAAGATGGAAAGGGTGGGGGTCAGGAGGAAGGAGCCAGGGGCTCCCAATGCCAGGACAAGGGGCACCTGGTGTCAGCTGGAACAGAGGAGGTTCCACATCAAGAGGAGAAGAAACCTCTTCCCAGTGAGGGTGCCAGAGTCCTGGCAGGGGCTGTCCAGGGGGCTGTGGAGTCTCCTTCTCTGGAGCCGTTTCAAACCCTCCTGGACTGTTCCTGTGTGACTGGACTTAGGGGCTCCTGCTGTGGCAGGGGGTTTGGACTGGAGGATCTTTCAAGGTCCTTTCCAATCCCTGACCCTGTGATTGTGTGATCCCAGAGCTGCCTGGTGCCTTTGTTGCTGCCTGTCCGTTAGGAGAGCGTTTGTCTTAGCAGCTCAAAGCAGCTCGATTCAGCTCATCTTCCCTCTGCTGCTGAGACCTCTCGTTCTGCCAGGTGCTCAGATCAGAAATGCACAGAAGCTTTTGGAGAAAGGGGGTCCTGTAAGGACCTGCTGGGAAATGCTGCTGCAGCATCAGGCTCCAGGTGGCTGGGAAAGACTTCTTGGAAGATGTAAGGACCAACACAGTGGCTTTTTCCTCAGTGACAGCCCCCGTGAGGGGGGCAGTGCAAAGCAGGCGTGATTCTCGTGCAGGGTTACTGGGGACTCGGCTGAAATGTGGAGCAAGAGTTCCCCCGACCACGGGTGTGTTCCTAGGCAGGGGAGCTCTGCGTGACTGGAGGAGCGAGTGCTGTTTCACAGCTGTGTTTTTCAGTCTGAGATTGCCCTCTATTATTTCTGTTAGTCCATCCTGAACGAGATGGCTATCGATGGAGCCCTGGGTTTGTGTTGCCTCGCATGGGAACCTTGCAGCAGGGCCACAGCTTGTGCTTCACACAGCTGTAAATCACAGGATGGGTTTGGTTGGAAGGGACCTTTGAGATGGAGTCCAGCTGCTCCCCCAGTGCTGCCAGGTTCCTGCCAACCCCTGTCCCTGAGCACTATTTCCACATCTTTTCAAGCTCTCAAGAAACAGTGACTCCCTCAGGGTCCTTGGCCAGTGCCTGACAACACTCTGGAGAGGAAATCGAACCTCAGAGCTAGCTTAGACTCCCCTGGCACAGCCTGAGGCTCTTGCCCTTTGTTCTGTGGCTTCTTCCTGGGGAGAAGAGACCAACACACATCCCACCCCCCTAGCTGGCTGTGATTTCCCACTGAAGTTAACGGAGTTGTAGAGAGCAAGAAGGTCTCCCCTGAGCTGCCTTCTCCTCTCCAGTTCAACCCCCCTGTTCTGTCAGCCTCAGACCAGTGGTGCCCCAGGTCTGGAGCCCCTCCAGCTGACATAAAATCATGCCTCCCTGCAGCAGCAGGGCTGTCTGTGGCCACTGGAGGGATGCAGCTCACCTGGCACAGTGGGCACCTGTTAGCTCTGAGTCACTGGAGGCTTCTCATAGCCTGTGGGAGCAGGAGGTGGGTGAACCTGGCATCATCTAGAAGAGCAGAGACTGGGCTGTTGGTCACCCTTCTCAGCCCATCCCCTGCGAGGGAGGTGGAAGGCACAGTGGTCCTGGAAGCACCAGGCCTGCTGGCTTGGACCTGAGGAAGCAGAATGCTCCGTGCTGAGAAGAAACACCTCTTCCCTTCTCATTTGTCCCAGTCCCTGCCTGATACCAAGCCCCACGCACGAGGGGCTCAGGCAGGGTGAGTGGGACGTGCCTGTTGCTGTGCTCTCACCCGTGTTACTGAAGAGCTGCTGCTGCTGAGCCCCTGTGTGTGTGTGTGTGCATGCCCAGAGCTGTAGAGCCTTGAAAAGCCCCAGTGCTGCTCTACTGTCGTGGGGTGGTTATTTGGCTGGAGCTGCTGACATTTAGAGGCAAATCCTGTCCTAGCACCACGAGTTTCAGTGCTGACAGCCCTGTGCTGCTAAGACGGTGACACAGACAGGTGAAGCACACTCTGAGCTTGGTGGGGGTTTGGGTTTCTCTTGCTTTGGTCGATTGTAATCGAGCACAAGCTGGGTTGGGCTGCTTTAACTCAGTCTTTACCCCAAAACGTGAGGGTCTGTTTCAGATCTGATGGGTGTGAATACCTGATGATGGGGGGGTCAGACAGCCCTTGGGCTGCCGTGTCGCTGGCTTTTCATTTGCACTTCAGCTGTCATGGTTTTGTGAGCGGCTGCTTCATGAGGAGCAGCAGTGGGGTGGCTGCTGGGGCAGCTTTCTCTCTGGAGTAGTGGTGGTTGTGCAGAGTGCGCCGGGCTGTCTGGTGATGGCTTCAGGCAGGGAGGAAGAGTTGGGTCCCTTAAGTGCAGTCCTGTCCCTTGAGACAAAGCCAAGTGAGACACTCACGGGCAGGAGTTACCAGTGTGTTGGGGAAGGACATCAGTGTCACCAGACATCAAGGTGTAGTAGGGGGAACTGCTCCCCTTACGAGTGCTGCGGTCAGAGCGTGGAACAGCTGCAGGTTCCAGTGCCAGCGTTATGCTTTCACTAGTCTCGGTGGTCACTGCAGCAGTGATGCCATCTGGGCTACCACAGGGAGGCAGTTCCTCAGTCAGGCTGTGAGATCTCAGCAAAAAGCTCTTGGAAGGGTGAATGGGGAGGGAGTTCCTGCTCGGGGACTCTTTCAAGGCAGTGAAAGTCTGCAGCAGCAGCTGGCAGTTGGGAGGCAGCAGGGACTGAGCCGTGGTGCCAGGAGCAGTGTGTTTGTGGTTTCCTCTACTCTACAGCTCCACTCTGTAGTACTGAAATGTGTTGACCTAGGGCAAAGTGGAGTGTGGCCGAGTGTTTCTCACCGAGGAGTAACCTGGGTGCTGCAGTCGTTCATTAAGTGGCTGAGCCGATGCATCCGCAGAGCATGCAGGGTTGTGCTCTGCCCTGTAGCACCCTCTGCTTGTTCCTGAGGAGACCCTGCACCTCCCTGCCGGTCCCCAAACCCCGGTGCCGTTTGCCCTCCCTCCCCAGGGTGGATATAAACAACGATAAGAAGATCAGCGCGAAAGAGATGCAGCGCTGGATCATGGAGAAGACGGACGAACACTTCCAGGAAGCTGTGGAAGAGAACAAGATGCACTTCCGCGCGGTGGACCCTGACGGCGACGGTGAGACGAGCCATTCCTCCGCCTCTCGGTGGCAGCTGAGGCCGGTAGCTGGTAGCCAGCCCTCCTGGTGCTCTTCAGAAGATCTGTGGGAGCTCGGGCGGGCTGCACGGGATCCCAGCAGGCCTGCTGCTGGCAGGAGACAGCAGAGGGAAGCTGTAACGCGCTCCAGTCAGCTCTGTAGTTGCGTGCTGACGGCTGCTCTTTCCCCTGTGGCCGTTTGAAGCTGCAGCAAGCGTCCCTGTTCCAGGGAAGGGCTGAGATGGTGACAGCAGCAGGTTATTCTTGCAGTGCCTGACTCGTTTGAAGGAGAGATAAAAGCGAGCGGGGCGACAGGGCTTGTGGCACCGTTCGCAACGCTCCAGGGGGTGGTTGCGGTGCTGGGGCAGGAGGGCTGGGTGCGTGCTGAGCTCACGAGACCAGAGGCTTGTGGAGCTGCCTGAGCTGGGCTCTTTCTTGCAGGCCACGTCTCCTGGGACGAGTACAGGATCAAGTTCCTGGCCAGTAAGGGCTTTAACGAGAAAGAGATGGCGGAGAGGATCAAAAACAACGAGGAGCTGAAAATCGATGAAGAAAGTAAGTGTGTGCTGTTGGCTCTGTCCTCGGGCTCCCAGCCCCTGCAGGCCAGCGCTGTTGGTAGTGTGTGGTAGTAGGCTGATGTCGGCCATAAGACACCAGTCCAGGACTTGTTTCTGAGGCCAGCCTGTGTTCCCTGCGCTCCTGGTGGCAGTGCTGAACACTGGGTCACCTTGGTTTCTCCGTGCTTGTGAGAGTGGTTTGTGGTGCCTGGTGTCTGACTGCCGAGATTTGTCAGCCCTGCGCTGTCTGTGCAGCGTGGTGGTGTGGATGTGGAAGTCCACGGCCCTCCTTGCACCAGAGGGGAGGGGGCTGCTCCGGGTAGCTCTGCTGTAGAGCAGAGGTGGAGTGTGTGTGCTCCCAGAGCGCTGGATTCAGATCAGTGTGTGCTCAGGCACCCAGAGGGTCGTTTAAGGCTGTTTCACTGCCATCTCAGCTCTCCAGAGAGGCTGGCCCTTCAGGTTAGGGTTAGTAACCCCCAGCAGAGGTACAGACTGGGTGATGAGTGGCTGGAGAGCAGCCTGGCAGGACTGAGTGACCGCTGGATGAACAGGAGCCAGCAGGGTGCCCAGGTGGCACCGAAGTCATCCTGGCTTGGATCAGCACTGGTGTGGCCAGCAGGACTAGGGTTGTCATTGTCCCACTGTCCTGGGCACTGGGGAGGCCTCCCTTGAGTCCTGGGGGCAGTGCTGGGCCCCTCTCTTTGAGATGGAGGGGCTGGAGCAGGTGCAGAGGAGCAGTGAGGCTGGGGAAGGAACTGGAGGGGAGAGGCTGGGGGGGGTTCAGCCTGGAGGAGACTTAGGGTCAGGGGGGGTATGGATGGACCTTATTGTGCTCTGCTTAGGGGCTGCGCTGGAGGAGCTCAGAGGGCTCTGCCAGCCTCCATCATTCTGTGATTGATTCAGGTTGATCATTTCTTCCTTATTTCATCTGACTGCTCCTGACAGAGTCCTCTCCCTGCTCCCCCCTCCAGCTGCGAGTGTTGAGAATGACTGTTGGGTGAAGCCAGAGCCTTGGCCTTTCCCTGCAGGAGTTAGTCATCTCGGCCCAGGTTATATTTTCCATTCAGCAGAAAAACAACTGAAATGCAAATGTGCCTCTGGGTTTCTGGGCAGGGAAAGCACCTGTGCTGCGCTTACGGGAATGCTCATCAGATAAGGGATCTGCTGAGTAAGGGTTGGGCCCCTGCCTTTGTTTTTCCACCACGAGGGACCCAGCCTTGTCTGGGAAAACCAGGCTGGTGCCCTGCAGCTTCCTGGAGGTGACGGGCGAAGCTGAGAGTGCCCTTTGTCAGTCGGAAGCAGCTCGGTGTGAGGATCCTGAGGGCTGATCTGAGTCTCGTGCAGCGTCTCAGTGCGGTGTGGGTGCCAGGTCACAGCTAGAGACACCCTGCTGTGGAACTGCACAGGTAGCGATGCTCTCAGCTGCTGCCAGACTGCTCGGCCTCATAGAGTCATCAAGGTCAGAAGAGACAGACTCACAGGGCAGTCCTGGTTGGGAAAGATCTCCCAGTGCCCTGAGTCCAGCCATCTCCACCCCAACAGAACCCCTCAGTCCCTGAGAGACTGACAGACACAGCCTGACCCCCTCCCTGCTGCTCCTCGAGCAGGGCTGAAGCACCATGGCTACAGGGTTCTTCAACACCTCCAGGCAGGGGGACTCCACCACCTCCCTGGGAAGGCCCTGCCAGTGCCCAACCACTCTGGCTGCAGAGAATCTCTGCCTCAGAGCCAGTCTGACCCTCCCCTGCCTCAGCTGCAGAGCAGTGCCCCTGCTGCTGTCAGCAGGCACCAAGGAGCAGAGGCCAACAGCCTCCCTTCAGGGAGCTGGAGAGGGCAGGGGAGGACCCCCCTCAGCCTCATCTTCTCCAGACTGAGGACCCTGCCCAGGTCCCTCAGCCTCTTCTCATGCAGCTGGTTCTCTAAACCTCTCACAAGCTTGGTACCTTCAAGAGAACCCAGCCCAACCAGCCACCCTGTGGCTCCTGACCCACATCTGCCTGTTTGAAGACAGCAGACCAATTTGAGACTAAGAAAGGGTGGCAGAGGAGCCTTCCAACACCTGGGTTGGTTACACTGGGAACCCGTAAGTGAATCACGGAATCCTCCTGGCCGGAAAGGACCTCCAGGATCAGCAAGTGCAGCCCTCATCCCAGCACCTCCCCAGCCCCTAGACCTCAGCCTGGAGCGGTCCTGCGCTGCAGGTCCCCGTGTGCTCGATGCAGCTCCCACCTGCCGTTTACAGGCTCTCCCATGGAGCCAGGTTAGGGCTCTGGAGGGTTTCTTTGCTCTGCAGATCATTCCCTGGCGGCCGAACCGCAGCTCCTGTGAGCGCTGGCCTGCTCTTTCCTCTCCCAGGAGCCAAACCCCCGCAGGAGCCGTTCAGAGCTCCTCTGCCGAGTGAGCCCTCGACAGGCGCTGCTTTTCAGGCTGGCAGAGGCTCGGGCAGCACGGTGGCCGCTGTGTGCAGTGCTGCGGGCGCTGTGCTTTCCAGTGTGTCATTCAGAGAGCGCCTGGCCCGGACGGGGGTGTCTAGACAGGTGTTCCTGTTCCTGTCTGCTCGCCGGGTAGGGCTCGCAGCCACGCTGGCTTCGGCCTTCAGGTGGCACCTCTGGTTGTAGCAGGGCTTCGTGCAGGGCTGCTGGCTCTCTGGTGAATTGGGGGGGAACCTGGCTTTAGGGGTGCTCGGCTGTGCGGGGTGAGGGTGAGCAGGGGCAGGGGGCTACACTGGCCACAAGACCCCACAACCTGGGGGGCTGAGTGGCTGGAGAGCAGCCTGGCACAGAGGGACCTGGGCGCAGGGGTAGTGAGTAGCTTGAATCTGAGGAGGCCTGGGCCCTTCTGGTGCTCAGACTGGGCTTGAAGTTCACTTCCCCAGCCCGAGAGGGATTGACCGTGGCAGCTGAAGTCTCTTCCTTGCACTTCCAGCCCAGGAAGTCCTGGATAACCTGAAGGATCGGTGGTACCAGGCTGACAACCCGCCGCCCGATCTGCTCTTGAATGAGGAGGAGTTCCTGTCCTTCCTGCATCCCGAGCACAGCAGGGGGATGCTGAAGTTCATGGTGAAGGAAATCATCCGGGATTTGGGTAGGTCGTCTGGGAGCTCGGGAAGCGTTGAGGGGAGTGCGTCCAGCCGGTGGAGGGAGGCGCTCACCCCCTCTGGTCTGCCCTGGTGACACCTCCCCTGGAGGATTGCATCCGGTTCAAGAGGCACCTAGTGGGGAGAGTCCAGTGGAGGGCTACCAGGGTGCTTCGTGAGGAAAGGCTGAGAGCCCTGGGGCTGTTCAGTCTAAAGAGAAGGTGACAGGGGGGGTCTCATTAATATCTGCAGATCTGTGAGGCCTGGGCTTCAAGACAGGGGCAACCTCTTGTCACTTGTGCCCTGGGATGGGATGAGGGGCAGTGGATCCAGGCTGGAGCACAGGATGCTCTTCCTCCCCGCGAGGAGGAACCTCTTTACTGTGAGGGTGACAGAGCCCTAGGCCAGGCTCCGCTCCCCAGAGAGGATGTGGAGTCTCCTTCCCTGGAGCCTTTCCAGCGCTGTCTGGATGCCTTTCTGAGGGATGTGCCCTGGTTTTGGCCCTGCTCTGCGGGGGGGGCTGGACTTGGTCGTCTCTAGAGGTCCCTTCCAGCCACTCAGCGATTCCAGCAGCAGAGGCGGGGAGGTTGGAGCCCTCCGTGTGAGCACAGCAGCTGACAGCACCGCTCGCTGAGGAGCTGCCGCCTGGGAGGCGGTGGCGGTGGGAGGAGTGGTCTGATGAATAAATACCGAGTGCTGCTGGCAGTGGCCCCCCGGGAGGTCACCGATGGCTTTGTACTTCCCCAGCAGAGCCGCTGCCGGCTCAGCGCCCTGCCCTGCCGTCACAGCGTGGAAAGAAGTGCTTGGGCTTTCTAGGAAGAGCAGAGGGTTACGTGAAATCCCTGAGCAGGGTCACTCGTGGTGGGGGTTTCTGTCGAGCCCAGAGCGCTGCAGAGCTCGGGCTGCTGCAACACCCACCTTGTTTTAACCAGCAGAGAGGACTGTGATGCTGCTGGTCGTCAGCTCCCTAGAGCTGAAGAGCTTCCAGTGCCGTCCACACACAGGCTCCCCTCGTCTGTGGGAGTTCATCTACCTCCAGGGGAGACTGGAGACAGCTGTTAGGCGACTCCTCCTGCATAGGTTGTTGATGGAATAAGCAGTTAGAGCCCAGCCTGGCAGCTCGTGTGTCCTTCAGGTCCAGAAGACCTCAGATGTGATGAGTTTCTGGGGTTTGGCCTTCTAGACCTGCGTGTTTGTGCCATAACACAGGGGTTACGTACAGAGAGCTGTGCACCTCGCAGCTCCTGTGAGGTACAGAGGGTGCCTGCTCTCTGCTGGGCTCGGGGCTGTGGGCTGGGGCAGCCAGGCAGACTACCAGTGGTAGCTGTGTCATGGGAAAGCTTCTCTGGCTCTGGCTGCCTAAGCCCGTGCTTCTCAGTTGCTGTCCTGCCGTTGCAGATCAGGATGGAGACAAGAAGCTGACCCTCTCCGAGTTCATCTCGCTGCCCGTCGGCACCGTGGAGAACCAGCAGGCTCAGGATATCGATGACGACTGGGTGAAGGACAGGAGGAAGGAGTTTGAGGAGGTCATTGACGCCAACCACGACGGCATCGTCACGATGGAAGAGCTGGAGGTGAGGCTGCCTCAGGCTTCTCGCGTTGCTAGAACCAAGAGCTGGGCTGTTTCAGCAGGGTCTGGGCCGCTCTGGAGAGGCACAGCTCAGCCTGGGAGTGGCTGCCTCACACAGCTGGCTGGCAGGGTCGACCCCTGGCTCTTGCAGGCAGCGCTGTTAGGCTGTCAGTGAAAGGGGAGGGGGAGTTCTCCTCGCAAACCCGTTGCTCACAGGAGCTCTCAGGGGTTTTTGTCACCTCAACCCTGCTCTGGGCTTGGAGTGGGTGAAAGTGAGTCCCAGGCTTCAAGAGGAGCACGGGGTAACGGGACAGTGAGTCAGTCACAGCAGGAGTAACTGGCTACCTGGGCTGTCCTTAAAGAGAACCCCCCCAGTGTACAGAGCAGCCAGCCCCTCAGATCAGGGGCCCCCTCACCTAGCAGAGGGCAGCGTGGTGGTGTGGCCTGAGGTGGTGGGAGTTCCTTTGCACTGAGAACGCTCCTGCAAGGAGAGCAGCTCTCTCTGCTCTGCACACAGGCTCTGGGAGGAAGCTGAAGCTGGCGTTCATCGTGATGTAGGGGCTCGTCTGCATCACGAGCTGGCTTTGGGGGGGCTTCTGCTGGTCTCTAAAGGGTGAAACAGGCAGAGCAAGGGTTCATCCCTGTGGAAACACTTGCTCGGTGGTGGCAACTGTCTGCTCTCTCTCGTTCCAGGAGTACATGGATCCCATGAACGAGTACAACGCCCTCAACGAAGCCAAGCAGATGATAGCGGTGGCAGACGAGAACCAGAACCATCACTTGGAGCTGGAGGAGATCCTGAAGTACAGCGAGTACTTCACGGGCAGCAAGCTGATGGACTACGCCCGCAACGTCCACGAGGAGTTCTGACACCCCTCGCTCTTCCAGAGCTCTGAAGCACTTTCTGGCTTTCAAGAGGAACATCCCTGGCCCCCCGACGGGCCGCAGGCTCCTTTGCTGCTGTCTGTGTTACCCCCCTGCCCTCCGTGGTCCTGGCCTTCAAGAAGACTTCCGTCCGTGCGCAAGGTCTCCGGCTCTCGCCTGGGATACGAGGGAAGGATCCCTGACTAGCGGGCTCCTGCTGGGCTGTGCCAGCTTGCCCAGCAAGTGCAGCTGAAGCTTGCCGCTGCTGCTGGCTCACCATTTGTGCTGGAGGCTTTTAAATACCTAACTCTTGTTGCCCTCGTAGCTGCTGATCTGTGGAAGGCACCGGTAACTTGGGAAGATGCCGGCTTCTGGGAAGGGGACTGTGGCTCGGGGCCGTGGGCTCTGACCCCAGGAACTGACTGGTGAACCTTCCAGAACCTTCTGCTTTCTTAACGCACCGCAGCCTCCTCAGGTGTCGCTGGGACGTGGCTGCAGGTCCTCCCTCCGTCGCTGGACTGTTGGGAGCCGTGGGGAGGACCCTGTTTAAGTGTTCCAGAGCGGCTCTGCTCCACGGGGAGAGCAGGTTCTAGCGTGACTGGTTCTAGGCTTCGTGTCTGGGGCTGTGGGAGACTCGGGGTGGCTTTGAGCCCCCCCATTTCATTCTAGAGATGAACTGCTGGGGGAGCTTCCCTTGTGGAACTGAAGAGTGAGGGCCCTCACCGGGGAGAGGGGGGTGATTCCTGCTTAAACTAAAGACCCTTGTTGAACCCAGCAGCAGCTTCCTGGCTCCTGTGCTAATTAAAAGACGCTGATGAGCTCATTGAGGTGGCAGCTGGGTGGGGAGGAGGGGGGGGTCCAGGGGCTTTGCTTCTGCCAGAGCAGTGAACGGTCAGCGTGTGGGGAGCCTGTGAAGCCAGGCTGGGCTCGGGTGGCAGCGTCCTGCCGCATGGGGCTGCCCCACTGCTGCCCCACACACAGCGTGGGGCTTCTGACTCTGCTTCCATCTCCCCCGTGAAAGCCAGCCCCTCTTCAGCAGGGTCTCCCTGCGAGATGCTCTGTTTGATTAAATCTATTCTCTTAATATAAACGGGAAGACAGGCACTGCTCTTTCTCTGCTGGCTGTGCCCTCTGCCCCTCCTTTCGGTTGGGTTTGTACAGGAGGCTTTTCCTGGCCTCCCAGCCTCTTGGTTGGCGTTGAATCTCTTCCCCCACCCCCTGTGCTTCGGGAACGCTGTGGGTTTGGGGTTGTCAGTGAGTGGGGGGGGAACAAGGGAACCTCCTCAGAGAGCAGAGTGAAAATAGGATCCGGGGAGGACTGCCAGCGGGATGAGTGGGGTGGGTGATCTCCTGCCAGAACGTGCTTCAGGCGTCTGCCATGCTGCCAGCCCCGCTGCCACCTCTGCTCCCACACCCCGCGTGTGTGGCAGGGTGCTGCCGTTGGGATCTGGAGGGGTTCCAACCCGAATCCTGCCTGGCAGTGCAGCCCAGGGCGGGCTGGTGCGGAGCAGCGCCTCGCTGTTGGGGGTCTGCAGCGCCCTGTGCTCTCAGCTGCCCAGGGTGGTGGCTCTGTGTCTAGTGAAGAGTTCACCCAGCAGTAGGAACGTCCTGGCTCTGCTCTTGGCTGACACCTGAGCTGGTTCGGGTGTCTGAGCGGGCAGGAGTTGATCAGAGGGGTGGCTGAGCAGCTGCAGTGCAGGGCTGGAGTTGCATCTGGCAGCAGGGGGGAAGACGGTGCCTTTTAGGCTCTGGTTTCATTGTCTTGAGTGCAGGAGCTCGGAGCCCCTGGAAAATCACGGGCTGACCTGCTCCTGCAGTCCCTGCCCTGCTGGGGGGGCTGGCCACAGGCTCTGCCGGGGCTGAGCTGTTAGCACGGGTGGAGCTCTGCACCTTGGTTTGCTCTGCTTTCCTCTGCCAGAAGCCAGGCTCTGGGCAATCAGGAGCTGCAGGGACAAAGCAGGCTGCCTGGTGAGACCTGCAGCTGCCTGAGCTGATCCCTCTCTGGGGGTTCTAGGGATTCAGCCTCCAGCTAGAGCACAGAGCCAGCTTTACCAGCTCTCCCAGCACTTCGTGTGCACTCCAGCTTCCTCAGCCTCTGAGGCCCTCTCCCCAGGCGAATCCTCTCTTGCCTGTGGTCCCGAGGGTGCTCAGTGCCTTCCCTCCTCCTTTCACTAAGCACTGAAGATGACTCCCACGGCTGATTTCGTGGGGCTTTTCGTGGCCACAGGGGATCTGCCCGCTGTTACTGGGATGTGGTGCCTCAGGGGTCGTGTTCCTACGCAGGACGAGCACCCGCAGACACCCGTGGGTAGAACACGAGCAGAGTGGGCTCTGGTATCCGATCTCTCCCCGCTCTGCTTCTCCTCTTGGCTCAGCCAGGGCAGGCTGGGTTGCAGCAGCAGCCTGTGTGCTGTGGTGGCCGTGGCGATGCCCTCTGCTGAAAGGCCGGCTGAGGAGGGGGGAGATGCGGGGTTCCCCTGTTCTATTCCCCTGCCTGCTAGGGCTGTGTAAACCGGGCAGGATCAAGCCTGGAGACCTGGAAGGCTGCTGTAGAGAGAGGCTGGGCTCTCGGGAGGGCGCCCGGCCGCCCGCTGTTACTGAAGGCAGCGTTCGGTGGGTGTTCTCCACACTCTCGTGCCAGCTGAGGGCAGGGCTGCGATGCCAGCGGCTTTACTCGGCCTCCTCCGTCGCCGGTTTGAACAGTCGGGTGGAGAAGCCTTCTCTGGGGGGCTGCAGCTGTGAATAAGAGGCACCAGAGGCAGCTGGCTGGCGCCTGCTGCTTCTCCTCGCTGTCGCAGAGCACAGCTGCTGCAGCAGCAGAGGTACCAGTGAGCTCCTGGGGTCAGGAGCTTTCAGTCCTGCAGGGAGTCTGATGTGGAGGCTGCAGACGTCCCCCATCTGCAGCTTCCCTGGTGCTGGGGGCACTGGAGCTGCTCTGTGAGCCCCCCCGAGGAGTGCATGAGCCCACTGGGGTGCGAGGTGGGTTATGTAGCCCTGACAGCCACAGGGTGCCCTGAGACCGAGGGGAGGCAGCCGGCCTCGCGTTGCCCTTGAGGAGCCGAGCTGTGTGGGCAGGCTGGCTCTCCCCGTGGCTGAGCCGCGGCGCTCTGATAACCAGGCTCTTCTCTCGCAGCTCTCCTGGCCGGCAGGGCCTCTGCACGCAGGCAGCTGCCTGCAGCCAGCGATGAAGTCGGGAGGCTGAGAACCAGAAGCCGTCGGCTACCGCTGCGGAGGCCTTTCTGCCCGAGAGGAGAGCAGCAAAAAGTAGGTCTGTGGGGTGGGGGAAGAGGCTGGGGGCGTGGAGCAGGCGCTGGGAATTTCCCAGCAGCAGACTTATGAGTTCGTTCTGCTCGCCAGCCGCTCGCAGTCGCTTCCCCAGGCGTTGGCCACCCGCCGGCACCGCTCGATGGGGGCTGGAGCACCGGAGAGGCGGCCGTCGCCGGTCGTCCTGCTGCTGGCCGTGGCCGTGAGCCGTGGGCTGGGGCTGGAGTGCGGAGAGCATCAGTACGCCTTCAGTGCCAGGTGCTGCAGTGACTGTGCCCCCGGTGAGTGCTGGTCCCTGCGGGTTGGCGCTGCGTGCTCGCTGCGACGGCTCTCGGTCGGTGACCGGGAGATTGGCTCGAGGAGGAGGGGGTTTGAGGCAGAACCCGGGGAGAGCAGGTCTGCTGGGGAGGCTCCTGCCTCCGTCTGCGCTGGCAGCTCTTCTGCACTCTCCTGGAGGAAGAAAACCCTGCTCTTGTCAAGCAGCTCCCTCTCATTCCTCTCCTCCTGGGGTGGCTGAGCCGCACGGGCGAGGATGGATGAGGCGAGATGCTGTCCCCTGCCGCCTCGAGGTGCTCAGGGATCTTGCAGGACAGGAGGGAGCGTGGTGTAAAGAGCTTTCAGAGCCTCCACAGCCGGGTTTGTGCTGCTCTGAGGCAGAGAGCGCTCGATTCATAGAGCTCAGCAAAGCGAAGCCGGGTAGGAAACGCGTGCGTTTCCTCTTCCCGCGGGGTGAGTCAGGGCTGTGGGCTCTGCCTGCACAGGGGTGGGGGGTTTCCGCTCTCCCAGCGCCTCAGAAGGCAGCTCGAGTGCAGGACCCTGACCCTCGGGAGCTGAGGGTGGGAAGAGCTGACGGAGAGCAACAGCCAGCGAGAGGCAGGGGCGCTGCTCTTTAGCAGGAGGGGCTCTTCGGCACTGCTGGCCCTGGAGAAGGGTGTTTGTGCCCAACTAGAGGGAGCCCAGAGCTGCCCTGGCAGTGCAGCAGCTGCTTGGAGTCACAGGATCATCCAGGTGGGAAGAGACCCCCACCCCCCCAGTCCAACCACGCAGCCTGCGACCCCCGTCCCTTGAAGCATCTTCCTGGGGGGCTGTGAGCATCTTCAGTTCCTTGGGTCCACCGCACACGGGGCGAAGAGGGAGCCTTCAGACCTGCTGATGGAGCTGGTTTCATCCCACCCTCGGGGCAGGCTGTCGCGTTGCTCTCCCGGCTCTGCAAATCCGGGGGGCTCTGAGCTCTGTTGTGGGGGGGATGTCGGTCACAGCTCAGCCCCAGCCTCTGCTCCAGGCTGGGGATGAGGGGCTCCAGAGCTGCCCAGCAGAACAGGACCTGGAGGTGCTGGCAGGCAGCTGGCTTCACGGGAGCCAACAGGTGGCCAAGAAGGCCACCAGCATCCTGGTCTGGAGCAGCAATAGGGTGGCCAGCAGGAGAAGGGGAGTTCTCGTGCCCTTGTGAAGCCTTCTCTTGCCCAACCCAGGGCAACGACCCCTTCCCTGGGGAGAGGCTGCCAGGGCTTGGTTGTTCCCAGGGGGAAGGATCCCCTGCTGGGCTCCAAAGGGGAGCTCCCCAGGAGTCCCTCAGCCCCCCTTGTCCTTCCCTGGGGGCTCCCTGGGAGAAGGGAGTCTCCTTCTTTAGGTGCTGGGCCCTGGGGATGAGGTCCCCCCCAGCCCTCTCCTCTCCAGGCTGAACAAACCCAGCTCTCTCCTCCTTTCCTCAGCCAGCAGGGCTCCCAGCCCTCTGAGCATCCTGGTGGCCCCTCTCTGGGCCCTCTGAGCGTCCTGGTGGCCCCTCTCTGGGCCCTCTGAGCGTCCTGGTGGCCAGCAAAGTTACCATCACAAAGCAGTGCTTGTGGAGAGTTCCCTGCAAACTTGAGCAGCTGTTGCCAGCTCTTGTCTCTGCGTAGGGTTGGGGTCTTTGGGGGTTGAACTGCATGATCTCAGTCGGAGGGGCAGGCAGGACTGAGCTGCAAAGCCCAGGGAGTCATCAGGCCCCTGCAGACCTCTTGATGCTGTGGGGTCGGTCTCTAGGGGATTCTGCCTCTGCTGGGTGTTCCCAGCCAGAGGTGGGACACTCAGTGCCTGGGCACCGCTCCTGTCGGGTGCCTGACAGCGAGGGGTGGTCCCTGCTGCTGACCCTCTGCTCCTCTTGTTGCTGTTCCAGGTGAAAGGATGAAATTCCGCTGCAGCCCGACCACGGACACGGTCTGTGCCCCCTGCCAGGAGGGGTACTTCAGCAGCGAGCACAGCCACCGCTTCTGCAGGAGCTGTACAGTCTGCAGCACCTGTGAGTCCTTCCCTGAGAGGGGTCTGGGCGGCCACCAGCCTTTGCTTTGCCTGCTCCTGGGCTCGTAAAACCTGTGTCTTCAGAGGCCCCAGTCCAAGCTGTGGGCTCTCCTAGAGTCACAGGGTGGAAGGACCCCCAAAGGGCACCCGGTGCAACCCCCCTGCACCCAGCAGGGTGCCCAGAGCCCCAGCCAGCCTGAGCTTGAGTGGCTCCAGGGATGGAGCAGCCTGGTGCAGGGCTCCCCCAGCCTCAGCTCCCAGCCCCTGTTCCTCCTGGGCAGCCTCTCTCTGCCCTTTCCCAGTAGCTGACAGCCCCAGCTTGGTGGTCACAGGGCCGGGGAATCCTTTAGGTGGTAAAGGACCTCAACCCTTAACCCAAGAGTCCTGGGGCCAGCAGCAAACCCTGTCCCTGAGCCCTGGATCCACAGACCCTTGGGAGGGCAGCGGGCTGGCACTGTGGGTGTCCTGTGCGTCCCTCCCGCTCTCTGTCCTCCTCCGCGGGTCCTGCGCAGCATCAGGCTCCGAGTGATCCCTTCCCTTCTCCTTTCCTGTCTCCCTCTCGCCCTTTCTCCTGCTAGGGAAGGGCAGCGTGGAGGTGAAGAGGTGCGAGAAGACCTCTGACAGGGTCTGCAGGTGCCGTGCTGGTTACAGGCCCGCAGGACGTCCGCTGGGAAGCGGTGAGTGGGTGCTGTGCCAGCCGAGACCGTGGCTGTTCCTGCTCTAGGAGCTGCTGGAGCTGGTCTTGTTGACGCCAGCCTGCCCTTGGTTGTGGCTCTGGGATTCCTGAGCTGCCAGCAGTCCTGGTGCCCTCCTCGGCTCCTGCCAGCGGGAAGCCTTGCCCGGCTGCACCGTGGGGCTGGGGGCTGTGTGGGTTCCACTGGGTTTTGTGTCTCTCAGCCCACTCGTGGGGTCGTGCAGTTGGCTGGCACACGGGGGGGTTACCTGAGCTGACGTGCCCACTGTCTCTGCCTTTCCAGTGTGCTCACCGTGTCCTGAGGGCTCCTACTCCACGGGGGGCAATGGGGGCTGTCAGCCGTGGACCAAGTAAGTGGCCCAGACACTGTGGCTTTGATTTGCTCCTGTAGCAGGGTGCCCACAGCCCCATCCAGCCTGCCCTTGGGCACTGCCAGGGATGGAGCAGCCACAGCCTCCCTGGGCAACCTGTGCCAGGGCCTCAGCCCCCTCCCAGGGTGGGTTCTCTGCCTCAGATCTCCTCTCCTTTAGCCTGAACCCAGCCCCTGGTCCCAGCAGCAGAGGCCCCATCACTCCCAAACCAGGTTGCCCACAGCCCCAGGCTGCCTGGGAGGGGTAACTTCAGTCAGCTGGGTGTCTCCACAGGCTCTAGAACCCAGGGGAGGTGAAGGCTGTGGTCAGTTGTTGGGGTAGAAATCCCCTGTGGAATCATCCCTGCAGCTGCTTGGAAACCTGCTCCAACCCCCTTTGCATCTCCAGCTGCAGCAGCCTGGGGAGGGAGACCCTTGTGCCAGGGACTAAGACAGCCGACGCCGTGTGCAGCCCCCACGCTGCACAGCCAGCTGCCTCCTGGAGCCCGGCGCCTGCTCTGAGCCCTTCCACCCCTCCCCAGCAGGGGAACAGCTCGGCTGCAGCACCCCCTCCATCCAGACCCTCCGTGGTTCCTTTGGTTTGCCCGGGCACCAGCAGCAGCCCCACAGAGACCAACTGGGGTAAGGAGAGGGACGGGGCAGCTCCAGGCTCTCTGTGGACTGGTCAGGAACGGCCACCAGTGGCAGCGACTCCTCTCGCCAGAGCAGGGTGCCCACAGTGCCATCCAACCTGGCCTTGGGCACTGCCAGCGATGGAGCAGCCACAGCCTCCCTGGGCACCCTGTGCCAGGGCCCCAGCACTGTGCCAGGGCCTCAGCAGCCTCCCAGGGAGGGGGTTCTGCCTCAGCTCTCAGCTCAGTCTCCCCTCTTTTAGCCTGAACCCAGCACCAGAGGCCCCATCACTCCCAAACCAGGTTGCCCACAGCCCCAGCCAGCCTGGCCTTGGGCACTGCCTGGGAGGGGGTGACTTCAGGCAGCTGGGTGTCTCCACAGGCTGGGGTGACTGGGGCGGTGGGCACTCTCTTGCTCAGAAGCCACCGTGGTGCTTGACTCCGTCAGCAGGAGGTGTGCAGGACTCCAGCTTCATGCTGGTCTGGGACTGCTTGGGGTTCAGGGGTGCTTGTGGGGCTCCAGATTCCCCCTCTGGAGGGGGAGGGCCGTGCAGACACCAGCTAGGACCACTCCCTTGTCTTCCAGGGTCTCTGTCTCTTATCCTCATCTGCCTGGTCCTGCTCATGGTGAGTGGGCTGGCCATCCTCCTGCTGATCGTCCAGGCAGCCAAGAGGGAGACCGAGAGGAAGCCTTGCAGCAGCAACCCTCGGGGTGAGCGCCTGGTGGAGCGGGGGCAGAGGAGCAGCGAGGCTGGGGAAGGGGCTGGAGGGAGAGGCTGCTGGGGAGAGGCTGAGGGAGCTGGGGGGGTTCAGCCTGGAGAAGAAAGAGGGGACTCAGGGGGGATCCTCTCCCTCTCTCCAGCTCCCTGAAGGGAGGGTGCAGTCAGCTGGGGGCAAAGGGGGTTTTCCCTGCCCCCTGCACTTGGTCTTCCCAGCCAGCACTGGGAAGCACCAGCAGAGACCCAGACATCAGCCCTGGGGGCCTCCTCGCCCATGAAGAAGCCCCAGCCTCCCCTCCTCCTGACCCTTTGACTCTGAGCAGCCTCTCCTGTCCCCCTTCTGCCTCCCAGGAGCACGGAGCTGTCGCATCCCCATCCAGGAGGAGCAAGCGGACTCCAGTTCCAGCCTCATCAAACACTGACTGCGCGTGGCGTGGCCGTTCCCTGGCAGGGTTTGAGCCCGTGGACTGAACCCCCAGTGGCCACGGGGCACCCCGAGCCTTCCCGCGTGCCCGTCCCCGCTCGCCATGGCTCTGGGTGCATCCTGCCGCCGTTGCTGGCCGGGTGATGCCATCCTTCCTCCTCAGATCCTGTGTGCGGGCCCCTGCCCCTGGGACGGGCTTGCAGGTCTCTGTTTCGGGCCGGCTGGGTGGGCACTGCCTGCAGCAGCTGCTTGTGGAGCCCTCGGGGACCGGGCTGCCCGGTGCCCTGCGTCTGGGGAGGTCCGGTTTGATCCCGCGGCCGCCTGGAGCCTCGCTGCTCCCCGGGTGCTCTCTGCTGAGGAGAGGGAAGAGCTGAGCTCAACACAGTGGTGGCCAGGGCCACCTAACACGGGTGGTTGTGCCCTTCCCGTGCTCAGTCAGCCGGGGCCGGGGGGGGACCCTCTCTCGGTCCGGAGTCCCTGCGGATCCAGCGCTGGGGGATGTGAATCCTCCTTCTGGAACGTTCTCCACGGGCTCAGGGTGCTGTGGTTTTGAAGAGCGCTCTGTCTCAAGGGGGAGGAGAGCTCTGGGTGGGATGGATCTCCCTGGCTGTGCAGGATCAAGGAGCAGTGAACCCGCAGAAGCCGGTGAACTGTGTCAGGAGCTGCAGTCAAACAGAGCCCCTGGAGGAGGGGTCTCCCCCGAGAGACACTGTACCCGGGTGGGGTACGCGGGGGGCCCGGGTGCGGAGCAGGGCAGCCACCCCAGGGTGCAGGTGGTGCCCAGGCACACGTCCCTGAGCGGGAGGGTTCTTGCATGTCACACTCATGGTGCCTGGGGGGGCTGCTGCCTCCCGGGTCCCTCTGTGCTGGATGCCGAGCCTGAGGGTGGCTCGCTGGAATAAACGGTGGCCACAGCGTGGAGCCAGAGCACTGGGGGAGACCGGGAGGAACGGGGCTCCCCCGAGGGTCGTCCCCTGGGGAAGTAGGGTTGGCCTCTGGGTGATCCTGGGGCTCTGCTGGTGTCAGGAGCTGCAGGGGAGCTCTGAGCAGCACCCAGTGCAGCCCCCCTGCCAGAGCAGGACCCCCTAGGTCAGGTCACACAGGAGCAGCCGGGGGGGCTGAAAGGCTCCAGAGCAGAGGCTCCACAGCCTCTCTGGAGAGACCCAGGGCTCTAGCACCCCTCCTGTTGCCCCCTGTCCTGTCCCTGGTCCCCCCCTGGGCAGACTGGGTGACCATCCTGCTGCCTCCCCCCTCCTCAACATCCACGGGGTCCCCTCCATCTCTTCTCCCGCTGAAGAGGCTCTCCCTCACCCTGGTTCCTGCCCAGCTCAAAGCTGGGAGCAGTGTCTCCTCTCTAAGCCTGACCTGTGAGCTCAACCCCTTCCGAACCAGAGAGCAGCGGCTGCTGCGATGGAGCTGAGCCGAGGGGCTGGGGGAGCGTGGCGAGGGGGGCCCGGAGCCGCCTTCCAGCCCACCCCCCCGGGTTCTCCAAAGCAGCTCTTATCTCCGGGCCTGGGGGCTGCGCTGGAGGCAGCGGGCACGTCCTGCCCTCCCCTGCCCGTGAGCAAGGTGCAGATAACAGCCGAGTTCCCAGAGGCTGTGGGTGTCGGGGCGAGGGCGGCCGACGCGGGTGCTCTGTGGCAGCAGGGCTGGCTGCTCTGTGGTTGGGCTCGCCAGCCCCTTCCAGGAATCTGACTGCTCTTCCGCTCTCTGCGCTCTGGTCTTCGGCCTCCCTGCAGCCCTGTGGTGGGAGACCCAAGGGTAGGGTTCCCTCGGGCTGAAGGAGGAACCGAGACGGCCTGGGAGCTCAGGGCAGAGGTAGAGGAGCTCAGGGCAGATCACACTCCAGAGGTTTACTCATCAACCTAGAACCCCTGGTTGGGGGGGAGCTCAGGGAGCCCCCAGTGCAGCCTCTGCAGCCAGGGTGGAGGGGCCCCTGGGGCTGAAACTGCCCAACCCAGGGCAGTGACCCCTTCCCTGGGGAGAGGCTGCCAGGGCTTGGTTGTTCCCAGGGGGAAGGATCCCCTGCTGGGCTCCAANCACCCAGCAGGACTCCCAGCCCTCTGAGCATCCTGGTGGCCCCCCTCTGGACCCTCTGAGCATCCTGGTGACCCCCCTCTGGGCCCTCTGTAGCCTGGCCACAGCTTTTTCCTCTTGCAGGGAGCTGGACCCAGCAGTGAGGAGCGCGGGGCAGTGACTTGGTTGTCTCTGCTGGTGATGCCCTGGCTGAGGCAGCCCAGCTCCCCGCTGGCTCCCTGCGCTGCCGCGGAGCGAGGTCCTCATCCTCCCCTGGCAGGAGCGACGGCGGCCGAGGGGCTGTGAGAGCCCTGGCAGCTGGGAATCGCAGCCCCTTGCCCTGACCTGGCCCCGCGAGCTGCCCTGAGGTGGATGATCCTCTCGGGGGGGTTGGACCCCGAGAGCACTGGGTGGCATCGCAGCCAGTTGTGATCCCACTGTCCAGGGGCTTTGCCTGCTGGCTGTGCGGCCCCCTCACCCTCAACTACGGGACAGCAGCTCCTTCTCAGTGCTCTCCTCGACCTGAAACCCCCCCGGGGTCTCTCGGTTGGGTCCCCCTGACAGGGGCAGGGGGTTAAATCAGCCGGAGATCCTTGCAGGGCTGAAGCAGCGGGGTTGCAGGGGGTCGGGCTGCCTGGAGGTCCTTCCTGCTGCAGGAAGCTGGGCGGCTGGGTCTCGGTTGCTGTGGCAGGGGGACTGGACTGGGTGACCTCTCCAGCTCCCTCCCCATCCCTCAGGATGCTGTGATTCCACGAGAGCGATTACCCTGGGTCCTCTCAGCTGCCCCCTCCCCGCAGGGAGCCCCTTCCTCTGCACTTGGCTACAGGCAGAGCTCAGGTGGCACTGCTAGCCAGGCCAAGCCGAGCAGCCCCTCTTGGCTTCGGGGTT
>VZRI01003317.1:114761-141705 GCA_013397515.1 Upupa epops
GCAGCCCCTCTTGGCTTCGTGGTTCCTCCCCACACGAGTTCTCTGTCCTGGAGGCAGGAGCAGGCGCCCCGTGGGGAGCACACGAGCGCTTCAGAGCTGACGTGGGTGGACTTGGGGATCCCAGGGCCCTTTTCCACCCTGAATGAGCCCGCGGTTCCGCAGTCGGGGTGGGTTTGCAGCGCTGGAACACTCTGTTCAGGCAGCTCCCCCCTCTCCTGGGGCTCAGCAGCGGTTACAGCTTCTGAGAGCCCCCCAGCACCGCCGGTTGAGGCTGCTTCTCCTCACTTCCTCCGCCGTCTTTTTTCTTTCCTTTGGTTTTCCCCTGCAGCTCTCTGACAGCTCCCCGTTGCCTTGGCTACCCCAGATCTCTTATCTCCTGCATTTTGCTCTCCGTCTTCTCCCGTAACCGAGAAGAGCACCCCGGTGACTCACGCTTGCCGACAGACATGGGAAAGGTCACCGCCGCCGAGCCCCGTGTGCACTGCGTCACCCCTGCTGTCCGGCTGGCCCGGGGGTGGCAGGGAACCAGGGCTGCTTGGCCTTGCACCCCGGGATTCACAGCGGGTCCTCCCAGCTGCTCCCCTCTGGATGCCTTCTGGAGAGCTGGTGGTGCCCCCCTCCCAGTGCCAACCTCACCGTGCGCTTGGGGCAGCCCCTCTGGACCCCAGTGCCACCTCGGGGTCACCCTGGCTGGGGGTGGTGGGGGCTCTGTGAAGCCGTTTCCCAAGAGCAGGGCTGTTCTGCAGAGCCGAGTGGGAAGCTGGGGTTCTCTCCAGGGCAGTGGCAGCCTCTGGGGGGCTGGGGGTGTCATGGGGAAGGGCCGCTCTCGTGAGAGCAGCTTCTCGCTGGTGGAAGCCCTGGCTCTCTGGTCACCCCGCTGTGGCTGCTCAGCACAACGAGCCTGCTCAGGAAGCCCGGTGCTCTCCCTGCCAACAGCCAGCTCATCGCTGACTCCAAGGAGTGGCCACAAAACCACCGGGCTTGCACGAACCCCTTGGGGTTTGGGAAGGAGCTGCTCCTTTTCTCACTGGGTTCTGCTTGGTCTCTTGGCAGTTTGGACACCTCCGCAGGCTGCTGGCAAAGAGGAGTCACAGTCACGGGACCACTGAGGCTGCCAAAGCCCTCTGAGCTCCCCCAGCCCAGCACCCAACAGCACCCCAGGGCGCTCAGGGCCACAGCCAGGCTGCCCTTCAACACCTCCAGACACTGATGGGGACTCCCCCCCTGCCCTGGGCAGTCCAGCCCAGGCAGCTGGTGATGTGCAGGATGCCCAGCCCGTGCCCGGGCGGCTCTGAGCCAGGCAGGGGGGCAGTGTGCAGCCGGCTGTGTCGGCACTGGGCTTCATTTCTTGGAGTGATCATCAAACCCTCCTCATCCCAGGGTGGGCAGCTAGAGCCTGGCACTCAGGCCGGGTGAGGAGGAGGAGGAGGAGGTGAGACCTGCTGCTGAGTGACCAGCGGGCGCAGAGAGGGCTGAGCCCCAGCGGATCCACCCTGCCCGCAGCAGGCAGAGCCCTGGCAGCTGAAGCGTCAGCCCCTGACACCGCAGCCAGGTACCCTCAGCCGCGGGGAAAGCCCCGAGATCTGAGTGGCCGATAGCCACGGTGGCTCCCGAAGGGCTCTGCTGACTGAGAGCTCCAGCCGTGGTCTGTGGTCGGCCTGGGAACGTCCGCCGCCTGCCCCTGCCCCTGGGTGACTGGGGCAGCCTCGGGGAGGGCGAGACCCACACACCAGCAGGGTCTGAGGAAGGTCGGAGGGAGCTGGTTATTGCCCCCTGTTCCCACCATGGGGGCACCCAGGGGACCATCACCAGCCCCAGGCCTGAGCCCCCTGCCAGCCCTGAGGCTGCCCCGGCCCTGAGGAGAGCCCGATGCCAAGCGTGGCTTCGCTTTCTGGCCTCTCTGCTCCCAGGCTCTGGTGCCCGGGGCTGCCCTGGCCAGGCAGGCTGCCCGTCTGCAGCGCCGTGTGAGCGGGACAGGCTGTGACCAGGAGCAGGGCATCTCCTGGGTGGCAGAAGCACCAAGTGGGAGGCTTTTAATCTCCACAGCCCAACAGTTGGCCTCGTGGAGACCTTGAGTGGGGAAAGCTGGTGGCAGAGCCCTGTCTGTGCCTTCGCCTGCTTGGGTCTCATCCCTGGGCGGAAGGGTCTCACCCTGCACATCAGCAGGGCCAGCAGCTTCACAGGGGGGGTCATAAACCAGAAGGGTCTGCCGCACACCGGAGTCTCCTGCTCCCAGCCCAGGGAGTCGACCAGAGACCAAGAGGAGGGTGTGCTGGCTGTCCTGCTCTTCGAGACCCCTAGAGAAGCCTTGAGGAAGGAAGTAGAGGGGAGCCCAAAGGAGCAGTGCTGCTGGGCTGGGTCCTCCTGGGTCAGTGGTTGGGCTCAACCCTGGAAGGCTCTGTGCTGCCTGTGTGGAGTCATCCAGCTTCTCTGGCTGTGAATGAACCTTAAGGAGCGAGCAGGCTGAGAGTCTGGTGCCCAAATCCCAAGGGGTGGGGGTGAGAGGGGCTCCCAGTGCCCCTGGGGAGCCCAGTGCAGCTGCTGGCAGGTTCTGCCCCAGGGCTGGGGAGGACCCTCTGGTTCCGTGGAGCCTCCTGTTCCAGAGCTGAAAACAACGAACAGAGCCAGAAAGCCAGAGCAGGTGGAGGGGTCCTGCTGGACTCAGCCTGACTCCTCGCTCCTCCAGGGTTTGCAGCCCCACGGGGAGCTCCAGAGCGGGTGGAAGTCGTCAGAGAGCGAAGCCCCCGCGCGAATGGGATGCGAATTAATTTCCAGTGCCTCATCAGCCTGCAGCATCCCCTGACGGCCCCCTCAGGCTCCCTGCTGGAGTCACCGCTGCCTAGCCCCGCTTTCTGGGGGCGATGACACAGCCCCAGACCTCCTCCCCGCCCCTCGAGGAACAGGAAGAGTTCACCCACAAAAAGCTCGCTGCCTTCCCCCAGCGCCAGGGCAAGAGCCCTGCGGCAGCGAGGTCCCGGCTGGAGCCCACCCTGCGCTGCCCGTGGGTCGCAGAGCTGGAGGCATGAGCGAAGCCGCTCGCCCGGCGCTCCGAGCCTGCCTGCTGCTGCAGCTGCTGGCCTGGCACTGGGCACAGCCCGCGCTGGCCACGCTGTGCGAGGACGGGGAGCTGCGGGTAATCAGCAGGAGCGAGAAGAGATGCTGCCCCAAGTGCAGCTCGGCCGCAGGTAGGGGAAGGGTGGGCTGCTCCTCTTGCTCCCTGCCGGCACTCGGCCTCAGCCAGGGTCACCGAGCGGTGGCCGAGTGTCCTGAGAGGCTCCGTGCGTGAAGCAAGGCGCCGGGACCTCCCTCCTGGCTCCCAACAACCAGCCTGGGCTGCAGAATCCACACGGTCGCCTGCCCCCCAGGTTCGAGGGGTCCTGGGATCTGTTGCTCTGTGGTGGGGAAGGAGAGCTGGCTCTTCCCAGGGGAAGGGAGCCCTCTCCCAGCCAGACGCCTGAGTTGTCAGGTGTCGGTGCCCTTCAGACCTGGGAGGGAGTGAGGGCTGGGAGGCTGCAGTGAAGGGGCAGGAGGGTCCCCCTGCAGCCCCTCCATCCCACTGACCTGTGTTTCCCAGAAGCAGATGCCCAGACCAGGACTGGGGTGACTCCTGGTGCTGCCTGGGGTCCTGCCTGGCCCTCGGGTGATGCTCAGAGGAGCAACTTGGCGCCCAGTGAAGGCACCGGGGGTGGGAGGGGGTGGCTGCAGGACTGGGTGGGTGAGAGCCAGGCAAATCCAGCTGTCTCAGCCAGCAGCAGGGACACCCTGCTCCCTGGGGAAGGACGGAGCAGACCCGTGGGATGAGCAGGAAGCTGGTGAAGAGCTGCAGAGTCCTTGGGGTTTGGAGACCCCGGCGTGTTCCCCTCTCCCAGAGATGAAGGCTTTCAGCGTGAGGCAGGGGGGTCTTTGCTTGCTGGGATCAGCTCCAGTCGCCCTCCAGGCAGCCCCAGGCAGGAGCAGCCCCAGGCAGGAGCAGCCCCAGGCTGCTTCCTTCTTGCTGCCAGACCTCAGTGAGATTTGAGGGCCAGATTGAGGAAGCAGAAGGCCAGGGGAAGATGTGGGCAGCACCCTGCTGGCCCTGGGCATCCCAACCCCGAGAACCTGTCTTAGCTTCATCTCTGCCGCCCCCCGGGGGGTTCTGAGCCCCCGACTGGACCGGCCAGCCTGGCCCTCCCTGTGTTGCTGTCTTTAGGGTTCCACAGCCGCCGGGTGAACTGGAAAAGTCCCCCGGGGGGTCTCCAAGTGCCTGAAGGACTCTGTTCACCAGTGGGATCGGCTGCCCCGTCAGAGGGCTCCTGTGAACCCGGGAGCCTCTGCCAGCCAGAGATGGGGCTTTTTGAGGGCAAGCAGACCATTAGAGATCTCCAAGGTCATCAAGTCCAAGCATCAAGGTAGTGGTGCAGTGCCCTCCTGCAGGAAGGGTTTCATCAGCTGCAGCTGAGATCACGAGACTTCTGAGAAGACTTTTAATCTCTCCTTGGTCAGGGCTCTCATTAACTGCTGGGAAATGGAGAGGAGAGACTCAAACCCTCCCCAGGCTGCAGCTGGGGGCCTCCCTGGGCGCAGCTCTAGCAGCAGGGGGCTGTGCTCACTGCACAGCTGCTGGAAACTGAAGGCTGTGGGTTTCATGGCCTGGATTTTGACCTTCAGAGAGTGGGCAGCAGGGGAAGGGAGCTCTGGTGTCGCTGGGATCTCTTGGGGATCCCCCCTCTCCCTCGGCTCAGCTGAGCTGCTCTGGCAGTGCCCCTGGAGCTGATGGGGTGGCTGGTTGGTGTCTGCTGCTGCTCTGGGGCGCTGGCAGTGCCCTCCTCACCCCGCAGTGTCTGAACCCACACAGCACAGTCAGGCAAACCTCCTGCTTTCCTTGGCTCGGCCACATCCTGCCCCGATGCTACCGACAGGAGAGAGCAGGGTCAGAGCACCCAGACAACCACAGACTGAGGCCACCGGTGCCCTGAGCTCTAGGCAGTGCGGGGGGCATCTCCGTGCCCCCCGGTCCTTCCACCACGGCTCACGGGGAGCTGCTTCTGGTGGCACTGGGCTGACTTCCTGAAGAAGCCTGTGGGGTTTTGGGCTTTCAGCCCCTTTCCCTGCTCCTGACTCCTTCCTCAGGAGCCCCTGGCTTCTGCCTCCCATCCCGAGAGAGCTGGGCAGAGCCAGCACAGAGCCGATGCAGCCGCCGCTCTCCTCCAGCCTCTGTGGTTTCCCCTGTGGTCACTCGGGGGGGTGTGGGGGGGTGTCAGGGGCTTCCTGGCCCCTCTGACGACCCCTCTTTCTTGCTGACAGGAGCCGTGTGCCCAAACATCACAGACCTCGAGTGCCGCTGTCAGCAGGGCTACGGCTGCACCGACACCTCCTGCCTCTACTGCGAGAAGCTGCCCGAGTGCGCCGAGGGCGAGGAGCTGGAGAAGCTGGGTAATGGGGAACGGCTCTGCCCGGGCACCAGATGCCATCTGGACCACAACCCCCGCTGGGCAGGCTGGCGACGCTGGCCTCTGAGCCTGGGCTCTGCCACCAGCTCCCCGCTTGCCTCTCTCTGCTCTTCCCTTCCTCCTTTTGAGGCTTTCCCTTTCCCTTTCTCCCTCTCAGAATTACTGCTCCCCCAGAACCCCCAGGGAGGTCTCCTTCTCCTCCTGACCCGACTCCCTCTGCCGCCCGACCGGGCTGCCCCATCGGGCAGGGGTGGACAGGGCGGCTGCAGCGCTGGCCCCAGGGGGAGGCTGCTGTGCAGGACCGACGGGCAGGGGATGCTCTGTGCTGTCCCCACCATCCCCTGAAGGTACTGACCTCTGACAGCCCCTGCTCTCTCCTTCTCTCTCCTCACAGGCAACGTAGACTTCACGTTCAAGTGCAGACCCTGCGAGAAGGGGACCTACTCCAACGTCAGGAACGGCTGGTGCCGCTCCTGGACCGAGTGAGTAGGCAGCAGGGGCTTCCTCCTGTGGCAGTGACACCCTCAAACGGGGGACTCTCGCATGAGGACATGAAGCTGAGATCACCAGTGGGGTTGAGGGATGGGTTTGTTCACTCCACAGACTCACAGGACCACCCCGCTTGGGAAGGAGCTCCCAGAGCCCCCAGCCCAACCATCCCCACCCCAACAGAACCCCTCAGTCCCTGAGAGACTGACAGGCACACAAGGGCACGAGAGCTCCCCTTCTCCTGCTGCCCCTGCTCTTCCTGCTCCAGGCCAGGATGCTGGTGGCCTCCTTGGCCCCCTGGGCCCCAGCTCTCTGCCAGCCCCCCAGGTCCCGTTCTGCTGGGCAGCTCTCGAGCCCCTCATCCTGCAGTGGTGCCTGGGGTTGCTGGGGCTGCAGCAATAGAGCAGAGCCTGGGAGTCACCGGGGCTGGAAAAGACCCCTGAGGTCATGGAGTCCTCAAGGATCCACTTTCCTTCCTGGGGAAGCCCTGGTGGGGGACAGCTGGGACTTCACCCTCGGTGCTAGGAAGAGGGGGGGTGAAAAGGGAAGAGGTCGTGCAAAGAGTGGAGGGGGATGCAAGAGGGGGAGCCAGGACCAGGCTGGCGAGGGGTGGAGGCAAAAGCAGGAGCCTCTCACCGTGGCTCTGTGTCCTTCCAGCTGTGAAGGCTCTGGGTTTCTCACCATCAAACCAGGCAACAGCACGCACAACGCCCTGTGCGGGGTCCCCGCCAGCGCCGTGGAGCAAGGTACCTTCTCCCTGCTTGGAGCATCTAGCTCTTCTCCCTGCTGCTTGGAGCCTCCAGCTCTTCTCTCTCTTGGAGCCTCCAGCTCTTCTCCCTGCTTGGAGCCTCTAGCTCTTCTCTCTTGGAGCCTCCAGCTCTTCTCTCTCTTGAAGCCTCTAGCTCTTCTCTCTCTTGGAGCCTCTAGCTCTTCTCACTTGGAGCCTCTAGCTCTTCTCTCTCTTGGAGCCTCCAGCTCTTCTCTCTTGTGGAGCCTCTAGCTCTTCTCTCTGCTTGGAGCCTCCAGCTCTTCTCTCTCTTGGAGCCTCCAGCTCTTCTCCCTGCTGCTCCAGCTGCTGACCTGCTGCAGAGCTCCCTGCAGGGTTACTAAGGGTCCGAGGTGCCTTCTCCCCCTGCCCGGTCCCTGCGTCCCGGGAGGATGCTCGGTGCAGAGATGAACCAGTGCTTTGACCCGTGCCCGGGTGGGCGCCTGGCTGCTCGTGGCGCCTGGAAGCCCGGTGCCCTCTGCCCACGCCAGAGCGAGACGAGCTCAGGTGGCCCTGTGGCTCCTCTGCACCAAGGCTTCTGGCCACAGACCGAGGGCTGCTGCACCCTTGACTCAGCGCCTCCCCGCTCTCCCTTCGGTGCCTGAGCCCCTGGATCCCCCCTCCATCCCCCTGCCCTGTGACCCCAGCCCCAGCCTCGGGTTTCCTAACCTCTCTGAAACACCCGGCGCTGCAGCTGCCCTGGAGAGCGGGTCTCTCTACACCATGGTCCTGGCCGTCCTGACTGCTGTGGCTCTCTTTGTGCTCATCCTGCTGACCTTCCTCCTGCACTTCTGCATCTGGGCACTGAGGAAGGACAAGGACTACGCGGCTGAGGGTAAGGGCACCCTGCCGGGCACCCTGCCGGGCACCGTGCGGCTGGCAGAGCCCAGGAGATGAGCTGGGTGTCACGGAGTGAGTGAAGGGCACGAGCAGAGCAAGGAGAAGCTCAGGAGATGCTTCTGCACGAAGGGGTCACCCGCAGGCTGCTGGGGGACGGCGACTCAACCCCCCCTGGCTGTTGGGAGGCGGTTGGTGCCCAAGGAGCTTGGCACAGCAATCGGGTTACTGGTTGCCCTGGGCCACCCCGAGGGTCTTTCCCAACCCCACTGCTGCTGCGGCTGTGTTCTGGGCTCAAACACCCCTGGTGGGCTGTGACTCTGGGGGGGTTGGGGGGTGCCTGTGCAGGGGGGGTGCTGCTGCTCCGAGGGCTCTCGGGAGTGCAGGGCTTTGGCTTGTTCTCACGCAGACGTGGAATACAACTTCCCCCGGCCCCTGCTGGCCTCGCACGCCCCTCAGCACAGGGAAGAGACCTACAGCTGCCAGTTCCCCGAGGAGGAGCACGGGGACAAGACGGCGGAGGAGAAGCCCTGCCTCTTTCACCCTCAGAGCCTGCAGTGAAGAGGACTCTCCGAGTGCCCGGGGAGCAGGGGCTGAGCTCACCCTGGCAGCAGGGAGGGCTCGGGGGGAGCTCTGCTCTGCCTCCCCTCAGCAAACCTGGGGACAAAGGGCTGCCAAGCTGGCTCCCCTGCAGTTGCCTGGGCTGCTGCTGGCCGGTTGTCTCCCACCCATCTCTTCTCAGCGCTGTCTGGGACCAGGAGCCCTTCCTGCCTCCTCTTCGCACCTCTCCGTGGCACTGAGGCACAGGCAGAGAGGGCACCGTGCTGAGACACCGAGGGCACTGCCCCGTCCTGCCTGTGCTGACTCCAGCAGAGCTCCGACTGCCCCCGGACAGAGGCTCCCTCGGGCCACCAGCGGCTGTCAGTGGTGGCTCCGTGCCCTTCCCAACTTCACCGAGCCCTCGGGTGGGCTCCCAGGGCAGGGGTTCAGCTGGCAGTGGTGGCTCCCTGGCACTACGTGCCACCAGCCCCCCGTGCTCTGCGCTGGATAAACCTCACCTCTCTTTCCCACCCGACTGCGTTGGTGCTGGCTGCAGCATCGCTCCGAGGCTCTGGGTGCCTCCCCGTTCGGTGTCCGGCTGCTTGGGGCCGGCTCTTCTGCGGTGGAGCCCTGCCCACCCACTCCCACGGGGGGTCTCCGTACCCCCCCAGTGCGGCCGCTCCGTCAGGCCCCGTGGACAGCGGGAGCTGCTCAGGCAGAGCACTAATGAGCTCCTGTTAATCGCCGTCCTAAGCCCCTGGGGGGGTTGGTCCAGGGCTGCAGGGGATGCTGCTTCAGCAGGGAGATGAGGAGGCTGCGGAGCAGAGCTGGAGCCCCCCGCAGATGGGAATCCGGGGAGATGGGGTGGGTTACTCCCCTGGGAAGCCGGGCACAGCCAGCAGTCTGCTGAGCTGGCTGCAGGACCTCTCCAGCCCAGAGACCGATGTCAGCCTGGGGAGAGGGGTTTTACCAGCTCAGATGAGTAGAGCCAGCTCTCCAGCATCTTTTCTCGCCCCCATGAACTGTCTCTCCTTGCTCTCACCCTGCTTCCCAGGTTGTGGTTCCTAGGCTCTCAGCTCTTCCCAGCTGGGCTTTCTTGATGCCCCCCCTGGGGGAGACCCTGGGAAGCTTGAGGAGCACTGATGGACTCAGTCTGGGCTGCGTGGGCAGGGTGTCATCGCTGTCTTCAGTCAGGAGCAGCCTCCCTGTCTCCTCCTTTGCCTTTTTAAAGCTTTTTGGGTTTCTATGTGAGAGAGGGAGCCTGAAGAGCAAAGGCTTAAACTGATCCTACCTGTCCCCCCAGTCCTCATCTCCCACCCACTCTACCCGAGTGACCTCCCAGCTCTGTCCTGCTCTGCTCAAGTGACCTCCCAGCTCTGTTCTGCTCTGCTCTGCTCTGCTCTGCTCGAGTGACCTCCCAGCTCTGCACAGGACTGCTCCCCAGCCGATCCCCCTGCAGCCAGCACTGGCTGATACCCCCCCAGAGCACAGAGCAGCCCCCCGCTGGCCCTGCTTGCCGGGGGCTCTGTTGCCCCTCGGAGGTTTCTCCTGGTTCCCCTGAGCTCTTGGTTGAGCCCTTTGGGAGGGTGAAATAAACCTGGAGGCTGAGGAAGCCCCGCTGTGCTGTCACTGCCCTGCTGGGAAGGCTGGCAGGGGGTTAGGCAGGGCTTTTCCCCCTTTAGGGTAGGGCTTTACCCCTTTACGATAGAGCTTTACCCCTTTAAGGCAGGGTTTATCCTTTAGGGCAGGGGTTTGTCCTTTAGGCAGGGCTTTACCCCTTTGGCGTGGGGTTTATCCCTTTAGGGTAGGGTTTTATCCTTTAGGCAGGGTTTTACCCCTTTAGGGCAGGGTTTTAGCTCTGTAGGCAGGGTTCTATCCTTTAGGTTAGGCTTTAATCCCTTTAGGGAAGGGTTTAACCCCTTAAATTAGGGTTTAACCCCTTTAGGGCAGGGTTCTACCCCTTTAGGGCAGAGTTTAACCTCTTTAGGGCAGGGTTTTATCCTTATAGGTGAGGTTTATTACTTTAGATTAGGGTTCTACCCCTTTAGGGCAGGGTTTTACCTCTGTAGGCAGGGTTCTATCCTTTAGGTTAGGCTTTAATCCCCTTAGGGCAGGGGTCTATCCTTTAGGGAAGGGTTTAACCCCTTAAATTAGGGTTTAACCCCTTTAGGGCAGGGTTCTACCCCTTTAGGGCAGAGTTTAACCCCTTTAGGGCAGGGGTTTAGCTCTGTAGGCAGGGTTCTACCCTTCAGGTTGGGCTTTAATCCCTTTAGGCAGGGGTCTCTCCCCTAGCTGTGAGTAAGGCGTGGGGCGAGCAGAGGCAGTGTGGTCCTGCCATCTGCTGCCCTTGGTGGATGCTGCAGGCTGGCTGCAGCCTGTGGTGCTGAGGAAACCTGCAGTGGCTGAGGGGGGAGCAGGGTGCTCTCAGGGTGCTGCTCCCAGCCCTGCTCCAGCCCCCCAGCTTCATCCCCTCTCCAGAGGAGAGCTGGACCAGCCCCTCGGAACCGGCTGCTCTGGCAGTGCCAACAGAGGGCACCTGAGCCCCATCCAGTTCTCTGAGCAGCCTCAACCTTCCCTCTGAGCCTTCTTCTCCCTCTGGGCGAGGGTTTGTGCCAACAGATGCCCTCTGCCTTAGGTCCGGACCCCTCCTCCTCCAAAGCGAACGCAAGGGACAGGCAGCAGGCACAGAGGTCCCTGGGGTGGCTGCCGATGCTCTTCCTCTCCTCCTTTCCCCGGGACTGGACTGTCCGAGCATCCGGCTGCTTCCCGGTGCCCCTCAGCCCCTGCTCTGTGCCAGGGAGAGCCCAGGATGCTCCCTGTCCGTGTGGAGAAGCAGTGAGGCTGCTCCCCATGGCTCTCCTAGCGGACTGACCCTGGGGGAAGGAGACCCAACCCCGGCGATTCTCTCCTTGAGCTCCCAGTCCAAATCCATCCTTTCCCTGAGGGTTTCCAGGGGGTGAGAAGGGGGTTGAGTGCCCCGGGGTGCTGCTCCGGTTGTTCCTCAGGAGTCAACAGGTCTGGGTGCCCTGGAGCTCCCTGCCCAGCCCTGGGACTCCATGAAGGGAAGTTGAGGCCAACAGAGAGCACCGTGTGAGCCAGACGGGTTTGTGCTACTGCTGAACCGAGAAAAGGCACCACAGACCCTGAGAGCTTTCCTAGAAGGGGCCAGCCCTTTGGAGGAGCCTGCAGCACCGGGCTCACCCAGCCCACTGGAGCATCGGGGACACGGGAGGGTGAGCAGGGAGCGATGCTGCTCAGCCAGGCTCTGGCTGGGAATAGTAGGGACTGTCCTGTCCTGGTGTGGAAACTGCCGTTACAGAGCCTCCAGGCCCTGCTGTCTCCCAGGAGGAGGCTGATCCCGCTGCCTCTGCAGCAGGGGGGTCACGGTGCTGCTGTTAGCACTCCCGGCCCTGGCAGTGTCAACATTATTGATCTGGGGTTGTGTTTTCACCTCGGGGAGGCTCCTTCCCCTGAGAGCTTTGGGCTCCCCTGCCAGCTCCCTCCTCGCCTGGATTGCTGGTGTTAACCCCTGCCAGGCAGCCCTGGGGACCCTGGCACAGCCAGCCCGGGGGCTCTGGAAGAGCTGGTAAGGTCTCCTTCCAGTAGCATCGACGCCTGCTGGTCTGTCCTGACCCTCTCTGAGCTTCACACAGAGCCCCAGGCACCGGGAACCTCTCCTTGTCCTTTCTCCCTAAGGATGTGGAGACCACCCGGACCCCTGGGTCTGTGATTTAAGCAGGGACCCCCCTCAGTCCTCCCTGGTTCGTGCTGTCTGCACCCCTCGGTGGCTGATGATTGCAGAGCAGGGGAGGCAGGGGGTTCCTGCCTGCAGAGGTTGCAGGGAGGGCCCCTGCTCTCGTCTGTCAGCGGTGGGATTAGGACCTGTTGGGGCTTGAGCTCTTGGGAAAGAGCAGGCAGAGGGGGGTGGCTGCACAGGGGAGCAGCCACCGGGGCTGTGCAGCTCCAGCGCCAGAGCCTCTCTCTGCCTGACAGAGGTTTGAGGGGGGGAGGTTGGGAGGGAGGGAGCAGAACCCCTGGGAACCCCCCCGACCCCTCACACAAAGCAGCAGCATGGGCTGGAGCAGAGATCCCACGCTGGGACAGCCCTCGCAGGGGGTGCCTGAGCCCAGTTTGCACTGGGATCATCACTGGGAACTGCTGTGGAGGCAGCATTCGGCTCCCCTCCGCTTGCCTGGGGTGGAGGTGCTGGCAGGGAGGTGCCACCAGCTTGGTGCTGCTGCCCAGGGAGGGGGTGGAGGCCAGTGCTTTGAGAGGGTCTGAGCCCCTGGGCCCCAGCAGCAGCCGAGAAGCTGCTCGAGCAGGACTCTGCACAGCTCACAGCCAAGCCCCTCGATGCAGGGGGCAGCCCTGCCAGCTGGTGAGGACCCAGCCCAGTGCTGCCTCCTCCTCCTCCTCCTCTGGGTGGGCACCATCGCGGGCTGCAGAGGCAGAGATCAACCTCAGCCCCGTCTGGCAAAGCCTGTGAGGTGGTTGCTCTCCGTCCCCCTCGCTCTGGAGGTCCCAGATGCCTCTTCCCACCACCTTCTGCAGCCCTTTGCTGTCTTGAGGGGCTCTGCTGGGTTTTGTCTGGAAGCCACGGGCTCTGCTCTCCATCCTCCGCTTCCCTCGGGCGGTCTCTGCTGAAGAGCTGCTGCCCGTGCTGGGATCCCAGGGCTCTGCTATCTAATCTTTGGGCTCTGCCCTCTTCCTTCCCACCCAGAGCTCTCAGGGTTGCCCTGGAAATTCACTGGGAGTGACTGGGTGCCTCTGTGGGCTCTGCTGCTCGGGGGGAGCAGTGCCCAAGGGCTCTCTCCACGTCTCTGCCAAGCACCCTCCTCCTGCCCGTCGGCCTGGTGATGCATGGCCCGGCAGCACCCTCCTGCTAGCAGCTACAGGGAGCAACAGCGGTCACTGCTGATGGCAGAGGGGTGGTGCTGCTGCCCCCAGAGCCCTGCAGACCCACGGGGCTCAAGGAGCAGCGGCTCAGGCATCACCGTGTTGATAGAGAGGGGCAGATGCTCCTCCACAACCCAGCCCAACAGCTCAGGGCTGTCGCCAGAGTCCTTCTGATGCCAGCAGGTCGCCCTCATTTGGTGCCCCCATGAGATCCTGGAGAGGAGCTGGACCACTCCCTGGGTCCAGATGCTTCTAGAAGCAAAGGGCTGATGCACCTGTGGTGCTAGATGGCTCCGAGAGGCTGCAGCCCCCCTGCACCACACCTGTTCCACCGCAGCTCTGGCCTCCCAGCCCCTCCTTTCCGGGGCTAAATCCATCTCTTATCCTAAGGAAAACAAACAGTGGGAAGAATAACCTTTGCTCAGCAGCTTCTGAAGTCTCCAGCAGAGCTTCACCTGCTCCTGCCCTGCCCTCTCTCAGCTCCGAACCTGCTTCCAGAGATCAGACCCATCCTGTGATGGGGAGAGAGGCCATGGGCTGGGCTGGGCGATCTCGGGGGTCCTTTCCAGCCTCAGTAGCTCTGTGGCTGTGTGACTGTGCTCCTGTGGGACTGTGCAATCACAGCAGCGAGCAGAGCATCTGCAGCCCAACCTGCTTCTGCTTTGGAGTCCCTGCTGGGGGTCAGAGAGCCTCCAGCACTGCAAACACAGGCTGAGCCCTAGCAACGGCTGCCTGGCTACTGTCAGCAGGGGAGCCAGGGGCTCCAGGTGCTCCAGGAGCTCCAGGAGGGCTGCAGGGCAAAGCCCCAGCAGCTCAGGGCTCTGGGACTCTGCTGGTCACCAGGGTTTTGCTCACTGGGGTGGGTTCAGGCTTCAGCTCTGCTCCAGACGCCCAAAGCAGAGCACAAGGTCCAGTTCACTCCTAGGATCTCAGGGATGGGAGGCTGGGGGAGCCCTGGACCAGGCTGCTCCATCCCTGGAGCCACTCAAGCTCAGGCTGGCTGGGGCTCTGGGCACCCTGCTGGGTGCAGGGGGGTTGCACCGGGTGCCCTTTGGGGGTCCCTGCCAGCCCTGGGACTCTGTAGGGAGGCAGGCAGCTCTGGGCTCCTCTCTCCAGCCCCGCTGGTTTCCACCTGCCCCCCTCTCCTCCTGCTCCCCAGAGCATCCCCTCCTCCCTCACTCTCTGGGTTTATTAAACCCTTCATCACCTGGGGGCCGGGAGAAGAGGCTGAAGCAACGGGAACTGGGTTTGTGCCACCAAAGCAGCTCTGACCAAGGGCGCCAACACCCCCGGAGCTTCGGTCCAGAGCGGTGAGCACAGCCGCCTCTGCTGATGGAGCGCTGGATTCCCGGCTCCCCAGAGGGGTTCCTGCCCTTCAGGGGGCAGGAGCACAAAACCAGTGGCCATCGGGCTTTTGCCTGGGATCTCAGCACCAGGAGGGGGTCATCCCCAGGGTCAAGGTCACCGTGTGCAGCCTGCGAGGGTCTGAGGTCACCCCCAGGCTCTCCCCCCTTCCAACCCCGTCTGCCCCGGGTGACAGCAGTGCCCGGGCTGCTCCGACGGCTCCGTGAGGCCAGAGGGGCCCCCAGAGCACAGCGAGGGCAGCAGCACCCCTCTGCTCTCTTGCCTGGTGACTCCCCTCCACCCCCAGAAAGGCGACGGAGGGGGCACTCTGGCTGGGAAGCAGCCCCTCTCCCAGGTTGGCTCTGCACCCTCCGGGGCGGCCGTGCCCAGGCAGGGTGACTGCTCTGGCACCGCTCCCCTCCGCCGGTCACAGCGACCTCGAGGGCCTCACAGCTCTCTGTGATTTCCCGGCGGAGCAGGGTGGCTCCGATGGGCTCCAGTGCCCTGGCGGAGCTGCTCGGGGGCCTCTCCTCCCCTTCCCTTCAGCCTTCCTGGGTCACCCGTGGAGGCCAACCCACCCAGCCTGGTCCCCCCACCCCGGTCACGCAGGGAGCAGCAGCAGTGGGAGGATGGCCCTGCCCTCTAGGAAGCCTTGCCCAGTGCTGGAGGAGGGCAGAGGCTGGCAGCTGCGGGGTTGGAGTCCTTTCCAGTCACCCCAGACCTCCCCCTGGGCTGCCTCAGTTTCCCTCTGCAGACGGTGAAATGGGCAGCCCCTCTGCAGCAGCACAGGGAGCCGCTGGGGTGCTGGGTGGGGTCCCCCCGAGAAACCAGGGGACTGAGGAGCAGGTAGGGAGGGCTACGGAGGTCCCCCCCCTGAAGCCACCATGGGATGGGGCTGTGAAGGAGCCTCCGCCGTGGGCTGAGAGCCCAGGGGGTTGGCTGTGAGCTGGGGTGGCAGCTACGGGGGACAATCCCTCTCACTCAGGGATGCTTGTGGAGGGACTCACGTGCTGCTGCTGCTGCTGCTCCTGCTGCTGCTGCCCTCCCCCAGTGCCAACCGGGGGGTCAGAACAGCTCGTCCCACCGAGCACAATGTCCTAGCCATGGCTGGAGGCTGCTTCCCCTCCACCTCCACCAGCAGGGCCAAGACACCTCTGCAACTGGGATCAACTCCTTCCCAGTCTGGGCTGGGGGTTCTTTTCCTCTGCCCTGGCATCACCGGGCTCCAACAGCAGCAGCAGCAGCAGAGGGTGGTTTTACAGGGGGCTACAGCATCGCCTGCCAGGAGAAGCCCACTGTGGGGTCGAGAAGGGTGGCACCCAGGGGGTCCTGCTGCGCAGATGCCCTCTGTGTGTGCAAGGAGACCCAGCGGAACCCAGGGCTGCTCAAGCCCGGACCTGTCTCCCTCGGGTGCCTCCAGGACGCTGAAGCCATGCCAGGAGCTCTGAAGGCAGGAGGCTCCCCTCCTCGGGAAGGCAGATGCCCGGCTGCTCCCAGCAGAGGGTTCTGGGGGGGGGCAGCTCCAGCAGAGCAGTTTTACTGCCTTCAGCTCCTCACGGGGTGCCCGTTGCTCCAGGGATTTCTCCTGTACCCTGCGAGCCACCCAGACCCAACGGGGCCCCCATCTCTTGCGCTGAGGCAGGGCTGCTGCCCTGCAGGATCAGACGGGGGCCAAACCCTCCTGCCTGCTGTCAGTCCGACCCACGGAGCCTGGCTGCTTCCACTGGGACCCTCTGCGTAGGAACCCAGCCAGCATAGCCCCTCACTGGGCACCCTGGTGAGGTGCCAGCTGCAGTGCCCCCACAGCTTCCAAGAGCCCCTCGGGCTCCAGAACTTGGCACAACTTGGGAACAGCCCTCCCCAGCCCTCTGGCAGCCCTGAACTTCTCCCTCACCCCCAGGAGCATCCAGGCTCCAGCAGCTACTGCGCTGCTTTCAGTCGCTGGCTCTGCCTTCTCGAGCCGGGCAAGGACGTGGCACAGCCTCTCCATCCCTGGAAGCCCAGGCCGGGGTGGCAGAGCCCCTGTGACCAGTCGGCCACGGACCCAGCAGCTGGAGGGCACGGGACCGCCGTAGCGGTGCCAGGTCCTACCCAACCCAGCCCAGACCCCCCTCCCCAGGCCCCCTGTGTCTCCAGAACCCAGGCGCCGCTCTCAGTCAGGAGCCCCTGGGCTGGAGTCCAGGCCAAGAGCTGGGTCGCAGAGCCGGGTCGGGGTGCAACTCTTTTATTAACCGAGCGAGGACAGAGCCCGCAGCCGATGGAGGCAGCTGGAGGGCAGCCCCAGGAAGGGCAGAGGAGGATGAGCACGGCTCCGTGCACCTGCTCTCCCTGCTCCTGCCAAGGGGATCCCCTCCGTGCACGGGTGGCTTCCAGGGTCGCAGGGGGGGACCGGGAGCCGAACGAGTGAGCAGAGGGGTTGGGGCTGGAGGCAAATCTCCTCCTCCTTCACCCTGAGAGGGTCTTCTGCAGCCCTGCCCTTTGACACCAGGGCATCTCCTGGGGCTGGGTTGGATTCCCCAAGGACTCGTTGGAATCAGGGGTCTCCTTTTGGAGCGAAGGGCAGCTGGCAGAGAGGCCAACTCTGTTTCATCTCCAGTACCCCCCTCCCCGACACCAAACCTCCCTCGAGCATCACGCTGAGCACCTCAGGAAGACAGAGCAGCTCCCAGTCCACAACCCCGGAGCCTCTGCCGAACCCAGAGGGCACAGAGGGAAGAACCAAGAGCCCAGTGGCCGAATCCCAAGGGACAGCAGAGGTCCAAGGACGGACCCGGGTGGCCACACTCAGGGCAGTGAAAGGGGTTGTGGGTTCCCTTTAGAGTCACTGTACTGGGAGCAGGAGCACGGGTTGCACCCTGCAGACTGAGACTTGCCAGCCTGAGTCATCGGAACCGGGATGGAGATAGCATCTGCACCCTGCCAGCAGGGGAAATTCCTGACTGCTGAGTGAGGAGGGGTGGCGGGAGCTCTGGTGGCTCCATGCTGCTGCCTCTGGGCACAGCTGAGCTCAGCAATCCTGCCAGCTACCCCCTTGCACAACCAGGGCTCCTGCCTGAGGAAATCCAGCTGGTGATTGCTGCCCGCCGAGGGTACAGGCTGGCAGCCACCTATGGGGAGGCAGGGAGAGCCCACCATCCTCACCGTCTAATTTCATAGAATCAGAGTCCCAGGGCTGGCAGGGACCCCCAGAGGGCACCCAGTGCAACCCCCCTGCACCCAGCAGGGTGCCCAGAGCCCCAGCCAGCCTGAGCTTGAGTGGCTCCAGGGATGGAGCAGCCTGGTCCAGGGCTCCCCCAGCCTCAGCTCCCAGCCCCTGTTCCTCCTGGGCAGCCTCCCTCTGCCCTCTTCCAGCTCCAACCCAGGACCCCTTGTCCTGTCGCTCCCTGCCCTTGGGAACAGCCTCCCCCAGCAGAGCTCAGCTGCACCCAGGGAGGAGATTTGCTGAGCTGAGGGCACCGCAGCCCCCTCCATGCGACGGCACCTTTGGCAGCGCTCAGCCCTCGCTCGCAGCTGGGGCGCAGGGTGCCCTGAGCAGCAGCTGAATTCGGCTCCAGTAACCAACAGTCTCCAAGCAGAAGCAGCTCCCGAGGCTGACAGCAGCCTCAGACGACTAAATGGCTCAAGCCGAGCTGATTTAGTTGCCTGATGCCGCTCTCAAAGCTCCTGCACCCAGCACCGGTCCCCAGTCGGCCCCGTGGAGGCAGCCGGGGATGCGGAGCCTCTGAGGGCAGCAAGTCCAGGCGACACAGCCTGGGCTCACCCACCCCGGGCAGGCTTCTCCCTTCTCCACCCCTCTCACCTCTCTCTGTGCTCCTGCAGGCATCAGCGAGCACCTTGGGGTTGGCGAGAGGCACAGAGCAGCCGAGCGCCTCCAGAGACCCTCAAGAGAGCCCCGACGAGCGACGGGTGAGAGAGGGCAGGGCTCTCCTCCGGGAGATGAAGGGGATGCGGCTGCGATTGACGGCATTACCAGACAGTATTAGACAACCACAGCCAGATCTAACTGTGCCTGGTAAGACAGCAATCAGCAGGCTGAGGGAAACCACCTCCCAGGGGCTCTCTCCAGCTCCAGAGCGCTGCAGGAGGGGGCGTGGGGAGGCCGAGGGCATCTCCCTCCGCAGGAGCAGCGAGGGGTCAATGTTTAACTGGAGATTCTTGGTGCTTACGAGGCAGGGCAGCCAGCACAGAGCCTGTTTCCACTTCACGGCTGTCTGAGCTCCAATCAAACCCCACAGGACTTACCGGCAGCTCTGTCCGTCGCATCCCCTGCGTCGGGTCTGCTGCAGCTCCGGGAGACCGCAGGTGACCCCCTCCGACTGCACCCCCGGCAGCACTGGAGCTGCCTGTGAGTGAGCTCCGATGCAGAGCAGGCTTCTGCCAGCTCTCAGTCCATCCCACCACCCCCTCCTGCCTGGGGTGCTCGCTCCTGCCTGGGGGGTTGATCAACCCTGAGAGGGATCTGAGCTGGAAATCAGTAGCAAAAGCCGAGGGGAAGGAAGACCCTGAGGCAGAAGGGACTTTTCCCAGCTGGCCCTGGCTCTCATGAGTAACCGTCTCCGGCTGGAGCAGACATCACCCTGGGGGAGGGCAGTGGGGGTTTCCCTGGGCTCCTCTCCTTTCTCCAAGGCCACTCTCCCAGCTGGGTGCCACTCAGGGTTCTCTCCTCCTGTTTATTCATTTACTCAGCCCCCCTCAGGGTTGGGACCCCTGGCTCTGTTCTCAGAGGCCATGGATGGGAGGCGGGGGGCTGCTCCATCCATCCATCCATCCATCCATCCATCCATCCTCTTTAAAGGGCTGTTACAGCCCATTTGCAGAGTCCCTCAGCATTTCCTCCAGCCCCAGTGCACCAGTTACTCATTAAACAGAGGGCAATCACCACCCAGCCCTGCCTGCTCCTTCCTTCCTGAGAACTGCAGCCTGCAAGGGCTGGGCTGGGGCTGCGGGGTCACCCTGGGGGGTTCAAGCAGGAGCAGGCAGCTCCTTCTCATTTCAGTGGGAACAAATCTACCATCCCATCCCTACAGGTTCCTTTCTCCCCCTGTCCCTGTGTTACCTGGAGAGGAAAGGGTGGAAAAGCCACCCCAGAGCTTCCCAGCTGGGAACCAGCTCTGGTTTGGGTGGAGGGAGGGAAGGAGGGGGTCACTGCGAAGGTGAGGGGGTGACTCACGCACAGCCCCATCCCTGGAGCCCGTTTAGAGGTGGGGGTGAGGGCTGTGTGGGGCACTGTTGCCTGAGATAAAGCAGCTGCAAACCAGCGGGCACAGCAGTGCAGGGTCTGGGCCACCGTGGCCCGCAGGTTAGAGCCCCAGGAGCTCTACAGCTTCATGCAGTGGCTCTCAGCCTCTGCAAGGGACTGCTAACGGGGGCTGGGTGTCCTCTTCCTCTGCAGCTGAGGAAGCTTGTCTGCAAGATACTGACCTGCAGCCACCGGGAAGGATGCGCAGGGCACGCGAGTGCCGCAACGGGTCTCTCAGACAGCTCTCCCTGTGGTCTCCTCCAGCCCGTGCTCCTCTGTCACCCCAGGACGTGACCTCTGTGTCACCAGGGAGAAGCCCTCATTTCCTTAGGGAGCCCCAGTGGCAGCACCAGGGGCACAGAGCGACTCCTGGGGAGGCAGCAGCAGCTGCTGTGCTTGGGCAGGGGGAGAGCATCGCCGGCTGCTCCTCTCCCCGCTCAGACCCCTTGGTTCCCAGAGGCCGTGCTGGGAGTGATTAACCCTCCAGTTCCAGCCCCGCCAGAGCAGGGTGTGGGGCTGAGGGTTCAGCGCCCGTTCAGCCATGGAGAAGTCACTGAGCTGGAGCTGGGAGGGCTGACCCCGACCCCCAGCATCCTGCCCTCCAGCCGCAGCGGCTCTACGGGCAGCCCTGTCGGCCTCCTGGGCTGCGGCTGTGCCAGGCAAATCCAGCCCAGCTCGGGCTGCTGGCTGCACAGAAGGAAGCCCAAGCAGCTTTGGGGTGGCAGAGCTGGCGCTGTCTGTCTCCCCTCCTCCAGGTCCAGTAGCACCAAACAGAGAGCCCTCCAGTGCCCTCCGTCCCAGCCGAGCGCTCTCGTGCCGCCCAGCATCCTTCCCCTCTCCTCCAGCGGCTCTGGTGCCCGGTGGTGGTTGGATCACCCTTTAAACATCGTTACCAGACAGTGTTAGAGTAGACCCAACAAATCCAGCACTGTCTAGTAAGATGCCCACAGAGGACCACGGTCCGTCCAGCGGCCGGAGAAGCGGAGCAGCTAGCGGGTAGCACCACTCTTGGGGGTGTCAGCCGTCCCGAGAGGCAGGGGGAAAGGCTTGCCCGGCATCCCCATCACCCTGCCAGCCTGGGCTGGGCAGAGGGACAGAGGAGAGTCCCAGTGGAAGGTGGAGGAGATGATGGAAGTCGACTGAGAGAGATCTACAACAGAAACAGCAGGGTTAGGTTCCACGGCAGCGCGAAGCGACGACTCCTGCTTGGGTTCCTCTCGCTCCCCCTCCCCTAAAGCAAAGGACAGAGCTGGAAGAGGAGGGAAGCAGAGTTAAAGGGGGTCAGGGATGACCTGGCATCTCCCAGTAAGGACTACTCTGGCTTTAGAGCAAGAGGGGGGCAGTCCTGAGCCACAGGGGGCTTGGGTACAACAGCCAGCAGCCAATACTGATGATGATGATGATGATGATGATGACAAGGAATCTGTCTGCTTCTTCCTTCTCACCAGGGGGACCCTCCGAGGGCTCCAGGGCTGTGACCCTGCCTCTGCCCCCCAGGAAGGCAGTGGGTCTGTTGTAGCTCCTCTCCCTGGGGCAGGGATGGCCCCTGGCTGTGCAGGGAGCTCAGGAGGGCTCTGCTCTGCAGGCGATGTTAGACTGCTTGGAAAGCTCAGCTCAGCCCTCCGAGGGCTCCACAGGGTGTAGCCAAACCCTCCCAGCAGGAGCTCTCTTGCCCTAGATTCCACCCAGGCGACAGCCCAGTGGGTCACTGGGTTGGTGGTTCAGGATGGGGCTTAAGCAACCAACCGCCTCCACCCCGTTGGAGTGGGGATTCAACCCCTCAACCCATCATCCCGGGGTGGGGGGGGATGCAGAGGGGAAGGGGCTCTCATTGTGGAGGACCCCTGCCCACGGGTCAGACAAACCCAGGGGCAGCAGTAGCAGCCTTTCTCAGCCTCCTTATTCCCAGCACCTTTAGTAGCTGGGAGGCTCAGCTTTAGGATCCAGAAGCCTCCACGAACCAACGAGGACAGCAATCCACCCAGCCCCTTAGGCTGAGCGAGTCCCCTCAAGGTGACTTCAACTGGGATAACTGGTTTGGGGAGGGAAACTCCAGAGAACACAGCCCACCGTGGTGGGAGATGAGCTGGAGCCCCTAAAGCAATGAGAGCCATCGAGGGGAACCAGTCAGGGCAGGGAGAGACCTCCAGCATCACCGAGTCCAGCTGCTAAGCCTCTCTCTGCCCCCCAGGAGGGCAGAGATGGGTGCAGCAGTGCACAAAGACACAAGGTCAAGGCCAGCCAGTACTCCCCAGGCACCAGTCCAAGGCTCTGCGGTTAGAGCATCACCCCGGAGCAGCCTAGAGCAGCGGCTATGGAGAGGAAGGATGAAGTGGGGGAGCGAAGCATCCACTGGGGCTGAGAGGATCGGGTGTTTCGGGAGCGCTCTGACTGTGAGGGATTCCCCCTGGTCCTCTGGAAAGCTGGTGGTGTTTGGAAGGGAAGAGGAGGAGCACGCCCGGAGCAGAGTGATCCACCTGCAGGACCCCCCCATCGGGATGACCTCGGTACCAAGCACAGGCTGTGCCCCGCTGCACTGTGCCCTGTTCTTCTCACCCTGAGCTGTACTCTGCTCTTCACTGCCTCTGCGTTCTGAAGGAGGGATGGGGTGGGATGGGATGGGATGAGATGGGATGGGATGGGATGGGATGTTCGTGCTCTGGCTCCATGCTAGAGCCCAAGGCACTCAAGGGGAATGTTCCTCGTGCCTGGGGTGGTTGGACAGCCCAGCATCGAGCTCCCTCTCGACCCTCAGCCCCTGCTCTGCTTCCAGACTCGCTGCTGACCTTCTCCACGGTGTGCAGGAAACACCATCATCATCATTACCAGGCAGTATTAGAAAAGCAGAAAACATCCAATGCTGCCCAGTAAGATGGTCATGGCATCTCAGATCGCGGGCTACGCGCAGCAGCTGCAGCTCAGCTGGACCCCCCCACCCGTGAACGGGGCTGAAGGCTGCGGTCCGGGCGGGCACAGCCACCCCCTGGCCCCTGCCTGCAAATTCAAACCCAGGGGGAGTGCAAAGCGCAGCGAGAGACGTGGGGTCACGGCCCCGGGGGTCAGAAGGGTCAGAAGGGTCTTTATGCTTAACCTGCACCCTCCATCCAGCAGTCGCCTGGGGACGGTGCCAGGGAGCCCCTCTGTCTCTTCAAAACAGTGACTGCAGCAGGAGAAGCTCAGGAATTCCTTCCCCAACCCCCTGTGAGCACCCACCTCCCCTGCACGCGGAGGGGAGAGCCTGCCAGAGACCACCAGACCTCGGGGGAGAGGTGAAGCCTCCCTCCTCGCTGCTTCTTACTGACCTGGGAGGTGCCCTGGGCTACCAGCTGCAGCCCTGGTGACCTTTACCAGCCCCGGAGTCCTGTGTCCTAGTGACCTGCCGGTGACTACTGTCCGGGGGCATCTCAAAGCATCAGGGCTACCACTGCCTAACTCCTGATGCCCTGGGGAGAGACCCAAGAGGAGCAGGCGCTGCCACGGTCCTGCTCCTCTCCAGCGCTGCGTGAGCACTGCAGCCTGAGCCAGGGGGTTGTCGCCCAGCCTGGAGGTGACACCTCCAGCTGCCCTAGGAGTAGAGTCCAGCCTGGCAAATCACTGCCCTGAGGTCTCCAGCATCGATGCAGCCCCCCCTGCTCTCCTGTTGGACCCTCCTGCCAGCATCAGGAGCCACAGACAAACCCAGCCCCCACCTTCCAGCCACCCCCCGTGGCAGCAGCATCACCAACCCCCGAAGGTGACCCCCTCGTGGGGTCTGTCAGTGCCCTGGTACCCAGCGAGCGCCCTGACGCTGTCCCTCCCATCCCTGTCGCTCACCAGAGGTGGGAAACCTGGGCATCCGTGCAGACCCCCGGGACCCCCAGGGTCAGCAGGAGGGGGCTGGTTGGTTACGCAGGGGCTGTAACCAAGAGGAAAGGAGATGAGGACTCTCCTAGGGCTCTCTCCTTTCAGAGCCCAGTCCGTTACCCCATCTCCTACAGGAATGGGGGAAGAGAAGGTGGTTTTGGTGAAAGCCATCTTGTTAAGGCACTGTCCTCCCCCCCAGCAGGGTTTCTCCAGCGATTCCCTCCTTCACTCAGGACAGACCCTCTCTGAACTCTGTGCCACCAGAAACCCTCCTGATGACCTGGGGGAAGAGGTTGGGGCCGGTGCCCTCAGCAGGCGACACCACCGGGTCACTGCCCTGCCAGGAGGGGGTTTGAGTCACTGCTCTGATGCAACGGGAGCTCCAGCAGAGCTGCAGAGTCACCCAGCCCTCCCTCCATCCCTGGCCCTCGATCGAGCTGCTCTCACAAGGATCCCTACCCCAGGGCTCCTGAAAGCTCCTGCAGCAGCAGCTGCTTCTGCAGGGCCCTCCAAACCCCTTCCCAGGGGCAGCACAGACCCCTCACTGGTGCGTGGTACTGCTGCCCCAGTGAAACCCACGGTGGACCCACGGGAGCCAGCTCTGCTCTGACCTCAGAGCTTCAGCTTCGCTTCTGAAGTCCTTGCCCTGCGCTGACTCCCACAAGACCTAAACCCCCTTCAAACCTGGCATCTGCCACCGAGCAAAACCCCAGTGACCAGCACTCCCCCCCCCCAGCCCCCAGAGCAGCCCTCTCCACCTCTGCATCCATCTCATCCCAGCTGCCCCACGCAGGTCCAACCAGCGAGCCTCTCACCTCGATCGCCTGGGGCTCTGCTGGGGGGTGGTAGCCATCGGGCAGGGGGTTCATCCTGCTCTCAGCGGCGTCAAAATGAGGGCAGAAAGGGAATTCTTAGGGAATGGAACTTCTCCCACTGCTTCCCGCTGTAGTTTGGCTGCTACGAGGAGGGAGGATGGTTCTACCCACTGCAGCACAGAGGGGGTTCGGAGGGGCCGCGGGTGATCTCTGATTTCAGGGGAAGGGTTCCCTCCCTTCACTCCAGGAGCTGCCGATCAAGAGTTTATTGAGCTGGGGGAGGTTTTGCCGAGCGACCCCAAAGAGGGGTCTGCAGAGACACTGCTCAACCGACCCCGCACAGAGCCAAGAGCAACGGGAAGGGGACCCTGAAGGGCTCGATGGCCCCTGGATGGGTGAGTTAGGGCTCCTCCCAAGCAGCTCCACCAGCTCCTCAGATGAACCCACATGTCAGACCCAGGAGTGACCCCGCATTGCTAAATCCCAGGTTAGGAAGTGCTTCTGGCCCCTTGGACTAACAACCCCCTCAGCTCGGGTCCTCAGTCCCTGTCGGTCTGAGCTCACGCCCAGCAAACCGTGAGTCACTCGTGTTTACTCGATAAGATAACAGCCCTGGCACTGAGGTCCCTCAGCCCCTGCCCACCGGAGGTCTGAGAGTTAGGGAGGCTCCTGGTTCCTCTTGCCTTTAGTCCAGACCCCTAGGCGGGCAGAGCCCACAGGGGCTGGGGCACCGGGTGATGGTGGCAGCAGTAGGAGGAGGAGGAGATGGAGGCATCATCAAAAATCCCATCTCCACGGCAGTTCCCTGGAGAGAAACTGATCCTCCCACTCCTGTCCTCTCCCCGGGAGGGTGTTTAAGGCCGGGGGCAGCAGGTGAAGACGAGGAGGAAGGAGAAAGCCAGCAGGAGACAGGGAAGGTGGCAGAGGGCGGTGAGGAAGGACCTTACCGTGACGGCACAGCATCGAGGCACCGAGCCCAATCAAAACCCACAGAACCCCAACCAAAGCACCAGGCGAAACCCCCGGCTCCCCCCGGGCTGCCTCCCCTTCTCATTTCCCCGGGAGCTTTCGGTGGCTCTTGGGTACCCAGGGAATATAAAACCGCCCTAATGGTCGCCCAGGCTACCGACTTCATTGAGTTAATCATCACCTCTATTAGCAACGCTCAGGCCTGGAGAAGGAAGGAAAGAAGGGCTGGAGAGGGGTGGAAAACAAGGAACTCGAGTGAACCCAGCCCCCGCCTTCTCTCTGGGCTGGGTTTTTCCCCACGGGGAGCTCTGGCCCTCCACTACCTTTCCCCTCCCCTCTGCTCCTTCCTCGCCCGCCTCCCCCAGTCGCCGCTCAAGTGCAAGGACAAAGTTCCAGCTGCCTGCAAACAATCGGGTGTCAGTTATCCCGCCAGTGGGAATTCCGAGGTGCCCGGCGCTGACAAAGAACCCGGCTCCGCTGGGGGGGTAGAGAGAACCCTAACCCGCAGGTTAACCGGCAGGGCTGAGCCTTAATCAATAGTCAGCGGCGACGAGAGGAACAAAGCACGCGAAACTCAACCCCTTCTATCTCGGGCTCCATCAGAGGAAAGCTCTACGAGGAGTGGGAAAGGGCAGCCGGGCTTACGTGGAAGCTAAACGCCTCGGCGCTCGCGGTTGATCCTGCCTCAACCCGCGGGGGAACGCAACCAACGGCCTAAACCTGGCCCCTCCGCGCCCCTAAAAACTAAAACAACCCCCCCAAAACAGAGAGGGTGAAAGCGAAGGCTCCAGCCTGGCCGGGGAAGGTCGCCTCCTCCGACCCCTCTCCCCGGTGCCCGGTGCGGGGGGACACTCTGGCGTCACGAAGGAAAGGTCTGTCAGGTCAACCCCCTCCCGGTGGGGTTGAGCGCCCGTTGGCCATCCCTCGGCTGCCTCCGTCAGCTCCTCGCCCTCCCTCTGTGCTCCCGGGACGGAAGGCGCTAAGAACCCCCCATCCCCTGCGCAGGAAAAACTTGGGGGGAAACCGGGAAAACTTGGTTGAGTTGGGGGAATTTCATTTGGGAAGCGTCGGCGAGGAATTCCAGAGTGAAATCATCCTCTGGGAATTCGAGATTGGAACAACCGCCGATGGATTTCAGGTGGAAATCTAGCTGGGTGAATTTCAGATTGAAACGATCACAGAATTTGAGATTGGAACAACCGCCGATGGATTCCAGATGGAAATCATCTTCGAGGAATTTCAGATTGAGGGAACTGTTGAATTTCAGACTGAAACATCTTTCAATTCATTTCGTTTTGAAACAGTTTTCAACCCATTTCAAACAATTTTCAATGAATTTCAGACTGAAATTTCTTTAATTTCACGTGGAAACAATTTTCAGCAAATTTCAGACTGAAACAGCGAATTTCAATGAATTTCAGACTGAAATTTCTTTAATTTCACGTGGAAACAATTTTCAGCAAATTTCAGACTGAAACAGCGAATTTCAATGAATTTCAGACTGAAATATCCTTAATTTCACGAGGAAATGATCTGCGGTGAATTTCAGACTGAAACAATTTTCAGTGAGCTCAATGTTGAAAAATTTTGGTTAATCTCAGATTGAAATTATTTTGAAATAATTTTGAATAATTTTGAATTTATTTTGAAATAATTTTGAAATAATTCTGAAATAATTTTGAAATAATTCTGAAATAATTCTGAAATAATTCTGAAATAATTCTGAAATAATTCTGAAATAATTCTGAAATAATTCTGAAATAATTCTGAAATAATT